>CM019754.1:44735147-45335147 GCA_009761765.1 Phenacoccus solenopsis | reverse complement strand
AAGTTGTAAATAGGTACCTCCCTATCTATGTTACATGGATATCTACTAACGATGATGTTTTATCGCTTTCAGTAAAATCTCATTACTTGGACCTCCATTACTCCATTAATAGATAGATATTTTACAGTTAAATGCGAAAAAGCAAGGCGTAAAAGAATTAAATTCGAATGTCTGGTTGGATGTACCTCTTAATTTAACATAAAATTAGTTCCTTTTTAAAATTATTTTACCCTACGACTCTCACAAAAACAAAGAAGACGGAATGGCGAATATTTTTTGTAGTAATTTATTGTTTTTTTAAACGAATATTAACTTTATCATGAAGTTTTTTTACCATATGCCCAGATTCAAAATGGAATTCTACAAAGTGTCATTTTTTTTTGTACTTGTAATGTCACTATGCTGCGCTAAAATTGAGGGCGGAACGGAAAACAATAACACTAATCCTTCAGAAAAAACAGCTAATTCAACTGCAATCGCAGAAAAACAAACTTATACTTCTTCGCAATCGACTTATCTCCCAGGTACTCAACTATATTATTATAAGTTATAAACGCATAATTTTTAATCATCATTTTCCTTTTGTATTTGATAATCGAGATTTTATCTCTTCTTGAACTTATTTCAGCAGAGCTATCATGGAAAACTGGTCTAGGGCAGGCTTTCGTTTATGTCGGAATTGCCGCGTTCAGTTTCGTATTAGTTGCGGGATTGACTCTACTTTTCGCTCCTTTATTTGGATACAAAAGTTGTGCTATTTTTGGAAATTGTGAATCTAGTGCCGTTGCATATTCTTCTGGAGGCAACTTACAAAACCCTTCTCAGACAAGTTTATTCTCTGATTATGGACCGTATTATGCCGGTACTCCTTATAACGGGTATAAAAAAAGGTAAGCATGGTACCTAAGCATAAATTGCTATCTACGCATTTGAATGTATACTTTTTTTTTGAAGAAGCGTCGTTAAATTTAATAAAATAATTCTAATTTTCGTTTTATTCGTTTTATTTTTTATCCGTAAATTTAATTTATAGATCTGTCGACTATATGAAACCCATCATTGAGGTTTTGACATCCAGAACAAGATAATAATAGCTTTTACAAGTTACTTTTAGCCGTAAAACGTTTTATGTATTGAAATCATTTAGTTATAGTCAATAATAACAATGAGCTAATGAATTATGAAATTGTAAGCTCGTTGAACTGTGTTCATAATATTCATAATTTTACATGTTCATACACATTTTCATGTAATGCAGAATTCTACAAAATTTTTTCACTTTTCTTATTTTAGTTATAATTATTTGAAATAAGTGTAAGTATGTAATGTTTCCTCATTTTTCAATTGTATTTTTAAAAATATGTACATTAGATTTTGTTGCTCATAACTAAATACATGTTTTATTTCAATATTCCTTTAGTTTCCTATTTTCCTCTTCGATGTAACGTTAGCATTAATAATTTTGTAATTTTTTGTCTATTTACTCGTGTCTACACCTGCCCAGAGGCAACAATGTATAAGGGAAAGATAAAAAAGTAGCCTACCCTACATAAGGTAAGGAAGAGAAATCGATAGGTTGGTAGTTACCTATTTTCAAAACAATATTACCACTTATCGAACTCTGAAAAACATATTTCTCACTTTCCGTAATTTATTTATTTTGAACTTTATTGTTCAGGTAAAATTCAGAGATCATTAAATTTTTCCAATGAATTTAAAACAAGAAAGAAAATTAATGAAATGTAGCAAAAATTTAATGGCGTATGAAAAAAGAAACAACATTTTCAAAGGGTATTTCATCACTTTCATATTTTCAAAGGTTGGCTACCCTTTAAAGCTTATCAAATAATTGATGCAAATTTTGGCAAGTGATTACAACTCCAACAAACTTGAAACTTGGAAGTGAAACAGACACTGACAAAATTTGAATCAAAGTTTCTAAAGTGGTATTTGTACTTGTTGGGTTGTGATTTTATGCGTATTTTTGATTAATATACAGATTAAGTAATTTCTTCGAAGATGACATCCGTACTTCGCAGATCATTTCTGAATAAAACCAACGCAAATTATGTAAGTTTATAATAGTAATTCGTGTTTTTGGGAGCATTATATTTGACCTTTAAGAACGATATTTTTCAATTTTAACATCTCTTCGTTCTATATTTTGTCGGCAAACGCCAATATTGTGTAAAAGAATCAACATTCACTTTTCCAAGTTCTCTTTGTAGACGATATTTATAAAAATCATACATAAAAAAGCAGTTTTGTTAACATTGAAGTTATATTTTTCAGTTGCTCGGGACCTCTTCGTCCTTATCTCAAAAATGGAATACTCAACAAAAACGGAATTTAAATGTGCACGAGCATATTAGTTATTCGTTTTTACGAGATGCGGGAATTCCTGTGCCCGAATTCGGTGTAGCCAAATCTAAAGAAGAAGCTGGTGAAATAGCCAGACGGTTAAACGTTAAGGATATCGTATTAAAAGCTCAAGTTTTAGCAGGTGGCAGAGGAAAAGGACATTTCAAAGGTGGTTTAAAAGGGGGTGTGAAAATGGTTTATACGTAAGTTCTTTGTATTTTGAGTTTATTTTGAAACTGCAGTTTTTTCAAAATATAAAATATTTTTTAAATTTAGACCGGAAGAGGCGGAAAAAATTGCTGGTCAAATGATCTCTGATTATTTGATAACGAAACAGACTGGTGAAAAAGGTCGTATTTGCAATGCTGTTATGGTGGCTGAACGAAAATTTCCTAGGAAAGAATATTATTTCGCCATTATGATGGAAAGGGCATTTTCGGTAATGTTGTGAATGTTTAAATTAGAATGACGTAATATAACAAATGTTTATACTAATGGATTGCTTAATTAGGGTCCAGTTTTAATTGCTTCATCTCAAGGAGGAGTTAATATCGAGGAAGTTGCTGCCGAAAATCCCCAAGCAATTTTATACGAACCGATAAATATTACCACTGGTATATTTGTGAAGTATATCTACTGGAAATATTTTTGAATTCACTTTAACGACTGATTATGTTGTTTTAGGCTTAAGTAAAGATCAAGCTCTGAAAGTTGCTGCGTCAGTGGGTTTAGAAGATAAGAAAGAACAAACAGCAGATATGCTGCTCCGATTATACGATTTATTTTTGAAAAAAGATGCTCTATTGATTGAAGTTAATCCTTACGCAGAAGACGCTTCTGGAAAATGTAATACATTATAGTCATCTAATTTTCAACAAAAAATTTTATGTCAAATATTGAAATTTCTTTTACGTTATAGTTTACTGTTTGGATGCCAAAATGAGATTCGACGACAACGCAGAATTCAGGCAGAAAGAATTATTTGCGCTCCGTGACTGGTCTCAGGAAGATGAAAAAGAAGTGGAAGCCGCCAAACATTCATTAAATTATATCGCGTTAGATGGTAAACCATTTTCAAATTTTTCAGTGTAAATATGTATAAATTAGAAGACGTAAATGAATCAGTTTTCAAAGTACATTTCTGTGGAATGCGATAAAAATGTATTTTGCCGTTGAATGACCTTTATACCAACAGTCAATATAATATCAATACCTAAAACGTATATGTGATACGTAGGTAAACTAAATGTTCGAAGATCATTACTATAAACAATTCATGAAATTTTTTATATTTTTATCAATTTTTCTCCTCTGGTCCGTAGTAAAATTAACGTGTAATATGTTACCATTTTTTCAGGCGATATTGGTTGTTTAGTAAACGGAGCTGGTTTAGCTATGGCTACTATGGATATCATCAAGTTACATGGAGGCGAACCAGCCAATTTCTTGGATGTAGGTGGTGGTGCCACAGCTCAGCAAGTCAAAGAAGCGTTTAAAATTATTACTGCCGATCCAAAGGTAATTTTTTATCTAATAATAGATAATTACAAAAGAAACTAAAAAAATTATGTATTTGTGACGCTCTTGACCTTCGTTGCATAGTTCTTACTCATATACGTATCATGAATGTAAATTAAAATAACATTTGTTATCTACGTCCTACTTGTATCAATTATCGCTAACATTATCGTATTCTAATTAATTGAATCAATTGCCACGCTATTTGATCGATTCGTACGATTATTACGTAAAAATTAATTTATACGTTTTCATAATTTCAGTATGATAACGAAGTCTATTTTTAATTTTCAGGTTTGTGCCATATTAGTTAATATATTTGGCGGTATTATGAGATGTGATATCATTGCCGAAGGTATTATAGCCGCTGCTAAAGAATTGAACTTGAATGTTCCCATAGTTTGCCGTTTACAAGTAATTTCATTTTCGCTATTTAAATAATGATTTTTTTTAAAAAACAGATTCATTATTGATGTAATAATCGTATAAACTTTTTTTTTTTTTTTTTTCAAGGGAACCAATGTGGATGATGCAAAAGTTTTGATTGCTTCCGCAGCTATGAAAATTTTACCTTGTGATAATCTTGATGAAGCGGCACGTTTAGCCGTTAAATTATCAAGTATCGTTGGATTAGCTCGGTCAGCCAAATTATCTGTTAATTTTGAAATCCCAATTTAAGGCAAAATGGTATGCTGTGGATTTTTGCGATATGCAAATTAAAATGAAAAGCAAGCCGGACTTTTCGTTATCTAGTATTTTAGACGATGTTTCCCGATTTATTATCAAATTTACACTCACATTTGTATCATTTTATTTTTAATTGTTTTCATCCCTAGTCATTCAATAATTCGTATTGATATACGATAACGTACAATTAATTTTGTCCATTCGTCAAGTACCACATACCCGCTACGCACTGTTCTTCAATTTATTTTCATATACCAATGTTTGAATTAATTTGTTAGCGTTTATATTACATAACCTTATTTTGTAAATTTACAGTATTGTTTTTTTGCTAGTGTTAATGGTTTTTGGGTTCTCGTAAGCCGGTTTAATGCAGTGTAAATAAAATTTACTCGCTGAAAATGATTATGTATTCGTCTATTTATAATTAAATTGTTTCGATAATCAAAAATTGAGAACTCTTTCGATTATTTTTTCTTCATTATTTAATAATTTCGTGAGACACTTGAAATAATTATGTTTATTCTACAAAGCACTCTTTTTAATTTTTATTTTGAATCTTCGAGTGAAGAACTTTATGCAATCGCGAGCTTACGATGATGCACGCTCTGTGACACCTGCAACTTTGTATTTTTAAGTTAATAACATCAGTTTACGTTGCTTTTTTTACCATACAATATACCTATTTTTGGTCTTTGTTATTCGACTATTACGCTATGACATAAAAAAATAAATATTGTTTTGTTTCACTTGTTTTTTTTTTGTATGAATCATTTCGTACATTGAGCCTCTCTGAAAAGCACATAATTTGTTATTCATAAATAACGTTTTTTCTCGCCTCCAATACCTGAATGATTGTACATAAATGTCATAGGTATACAGAATTTCGGATTCTGATCCGTTACCATGGCGTTATTGATTTTTCGTTGACCTGCAAAAGATGTCCAACCTTCATGCTGTATCACTTAAACTTAGTATTGCTATTTCAACGGTAACTGTTACTTGTTTATGTTGAGTTAGCCACGCGAGGCCTTGAATTTTGAACGATTAAAAAAGGTAAATAATCTTTTGTTGTTTTCGCTATTATTTAATTTTGCGGCGCTGAATAGTAAAAAAATTAACGGAAAAACTATTAAAATCATTTATGACAATACGTCTGTTGAAAAATTCTCACATGTAGCATAATTCATGTTTTTGTGTTATAGTGCATATTATCCAACTAGCTGTACTGATGAATCATTGTAGAAAAATCCTTTTTTTTTCTAGTTATAAAAAAAAATTTCCACTTTGAAAATTTAATAAGCATTTCATTTTAGCGAAACTTCCATGCTTATGAATTTACGTTTATATTTGACCTATTTTTGAACTTTTTATTACAAATAATGAGATATATATTATATTATTTTCATGAGTAACGGTGAATTCTGTAACGAAGTTTCCTTTGAATATTATTATTTGTTCAGTAAAATTATGATGCATGTATTTGTATAATTTTTATTTCAATACCTTATAAGACTTCCATTCAAACTTGACAACTTTTTTTATTGTTTAATTCGCGTCAATTTTTACTACATTGTGGAAATATCAGTTTCATTTCATTTCATGACTGTTGCTAGTATTATAGATCGAACATTATGATAAATCTTTAATTGCGTTCTACTGAACCTTACATAATTATGTAATAATTTTGATTTTAATTATAAGCTCAAATATTCACAGATATTTTAATTTTTTTTTTGTTTTTTAAATGTCATGACATTTATTTTAATATTTTCTAATTTCGTTCATCTTAAATTTTCATTACAGATGATCGAATGCAATTACTTCAATTTGCTTTTTATTCTTCATTACGCTAATCTGCCCCAATACAGATCTCAAAATTCACATGTAAAAGAAAATCTATAATTGACAAGTCAATACTTTTTTCTGTAATGAACTCATTTTCAAATCATTTTTTTTTATTTCTTAGAAGGTTGTAAAGTTACAATAAAAAAATAAATAAAATAAGTA
Organism: Phenacoccus solenopsis; assembly: GCA_009761765.1. NCBI lineage: Eukaryota > Metazoa > Arthropoda > Insecta > Hemiptera > Pseudococcidae > Phenacoccus > Phenacoccus solenopsis. The sequence goes on along the minus strand of CM019754.1, from coordinate 45,328,574 downwards.
TTTTTAGTTGTTTAAACATTCATTAGGAACGCTATCTACAGTCTCAATGGTATGTCTTCCTCTTCCCCACACCTTGAACTACGGCCCAGCGATCCCTTCCTCCCTTCTCAACCACTATTCTCCACTCCACATACCGTACCTTCCTACCCAGGCAGCCAGCCTGCAAGGGTTTTGATTTTCGTTTCGTCCACAAAATTTGTTGTTCTGTCTTTTTGTTTTGTTTTCAAAAACATTTTTATAAATTTCTCAAAGACGCTTCTGTTTTAAACTGTGTTTGATGTTAAACTTTATTTTAAACTGAATCTTGAATCATATTTATGAGAAAAAAGAAGAATAATTAATGTATCGAAAGCCAAGCAATGAGAACCTTCTAAAAGTGAGCATATCTTTGTAATTTTATAATGTGATTATATCGATAATGTTAAATATCTATAATTATTAATATATTATAAGCATAATTGAAAATATTCCCACTATACCCTCGATAGGTTTTGCCTCTATAATGATTCGAAACAATGTATGTATCTTATCACTTATCAATAAGCAATAAAATGGAAATTAGGTACTCATTGTTGCTTTCGTGATTTGTAATATTTAAACTGTTCTCAAACACTGGATTGAATTGTATAATCAGTAGCATGAAGTAATGTTTCCTCATCTATTAATTTGTTTCAGTTGGTATTTTGTTGGTAAAACTGAGATTACTACGCGTTACAGTCGATAAAATTAAAATTTGAGTGGTATTTGGAAAAGCGCGATTACGAAAATGAATATTCCCAACGCATCAGGAGGCCAATGGATAAACCAGTTCATAGACGCTGGTAGTCTTTTGTCAAATGTAAGTGCATCTTCGTCCGGTATGCTTATACATAATCCCGTAATGATGAACAGCAACGCGGATAGCGTTAGGAGTGCCGAATTGAATGCAGCAATAAATAACGAATGTCGTATCAAAGACGTGTGGGCTCATAACTTATGGATTGAGTTTAAAACCATCAGGCAACTAGTGAAGAAATACAGATACATCGCAATGGATACAGAGTTCCCCGGCGTCGTAGCCAAACCAATAGGCTCATTTCAGAACACTTCGGATTATCTTTATCAGTTGTTGAAATGCAACGTTGATTTACTACGTATCATTCAATTGGGGTTAACGTTTTTCGACGAAAACGGTAATATGCCGGACGGACCCTTCACAACGTGGCAGTTCAATTTTAAATTCAATCTATCCGAAGATATGTACGCCCAGGATAGTATAGATTTGCTTACCAATTCGAATATACAGTTTAAGAAACACGAAGAAGAAGGCATAGATCCGTTCGAATTCGCCGGATTATTAATTCCTTCCGGTTTAGTACTGATGGATGATGTAAAATGGTTAACATTCCATAGTAGTTTCGATTTTGGGTATTTGTTGAAAATTTTAACCGATTACCAATTACCGGAAGATGAGAGCGAGTTCTACGAAGTTCTATCCATGTATTTCGCCAACGTCTACGATGTCAAGTATTTGATGAAGAGTTGCAAAAACCTCAAAGGAGGCTTGCAAGAAATGGCCGATCAACTCGAATTACAACGAATCGGACCGCAACATCAAGCTGGCAGTGACTCTCTTCTTACCGGATTGGCTTTCTTTAAAATACGCGATTTATACTTCGAAGGCATGATCGATGATTCCAAATATTGCGGCCATCTGTTCGGACTCGGTAACAACAGCGTGTTAAACGGAGGCGGTACCATGCGATTCTCCACCGAACCGCCCGATAATAATTCTTGAATTACGGATGCTGGTGATTTTCCTTTCCAATTAACATGTTTTAAAATGTAATCTTCTCTCGTCATAAATTAAGCTTTTTTTATCCGTGATTTTGAAACTGTATAGATTTTGTTCTGTAATTATTATCTTTTTTTTTTTTTTTCAATGAAAACTTGGTCGAGTAAGAAAACTATTGTATTTATGTATATACGAATAAATGAGTAAGATGTGTGAAAATACGACAGAACGATATTAAAGTTTTCATTTCGTTTGTACAATTTGTTTTCATTCTACCTTATTATATTTTTTCACAAGAATGTAGTTTTTCCGTTGAACTATTTCGCTTTTAATTAAAGAAAAAGACAAAAAACAAAAAAGAAAATTAATTCGATATTGTTTATTTTTTAGATGCGACCCACGCGCGATCATTTACCCGGCAGTATATTCGTTCGTAACGTCATAACCGAGAAATTCTGCTGATACGCGTCGACTAACTCGACTTTCTTTCTGCATATCAGTGGGTAAAATGTGCAGCAGTAGTTGGTTGAACTATCGAAACGAAGAAACGCACGATGAGAACTTATGCTCTGTTTTCAACAAATACTACCCGCCTGAGAATGAAGTATACGAAGTGCGTAACGTATGGGCTTCGAACTGTTTCGAGGAATTTAACCTGATCAGACAGATGACCAAACGTTACAAATACGTAGTGGTGAATATAAAACATCCTGGTCTAATATTTCGCAACGATTTCCCCGAACAGTCCGATTACACTTACGATTTGATGCAACGAAATGTAAACCTACTACAAGTAATCCAAATCGGCTTATCTTTCTTCGACTGCTTGGGCAACCTTGCCATACCAAATCATACGTGGCAATTCAATTTTAAATTTGATTTGGACAAAGACACGTACGCGCCGGAAGCGATCGATTTATTAGCCGCCGTCGGAATTCCTTTCGATAAACATCGCGACGAAGGAATCGTACACACTTATTTCGCCGAACTACTACTAACCAGCGGATTAGTTTTAGTCAACGATATTACGTGGGTTGGATTCAATTGTTTGTACGATTTCGGATACTTGATGAGATTACTGACTAATTTCAATTTACCGTTGAACGAATTCGATTTCTTAGAAAAATTATACCTGCATTTTCAGAGGATATACGACGTGAAGTACTTGATAACGAGTTGTAAACATTTGTGCGAAAATTTGGACGACGTTGCGGCCCAATTACAAATCAATCGCACTGGTCCCAAATATTATTCTGGTAGCGATGCTTTGCTTACCGGTAGAGTGTTTTTTAAAATCAAATCCTGGTATTTCGAGAATATGATCAACGACAGAATATACTGCGGTCGAGTTTGTGGATTGTGCTCTAGAGGGGCGGTAGTCAATTTCAAACAAGATTTGCACGCTATTTTGAACGAAAATTTCTGAATTATCGTTCTATTCTCGTATGTTCTCTTAAGAAGGCCCTTTTCGAGCCTTTTTGCGTACGCCTATTGCGAAATGAATCGTTAACGTTGAAACAATTTTTCAACATTCGTACCTCTAAAGCTTTATAATTATTAGTTCTTAGTTGACAGTTATGAATCGATCATCAACCTTGGAACGATTATCATTTCGAACGCTTGAAGAATGGCCATACACTGCCTTTTTGAATCTTCTATTCTTTCAACCAAAGACGATTTCAAGTAAATTAAAAAGAAATTTATTGATTTTTCTTACTGTAGCGTGGATGGTGAATATTATGAGCTGTGAAATTACACGCGGTTGTTGTTGAATAAGTATCTAATTATACAAATTACTTATACAATAATTTTTGATTTTTTTTTGCCGGAATTATAGGTACCTGAGTCAGTTCGTGGCTTCGATAGAATTATCATATCGTATTTTTCGGTGCATTTAGGTGATTATGCTACGAAAGTTTTAAAATAATTGTTCGCCAATTTTAATATATGTAAAAAAATAAATATAAGTAGGTGTCTAATAAAAAATTTTCAGGCCTAAATGAATATCTTAGATGTACCTGATTCGAAAACTCGGTGAAATAAAAATCTATTCGTTCAAACTAAACAGTAGCGTATTTTATTTTTGTTATTATTTAGTTCGACGTATACGATACTAACAGGACTTTTGATTCCATAATTAGTTGCAAGTGATGCAAAACACCCAGACACATGGAACGAGAAAGGCACCTTTTGAATTTATAATGGAACTGTGATATTTGTACGGAGTAGAGCACTCATAAATTGTGTCTGAAGTGAGGCACTATACTTATAATTTCATCGGCGATAACAGTATGAATCATACCTGCAATGGCCTGCAAGAAACTTGTATCCCAATATAATAGATGCTAAAGTTGATCGTAGAAATACAATTCTGTCATTTTTTGCACAACTTTGATGACACGACGATTTTAACGCGAGTGAAAAATTACAAATCAATAAAATTCATGTGAAATCATAAAATATGAAAATAAAGAAATGAAGCGTGTGATGCTCTTTCCATTTGGGAGTAAACAATTTTGCAAGTGATTCGTGATATTTTTGGTCATAATTTCAAAATTTTATGGAGCTCGTATTTCTGTCTTGGATAGTTCTCATTTTATGGCTGGTATATTTTGTTTTTGCACGTTGTGGAATTTGTTCTGTCGTATATTTTTTTTTGTTTTATTATTTGTTGCATAGAACTCCGTTGAGAGTTGAAATATGGTGAGCCCTCTGCTAAACAGCACCCCTTCCCTCTTCTTTCATAAATCTTTCCAGGAGTGAAACAATTTTTAGGGCCAGAATAGTCACGTACTGAATCAATGAAATATTCCTTTAACATATTATGTTTTTACGTAAATTATATAGCATGTCATAGGTGCGGTATAGCATAAATTCCTATTAAAAAATTATTAGTTTCAAAATTAATAACGTTGATGAAAATATTTAACAGTTAAATTATAATTTATCAAAATATAATAGAGTATTTAATTCCATTTTAATATTCATTATTAAAAACTGTACTTGGTGGAGAGCGTAGCACAGACATTGGAGGGTAGAGATTGGAAATATTTGCTCAAATCAGGGTGAGCATTTTTAGCGCTCTTGTTACAAAGGCAAAGCTTTCTTCCTCTTTTCTTTAGTTTTAATTTTAGTCTGTTACTCATAAGCTTTCGCTATAAATACTGCTTTCGTAATTAGCACTATGACCATGTTAGAGAGCATTCAAATATTTTAAAAATAAAACGATAATTATGTGGTATTTACGGATTTTGAAAATTTATAGTTTCTTCGTCAAATGGAGTTCAGTAGTTGAAATTTGGGATTGATTTGTCTTATGAAAAAACTTTCAAATAAAATTTCGTGAATTAAAATCGGTGTGCGTCACCTTGAAAACTTTTATTGTTGAAATAATCACTGAATTAATCTTCTCATTTATGTTTTGTAGCAATAACGATTCATGTTTTTTTTTTGTTCTAAAGTTTTAAAATTAGAAAAAAGTATAAGTAGCTATGCTTTAAATGTATCACGAAGAAAGAATTGAGGTTAGAAGTCAGTTAAAATCGAGAGTATTTCTTTCCACTTCCATCCCGATGCTGGACCCGTCGAACGACAATCCTGTTTCATTACTAATAAAACAAGAATCTCATTTTTAAATTATATTTAGAAGAAAAAAACAAATAAAATTACGTGTACATACACATATTTGACGACAGATACGATTGTACGTATATACACGATATTTTAGGTGTTTTTTTTCCAAATTATAATTTACACATTAAATAATTTTCGTTTTTCCAATCGCATTTATTACGGGATTCCATTTATTTTTCCTAATATACGCCCAACTAGTAAAACTCTTCATGGATTGTAATCAACTAATAATAACAATTGAAATAAATTTATTTTTGGATTTAAAAAATTATAATTACAAATAAAGCAAATAAATATATCTACATATATCGCAACTCATAATCGTTGCCTAAAGAATTAAATTAATTCGTAAGCTTTTTATTTCGATCAACGAACGAAATCAACTGAAGAAGCTGTTACTCTAACTTGTAGCATGTAAAAAATATTTTCAAAATAAATAAACGCAAAGCCACATGAAAACTTCAAAAAACATATGTAAATGGTAACAAAATATAAGTCGAGTTTTTAATATAGCGATTAATTTTTTTTTTTTTGAAAGAATACGATCGCTCACTTCGAAAAAATAAACGTTTAAAAAGTGCTCGAATCACATTGGAAACTGGGCTTGGACGGTTTTCGAGATCATCTTAAAATACTTATCACTTTGGTATAAAATTTCGACACTCGTAAGAATACGAATAAGTACAAAAATTATACGACAAAAGCTTCGTTGATAATGATGAAAAAAAAAGAGAGAGAGAAATGCGTATAAAATATCACGAACAACAAAAAAAAGTAAACCTACATGGCACCATGTTCTCGATTTCATGTTATTACAATTTGGCGACCTCGTAAAGACTTGGAGTCTATTAGGTTTGAGGCTGACAACATTTGTGCGTTTTAAATAAAATCTCACCATAAAAGGAACAACACTTGACGCGAGTCGCGCGTATTTAAACTTTAATCGGTGGAGGCGGGTGCGATATAGCGGCAAAGTTAGTCGGTAATAGATAAACGATGCCACCGTTGCTCGTATCCTTTTTGAAACCTGCTAATTGTGTTTCGGGACTAACTTCTACCCGCAGCTGTCGCGATTTATTGCCCAACATGCAGGGGAATCTGGTGGATACGTTGACTGGTAAATCGGTTCCACGTAATCTGAAATTAACACGAATACAATAATAATAAGACATCTCTTTTTCTATGTATTCGCATTTATTGATTTATTTATTTGCGCAAAAAATACTCACTGATGGTATCTGGAGGTTAATACGCCCACCAGTTCGCCGACACGGTCTTCGTTGTTTTTGGTTATTAACGTAATTATCAAATCGTTTCCTTTATTCGAATGTATCACCAATAGTTGATCTCTGCCCGGACTAACGCTTAAGCCAGTCACCTGCGAAAAATGATTCGTCCAAATGATTACACTGGTTAATCGATAGTTTATCGGCGAATCGATGATATACGAACTTCTTGTATCGGCATGCCTTTCTTCATCGGTTTAAATTTCACCGTATCCAATTTATAAATCGCATTATCAGTGACCAAAACCGCTCTTTCGGCGCATTTGTTGAATTTATTGGTTTTCCTGACGAACGACGAAAACATAACTTTATCGAATCGTTCATCGCGTTGCATCGCTCGCACAGCCGCGCTATACTTGGATGCTTCGTCGTGTTCCGACGACAGGCTCAAGTAATCACCCAACCAGTTCCGCTGCGACCCCCAATTCGAGCGTTTACCTTTGAGCGCGCTGGCCGCAGATATCTACAATCAACCACTAAACTGATTACCAAGCGAACCAAACGTCATTTTTGGAACTTTGCAATTTGTAATTCCCACCTTTATCCTCAGCTGAGGCCACTCTTCTCTCGGGAACGGACTAAGCACCATAAAAGCGCGCCAACGATCAAAAATGTTATGCAGCATCATGACGCAGCTTCTTACAGCGTACGAGCCCGTTGGCCAACTCAAGCTTTTACCATAGTCTCGTAGATATTTGGCGTTTCTACAGTATGAAAATTATTACGTCGTGAGTAAACACGATAATATTTCAACATTTGTAACGAAAGCGATGGCGACGTTTGAAATAATGATACCTGAACGTTTGCGCAAGTTGAGTGATATATAGTCTAATTCTGTATTGACGATAGTGATGCATAATAGCCATCAAGGCTTTCATTTTACGAAAACGTTGTCTACACAGTGTACCTCTCCATTGTTTTTGTAGAAGAATAACGATACCTGGAATCAAATCTTCGCGCATCTGTAACAGGTGAAGTGTTCGGAGCTCGTAATTACCGTAATCTGATACAACGAAGATCGCCGTTATAGTGTACGAGTAATCAGTAGTCCTACCTTTTCCAATGCAAAAAGCGTAGTGGGCGATCGAATAAATATTTTCGTTTTACCGTATTTCACATCATTATCGAATCCTTTTTCCTCTATCAACACTCTGGTACCCTCCTTCGGTGAACCTGATTTAAAATTCGGCCAAGTAAATTCGCTAATCATTTTATACCTGCAAAACAGCAAACGTTACAAGTGTAATTCGAATTAACGCTTTTACCCATTTTTACCTTCAAGCCGACATTCTACCTTCAATGCGTACCTTTTTAGAAAACGTTCGTAAGGTTGCCTGTGAGCAAAGCCGGCTCTTCGGACTCGCACGTTTTCCAATAACCCTAAATATCTGATCTGATGCGAAACGCGTTCTTCGTCCAAACTAGCCGGTGATTTTTCTTCGTTCGGTTTGATACATCTTACATAATAAGGTACTTTACTCGAAAGCGTTTTCACCAACGCGATCATAGAATTCTTGAATAAGGTACCAGCAGTCAAAGGTCTTTTGGTAATCTGTTACGAAAAGATGACGAATACGCCAAGAATTAATTTTAATCTCGTAAATCCAGGCCAAGGTAATAATATTTACAAAAAACTACTGAACGCCAACTCCATTCGTTTATGTCGAGTCTGAGCTCGACCACAAAATTAACTTTTTTTCTCACCATTAAAATATTCCGCTAATTCGTACTAATTAGATTCAGATATTACGTAAACACGAAGCATATGTATAAACCCGTCCACGCAAATGGCGTTAAATTAATTAATCGTCGCGAATAGCGACGTTATAAATGAAAATAGTCTGCATATTTTCTCAACCGTGACAACAGAAAGCACATAAAATCGTGGTATAATCGTTACACTATATGTACTTGGTTTTGGTCCCACTGAGCTCATTTAATCAATAAATAAATAAATAAAATAATAGACGATGCGTTCAATAAATAATTAAAATTTTGGCTAATCAAAAATCTTCATAATACGATAAAACACTTACATTCGTGATATCTGAGGCGCCTTCAGGCCACATATTACTTATTACTGGCGATTTGGAAGAATACAATAATCGTTTAAAATCTTGAAACAATGTGTCGCGGTTTTTATCCAAAAAACCGTGAATATTGTACACAACATCTCCAGCGTAATGCCTGTGAACCAATTCAATTTGTTGAGTAAATAACCTGTTCGCGCTCTCGTGCAAAAAGGGGAGGTTAGTTGGGCTAAATTAATTTTTTTTTTTTTGGTAAGATGAAAGGGGCAAGGGCAAAGTGTTGGCCAGATGGTATTTATAAAATATGAAAAAATGTTTGTCTTAAGAGTTGATGAAACCAACTGGCAAAATGGAATTAAAATTATTATAATTTCAAAGGAACTTATATTCGAATGATTTGGATTTTTTTCATTTAAAAGTTACACAAAATGTTGGCATCTTGTTTTTTTATCAAGCGTTGTAAGATGAAAATCGCACATATTTTGTCTTCTAAGTCCTAAAGAGCTCAAATCAAGCTCGTACCATAAAGTTACTCACATATCACTCATATTACTTATCAAGAATGTAAAAAAATAGTTTATTTTCAAAAAAAAAAAATTAAAAGGTTGAGATCCCTAAATTTCCAAAAAATTAGCGATTAAAATTTTTTTATTCATTGGACAACATGAAATTTTTGAATGCAACAAAATTTTACATTACTCGAACTGAAAAATTCATTCTTCATAAATTTTTTAAATTTTCTATAGTTAAGAATCATTTATTAACTATTTTTCCTTTGCCTCGCTATTTATCGAGAAAATTCGAAATTCACCCCCCTTTAATGGGTAAGTTTAGAGTGAACGGAATACAGTTTTCCGGGAGGATCTCGGGTGTCACAACAGTTGCTACCTGACCTCACAAAGAGATTATAAGAATTTAAGACTCCTAACTTAATTTTTAGAAGAACCCAACACAGGCTTGCAGCCCGTTTGTCATTTTCAGGAAGCCAACCAAATCTTAAGAAGGGGCTTCAACTTCATTTTTTTTTTTTTGGTTGATTAGAACTTCTGTATTTAACGCAAAGTAAGGAGTCACAATTTTTTCTGAAGAGGGCTTGGCCTTACGAGACTCCATATTGCGGGTTTGTCGTAAAATAAATTCAACGTTTTCAACTTTTTGAGCTATTACATATCTACACATTTTTTTGTAGCCAAAAGTTATCTTTTATCGTTTTGAGTTGAAAAAATGTTGGTCGCTTTTTGTATTAAAATTTAAGGGGGGCTGAATCTTTTTCAATTTTTTTTGAAAAAACGACAATTTTGATGATTTTTCAAAATAAATAATAAACGCGTAATTTATTGCTTCTATATATGGTACGAGTTTGATTTAGACTCTTTACGACTAGAAAGGCAAAATATGCTTGATCTTCACCCGATAGGGTTTCCCAAAATTTCACATTCTGGCTTCAAAATTAGATCGTTCAGATGTTATACCATTAAAAAATTCAAGATTTTGCGAACCCCTGCGAAGCAAATATTGAACATATTTTGCCATTTGAGTAGAAAAAAAATGTAAGCAGCCATGCCGCATTACTGGAGCTGAGTTTTTAATTGGAGCTTGTTTTGATTTAGTAATAACCTTGCTTAACCGTTCATCACTACAGGCCACACCCAATACCAAGTCTGAAAACCCCTACCCTATCCTTTCCAAAAACACTTAAGAAGTTGAATTTGGCACAAATGTAGTATTTCTTGCCACGAAATAATCATGTGAACACATATTTCTCAAATTATAATTATTTGAGGGTGCTCAAATTATCTTCAAATCTTGATAATCCACCATTTTGGATCCATTTTGACTCAAATTTAGGTGGTTATATTCTGGTCACAAACTAATCCTACACACAAAGTTTGACCATTCTAGGCCGATTTGGTGATGAGATATGGAAGATTCATGAAATTTCCTGCAGCAATTTCCCCTCCAAAAGCCGTTTTTTGCTCTAACTCCCCTCCAAAATCACTGAGGAAGCTAAAATCAAAATACGTTTGTCACTTGGGCTCATTTTATCATATGACACAGCAATAAAAAATTTTCGACCCCTCCTGTACCCCCACCACTATTTTAGGTTGATAACCCCGCCTTCCCCCTCCAACATCATGTATGGAAGTGAATTCGGGATATAGTATACAACTTATCCCCAATAACCATATGAATTCATATTAATTACATTTTTACCAACTTGAGGCTCCTCAAGCTCTACTCAAAATTTTGATAATCCGCCATTTTGATCCATTTTGATCCAAATTCAAGAGGTCATATTGTGGTCACCAACTAACCTCACACACAAAATTTGACCTCTTTAACTTGATTTGGTGGGGAGATATGGAAGATTCAAGAAATTTCATGACTCAAAACTTCCTCAAAAAGCCGTTTTTTGATCTAACTCCTCTCAATATGCACTTAAGAAGCTGAAATTTGGATATGTTAGTATCCGTGACTCACTCTTTCATATGAAATCAAAAACGAAAAATTTGAGCTATTTGCCCCTTCTCCAGCCCCCCAAAATTTGAGTGATCCGCCATTTTGAAATTTATCGAAAAAACAAAAAAACTATTTTTGCGTATTTTCAAGAAGAGTTCCTCACCGAATTTTGAGCGAATTTTATCCACATCCGCCTGCGCAAGGCGAGTGACACAAAAAACGCAATTTCCTCAAAAACAGGTTTTTGCTAACTCTCCTCAAAAGGCACTTAGGGAGCTGAAATTTAAATATGTTGGTGTCCGTGACTCACTCTTTCATATGAGATCAAAAACGAAAAATTTGAGCTATTTGCCTCTTCTCCAGCTCCCCTCAAAATTTGAGTGATCCGCCATTTTGAAATTTTTCGAAAAAACAAAAAAAGCACTTCTGCGCATTTTCAAGAAGAGTTCCTCACCAAATTTTGAGCGAATTTTATGAATACTCCCCGGCGCTACGCGTGGGCGAAAAAAATCAGGTAGGCTGTTATAGCTATCGTTTTTATTAAAAACTCAGCTAAAAAGGCTAAATTAAGACTGTATTGTACACACGACTAATGAAGTAACCTTTTGTTGTAAAATTTTAAAATAGCTAACATTGATGTTTTTTTAAAAAAAAAAAAAAAAACGTCTAAAATTTTTCTGGTCTTCGGACAACAAAATATAACTTCGAAGCGCAAAAAATTTTAAATCGTCCAAAAATAACTTTTTTAAAAGCATGAATTTTTGAAACCATTGACCCCATGTTGGAGCATGGAAAACTGCTGTAAGGCTGCTGACATTTTTATGATTTTTTATTTAGGTTATTTAGCAAGTATGATGACCCCACTCCATTCAATCTAAAGAAAACAACGAATTCGCCTCCTCACCTCGTAAGTACCGACTGCTCACCTGATTCTAAACTGGGTTTTATGTTCCATTTGCTTGTCCAATGGTTTCAGCTGCCTGCTAGAGTAGTGCTCATGGTTATTCAGCTTTTTATCCATCGCGTCCAAGAGCATCTGCGCAAAAATCAAAAAATCATTGGTTACTTTTGGTTAATTTATAAGATAGTATGTAAATATTAAATTCATTATTGAAGGAAATTATTTGTTTCTTTTGAAAAATGATTTTTTAAATAAAATATACAATACATACATAAAAAAATTTAAATAATATAATTTTAAATTAAATTTTTATATTTCATCTTTGATTCAAAGTGTATTTAAAAATACTCTACTCATAAATTCGTATGAAACAAACCACAAAAAAAATTCTTTTTTAACCCACCTCGTCCGTAATTTTTCCAACGTTTAAGCAAGCTTCATCCATAATGGCGAATACACCTCGATGAGGGGTCTCCACTAAATCGCAGATAATTTGATTATTGAAAAATTCTACCGTTTGCCACTCGATACCTTCTTGCCTATACTCTTCTTGTTCTTGTTTTAGAACCAATTCTACGAAAGTTAAAATACAACGATAAAATTCGCTACATATTGCTGTTACCTTGGAAATCATAAAGCAAACCCTTACCGATAAACAGTTGCTGCAATTTTTCGTTACAATAATTTATGCAAAATTGCTCGAAACTATTTTTGTCGAAAATTTCGAAACCGTAGATATCCAATACGCCAATTACGGTTCCTTTATAACGATTTCCGTTCAATTGTGGGTCAATAGCGGAGTTCACTTTATTCACTATCCATGTGAATAGTCTATCGTAAACCGCCTACGAAGTAAAAGAAATACGAATAAATAAATGAAGCGTCGATTTAACAACTATAAACACTTGACGATATCATGATGAATGACGGTAAGAGTTTGGGAAATTAGGTGGTTAATTTGGAAATCATGTATTTAGCGTTGTTAGATTCTTGATTAGACCGCAATCGCACGTACATACGTGCTAACGGTTTACAAGAATGCGACGTTAATAGGTACTTTAATACTTCACGGTTCCCATCGTTTTACTTTAGTAACGGTGAGTAGCGAGTACAATAATTAGATAAAGTTAAAGGAAAAAGGGGAAAAGGGAAGAAGGGAGCGAATAAAACAAAACAAACGTAAAGAAATTATCAAGATTGAAAACCTTGGCTAGCGCATCTCTGCCGTATTCCGCTTCCGTCAACGTATGCGTTTTTTGCATAATTTCACCACGAGCGGCTATAACTCGTTCGCACAACGTACGCTTCAACTCTTCCCTGTCAACTTGCAATAAATCAGCCGTCTTATTAGCTGAATCCAAGTCGGTGATTTCGACTCGATCGTCATCTGTCGCGAACGTAACGTTACCCTATAAGGAATACACGCGACCATAAATCATCTTACTCGTATTCGTGAAACCCATATACGTCGTACCATACCGAGGTAAAGGTAGAGGTACTCATCGTACGTACAAATACCATGTACAACTATACGAGTCCGTACGACTAAGAGTACATAGACATGCGATAGCGCACCGCGGACCACGTTCACCGAAGTCAATCAATTACGCTAATTACCAGCACTGTTAGCGCGGTGTGGCGTCGCGTCGCGCCACCTATTCCAAATACCCGTATAAACTACAGTCTACTTAGTCCTACAACTACCTACAACATACCAAATGAAGCACCGCTCCGACAACGTGCCACAGAGTCTCGATTTCTTGAACGCTAAATCCCAACGTTCGGCACGCCGATACGGTGGCTCGATATTGAGATCTGTCATCCGGGAAAGTACTCACGCCGCCGTGTTTCGTATAGCTGTACTTGGACGGATCGTTGCGAAGCGATAGATTCTTCAAATCTTCTTCGTTGCACGCCGATAACGCCTAAACATCCACACAGATATAGTCAATAGTCGTCGATTTCACGCCTTTTAAAGGTAACCTCGAACTCGACGTTAGCGCTAGCGAGACCGTCTTGTCGATGCATTCGTCAGTGCGGCTTTCCATTCGAACACCAACCTGATAAAAGCTGTGGAAGTTTCGTTCGCCTTTCTGCTGCATCACAACTCGCGACTTCTCCAAAAGATAATTGTTCACGTGACCGCCGATCGGATCGCCTTTGAAGTCGAAATTTATATCCATGTATTTACCGAAACGCGACGAATTATCATTTCGCGTAGTCTTCGCATTACCGAACGATTCCAAAATTGTGTTCGACTGAATGAGAATGTTTTTCACCCTAGAAAAAAACAACAACAACAAAAACGTGTACTAGCAAATAAAGAGGGGAGCGAGATTAGTCGCATTCAGTTTCTCACGAAATTCATTACAAAAAAGTTGAATTTGAATCGAAGATATGAATATATGAAAATAAAAATGAAAAAATCCTAAGCAACTTGGGTACCGAAGCTACGTCAAAATTTCAGTGAAGCGACATTTTGACGCGGATAAAAAATTCAAGAAAAATATCTCCAGTTTTTTTTTTTTTGCTGTTTTCACAAGAACAACTTGGAACCAAATTTTCAGCAATTTTTATCTACACTCGTATGAGCTACAAAATGAGAAGAGAAAATATATATATGCAAGGTGTTCGACTTAAATATCAGCTCTTTCACGCCCATATGCAGGGCTATTTATGAAACATGTATATATGACGGTTTGTTTGCCCTACTAACTGAAGGGATTTAGATACAAAAGTTGAGTAAAATATTTCTCGGGCTTGGTAATCGTCAACTTTGAAAATTTATATTCCATCATCAAAGGCAAATTAAAAGTATATAATTTCTCCTAAAATGTTAAACATGTAACCATCATTACTGATAAAAAACTTCTGACAGTGAAAGAGGTAGAAAAAAAGAAATATTGTTCGTTGAAAAAATGCTTTTGCTTTAAAATTTTTTCATACACCCCACTATATCCCTCATCACATGTACTCGATGAACACCACTTGAGAAGTTTTACATTTTTTTTTTAGCTGAGTTTTTAACAAAACGATATCTATTACAGCCTACCTGATTTGGGAAGGGAAGGTCGGGGGAGGGTGGGGTCTTCAAATCTTTGCGTTTCAGACCATTTGTAATCATCTGGCAATTGTCCAACTTTTCGGTATATATATATATGTAGTGCCGGCGAGTATTCATAAAATTCGCTCAAAATTTGGTGAGGGACTCTTCTTGAAAATGCGCAAAAATGTTTTTTTGTTTTTTCGATAAATTTCAAAATGGCGGATCACTCAAATTTTGAGGGGGCTGGAGAAGGGGCAAATAGCTCAAATTTTTCGTTTTTGATTTCATATGAAAGAGTGAGTCACGGATACTAACATATCCAAATTTCAGCTTCTAAGTGCATATTGAGAGGAGTTAGATCAAAAAACGGCTTTTTGAGGAAGTTTTGAGTCATGAAATTTCTTGAATCTTCCATATCTCCCCAACAAATCAAGTTAAAGAGGTTAGTTGGTGACTACAATATGACCTCTTGAATTTGGATTAAAATGGATCCAAAATGGCGGATTATCAAAATTTTGAGTAGGGCTTGAGGAGCCTCAAGTTGGTAAAAATGTAATTAATATGAATTCATATGGTTATTGGGGATAAGTTGTATACTATATCTCGAATTCACTTCCATACATGATGTTGGAGGGGGAAGGCGGGGTTACCAACCTAAAATAGTGGTGGGGGTACAGGAGGGGTCGAAAATTTTTTATTGCTGTGTCATATGATAAAATGAGCCCAAGTGACAAACGTATTTTGATTTTAGCTTCCTCAGTGATTTTGGAGGGGAGTTAGAGCAAAAAACGGCTTTTGGAGAGGAAATTGCTGCAGGAAATTTCATGAATCTTCCATATCTCATCACCAAATCGGCCTAGAATGGTCAAACTTTGTGTGTAGGATTAGTTTGTGACCAGAATATAACCACTTAAATTTGTGTCAAAATGGATCCAAAATGGCGGATTTACAAAATTTGAAGATAATTTGAGGACTCTCAAATAGGTATAATTTGAGAAATATGTGTTCGCATGATTATTTCATGGCAAGAAATACTACATTTGTGCCAAATTCAACTTCTTCAGTGTTTTTGGAAAGGATAGGGTAGGGGTTTTCAGACTTGGTATTGGGTGTGGCCTGTAGTCATGAACGGTTAAGCAAGGTTATTACTAAATCAAAACAAGCCCCAGTTAAAAACTCAGCTCCAGTAATGCGGCATGGCTGCTTACGTTTTTTTTTTTTTTTTCAAGTAAGCAGCCAAGCTACATTAGTGGAGCTGAGTTATTACTTGGGACTTGTTCAGGTTTCTACAGGCCACAATGAATACCAAGTCTGAAAACCTCTACTCTATCCCTTCGAAAACCAATTAAGAAATTAAATTTAGAACAAATGCAGTATTTCTTACCATGCAGTAATCATAAATGAACACATATTTTTCAAATTAAGCTACTTGAGAATCCTCAAATTATCCTCAAATTTTAACAATCCGCCATTTTTGATTAATTTTGACCCAAATTCAAGACGTCATATTGTGGTCGCCAACTTACTCCATACACAAAGTTTGACCTTTCATTTGGCGAGGAAATATGAAAAATTCAAGAAATTTCATGACTCAAACTTCCTCCAAAAGCCGCTTTCCACTCTAACTCCCCTCCAAATACACTTAGGAAGCATGAAATTTGGTTATGTTGCTGTTCGTTACTCACTCTTTTATATGAGATCGAAAACGAAAAAATTTCAGCTATTTGATCCTTCTCCAGCCGCCCTCAAAAGTTGAGTAATACACCATTTTGAGATGTATCGAAAAAACAAAAACAAAAACTTTTTCGTATTTTCAAGAAGAGCCTCTCGTCAAAGTTCGAGCGAATTTCACAAATACACCTCAAGGTTGGACATTTGCCAGATGATTATAAAATGGCTCAAAACACCACCCTCTTCCGACTCCCGTTTCCAAATCAGGCAGGGTGTAATAACTACCATTTTTATTAAAAACTCAGCTAAAAAAAATCCTGTCGCAGGAGAATGAAAAATTATTCATATTTTTGGGATTTTTCCCCATTCAAGGTAGTAGGCCGTATTTCTTGAAATGTTTTCAAAACTGGGATATATGAAGCATTTTTCCAAGGTATCAGCAAAACAGTAAGAAAAAATGACTAATTTTTTTAATACGTTGTTTTTTTTTACACTTTTTTCATTACATAAATTTTTGCGGTAATACCAGGTACGTCATGTTCCATAGAATGATGAAATACTAATTTTCAAAATTCATCATTCGCAAGAATAAAAAAATATTTTTCCAACCCCTGTGCCTCGGTCCCTTCAGCAGGTAGGGTAGGCAACCCATCATACATTAGTGTCACACGAGTAGCTCTACATACGATAAGAAGGAGTTTATGTTGAGATCGAACATCCTGTATAAAGAACAAACAAATCATGTGAAACGCAAGCTATCCTTTTTACTGAAAAATCGTTTAAAAAATTACAAATCATTATTCCGATAAAGTAACGACTAATGAGTACTCACTCAACAAAATCTCAAACTACCTAATCGTAAATTACCAACTTATATGTAAAATTCATAGCAACTTCATTTAAGCTGCACAAATGAACCACTAATATGATGAGCCACGAAAGCGAACATCTGTCGCTAATTCGCAATTTAATGGACTTCTCGTTTACCATCGTAGATCGCGCATTCTTACCGGTTCGCTTTCGCAGCGCGGTCGAAAGGTTCAAAAAATTAAAGAGAAATCGCCGATCACGACGAACCGATAGAAGAAGAAATTTCCGCCCAAATGCACGTCGTCGCCACGCTGTTCGCGTCGCTAAAAATTCACCATACCTTTCGATTTCTTGCCTTCCGCCGATATTCGTAACAGCTGCGATATATTTCATGATTATTTTCGAAGCTTCCGTTTTACCGCTACCGGATTCGCCGCTGATTACCACGCACGAATCTTGGCCGCGTTGTTTCATACATCGATGAGCGTGGTCGGCTATCGCAAATATATGAGCCGGATTTTCGAACAATTCGCGATCTGCAACAAGTAAATAAAAGCGTACCTATTAAGTATGAGAAAATGTTGAATAGATAAGCTTCGAACGGTTGGGCCGCTCCCTATAATTTAGAGTGTTGTTTGGAAAAATTTGCACCTTAATCTTGAGTGCTATTCAATATTCGAGCTGATTGCCCGCATATATAGACATTACCAAGTTCAAATACTGAAATACTCACATAAAACATAGCTACGAGCTAACGTTCTAAATATATTTTATTTTTTAGTCAACACACATATATGACATAACTAATCGCACTTCTTCTTGCGTAAGTTGGTGCAGTGGAACGATTTACTTCCCATCATGCAGCAAGGCACTCTAATCACTAGGATCTACTTTCAGTATCACCAGAAACTGCACACCCTCGCTTTTTCCTTTTTTTTAGTGATTTAGTTATTTACATCTGCTTTAGCAGTTCAGCACTCTTCTCAATCCTCATTCCTCGGTGTGTGCTGTATCCACCTCCTACTATTCCTGCGGCATGTACTTATCATGATCACCTCAAGGTCTTACTCCCATGGCTTGCCTAAGCCCTTCCACAGTCATTACTGCTGAAGTTTCATACAGCTACATGTCTTAACATGTTGGAACACCATTGGTGATAGTTGGCCTTCTTCTTTTCCCTTTAGCATGGAACCTTATTGCGTATAAAAAATGTGCAACACTTTTTCTCAATGAAATGTCTCAACAAATTGATTTTCATGACACAGTTTTTTTTTTTCGCATTACATCATCGTTGACAAAGAATTAGATTTGTTCATTATCCGAACGTATAGGAAATCAATGTCGATTACATATTATTTCGATTTGATTAATAATTTTTACATGAAATAAAAAAGTTTGTCAACTTTTTTTCTTTCTTTAATGAAATGAAAAAAATTAAGTCATAAACTAGTGTTATTCCAACTTTTTCTTATCAATGATGAGCGAAAAGATTGCAGCATAACTATCAACAATATGATTTTCCCCGAGAAATGTATTCTGCGATGGCGCTTACAAGCCTAATTCGTTAGTGTTAGCATTATACATGCTTATAATTATCATTAAAATGATAAGTGTCAACACTGATGAACGTTTGTGGTGGCAATAAGTTGACAAAATAACTCAAATTTCAAGGAATGTAGCTTGGAAATCCTCCGTACAAAATATTTTTCTAGGAATAAATTTGTTACACTGGTAGAGTCCGTACGGTATTTACGAAATTTAGCTATCAAATTGCCTATGAAAAATTTCCATTCTACAAACACAGGCCAGAAATAGCTTCCAATTTGAAAACTGTTCAATTATCCAGAAAGAGATTGGAATCTGCTTTCTTAAATTTGCGATAAAAGAGGATTTAATTATGGTTATCAACTATGATTGTAAAATTGGGTGTCGCTTCGAATTTAATTATTTCATGCAAAGTGGTGCAAGAAATGTCCTCCTTTCGAACTATGAGCAGGCTTCTCAAAAGGCTTATTGAGTTGGAGCTTTTCAACGGAAAAAAAAAAAACGTAAGCAGCCATGCCGCATTATTGGAGCTGAGTTTTTAATTGGAGCTTGTTTTGATTTACTAATAACCTTGGTTAACCGTTCATAATACCAAGTCTGAAAACCCCTATCCCATCCTTTCCAAAAACACTTACGAAGTTGAATTTGACACAAATGTAGTATTTCTTGCCATGAAATAATCATGTGAACACATATTTCTCAAATTATAACTATTTGAGGGTGCTCAAATTATCTTCAAATTTTGTAAATCCGCCATTTTGGATCCATTTTGACTCAAATTTAAGGTTATATTCTGGTCACAAACTAATCCTACACACAAAGTTTGACCATTCTAGGCCGATTTGGTGATGAGATATGGAAGATTCATGAATTTTCCTGCAGCAATTTCCCCTCCAAAAGCCGTTTTTTGCTCTAACTCCCCTCCAAAATCACTGAGGAAGCTAAAATCAAAATACGTTTGTCACTTGGGCTCATTTTATCATATGACACAGCAATAAAAAATTTTCGACCCCTCCTGTACCCCACCACTATTTTAGGTTGATAACCCCGCCTTCCCCCTCCAACATCATGTATGGAAGTGAATTCGGGATATAGTATACAACTTATCCCCAATAACCATATGAATTCATATTAATTACATTTTTACCAACTTGAGGCTCCTCAAGCTCTACTCAAAATTTTGATAATCCGCCATTTTGGATCCATTTTGATCCAAATTCAAGAGGTCATATTGTGGTCACCAACTAACCTCACACACAAAATTTGACCTCTTTAACTTGATTGGGTGGGGAGATATGGAAGATTCAAGAAATTTCATGACTCAAAACTTCCTCAAAAAGCCGTTTTTTGATCTAACTCCTCTCAATATGCACTTAAGAAGCTGCACTCTTTCATATGAAATCAAAAACGAAAAATTTGAGCTATTTGCCCCTTCTCCAGCCCCCCTCAAAATTTGAGTGATCCGCCATTTTGAAATTTATCGAAAAAACAAAAAAAGCACTTCTGCGCATTTTCAAGAAGAGTTCCTCACCAAATTTTGAGCGAATTTTATGAATACTCGCCGGCGCTACGCGTGGGGGAAAAAAAATATATATACCAAAAAGTTGGACACCTGCCAGATGATTACAAATGGTCTGAAACGCAAAGATTTGAAGACTTCCACCCTCCCCCGACCTTCCCTTCCCAAATCAGGTAGGCTGTAATAGCTATCGTTTTTATTAAAAACTCAGCTAAAAATGAACTGCTTTACATTTTTAATTTCATATTTCAGTATTAGTAATCAAATGAATTTCAATTGATACCATACAAAAATATTGCTGGGCTTCGTACATTCACTAACGAATCACTCGAGTGATTTTTGCTTTCTCAATATTTTGCTCTACATCTTTTTTTTTTTTACTCACAAATACCAGGTTTTTGAACATCACTTCTTTTTTTACGAAATAATGAGTGCAATCTATTTATGAAAATTCAATTTGAAGAATAGGTAGGTGACATGATTTTATTTTATAACTGGTTCCCTATTCTATCTAAATCCGTACTATTGTCAACCACTCACTCAACACCCTGCGCACATGCACGTAGGCGGGTTGTTAATTACTTGCGAGTATTGTGCGAAGTATTGTGCGAGTATATAGGGCATGTGTAATCTACATTGTTTACACGCTACAGACGTCTTACAAAAGAACAGAAAAACATTTGAACACAATACCGTCGGCAAATGAAAATACGTATACATATTAATGTTAATTCATTTCATTCGATCAAGTATACGAGATTTTAAAAGTATAACGTATGCGCTTTCGACGAAATTAATTCATTATTCGTATCGAGATCTGTGCTATTTTACAAAGCGTTGCCACTACCACCGATTTCACTCTGCAAAACCTTATACTGCGCTTATAAACATTTTAGCTTTTCCTTACGTTCGAACTTGTACTTGGGAAACTCACTCGTATACGATACGAATTAAAACCATTTGTAAATAATAACAAAAACGAAGAAACTTAATCATTTTAATTGTTTGCTATCGCATCGTAATACAGGTATGCGTAAACGAAGAAACGTATACATGCATACAACAATATAGATGTACCACAGTACCACACCATGTATACTGTGCGAAGGTATATATATATATATAGGTGTTACTTTTAAGTAATAGACAGACAATTCGCACTCTAATATCGAGTATAGCGAATCCCTTCGTCGATGAATACAAAAAGTCGAGACACAATCAAACGTCAACGACTGACAGGCAATTCAAAATTATCAAGGTCTTTTTATAATTATTTACAAACAGCCGCCAAAAAATAGAAAATTTAAACGCAATATTAACAAACATCAAACATTTTATAAATCAAAGTTGTTGAATATTTTATCAGCATGCAATATTATCTTCGTATTCAATTCTAATATCGTCTTAATTCGCAATACGAACTACAACGAGGAGATGACTATACTTCTTATTCATATCATCAACATGCATTGTAATCCAACAGCCAGTATGGTGATTCAACTTGATAGAAGTGGTTGAGAAGCCCTTTAGGAAGGTCCCAAAGGTCCACTGTTGTGAGTGTAATTAAATGCGAAGCCCGTGTCCTTAGTACAAAAAATGATAATAATGACCCAAACACAACTATAAATAGGGTGAAATGAAATAAAAAGAAAACCAATTTTTGGTTCCGGTCAATTTCCCAAAAGGCAAATTTCCCGAGAAGAAAAAAACCGAAATTTTATTCCCGAATCAGATTTTCCTAAATGAATAAAATCGTGAAAACTTGATGTTTTATTTTGTATATTAAGACAACTTACAATGTAATGTTGTGTGCTAGGGATCGCAAGAAACCAATCTCCTTGTGATTGTGCTTGCGCTCGTCATATTGCGGGGTTATTATACGATTTGGTTTGGAGAGTGGATATGCTTTGATTCGATTAGTCCTTTGATGATAACTGAATGCACACCACCCGCAGGATCATTTGTAATTGCTCGTGCTGCGCATTGTTTCACACGCAATTTCCAGCAATCCCAGACATGCGATTTTTCTGAATTCGAGAGCGTAGGTAGACATACCAATCAATTATTAGTTTCTCTTCAATTATTTTTGTCATTATTTTGACTACTCGAAATATTCTTTATGACTAGTTATAAAGAAGTGATGATGGCTTGAACGTCATATTTCATTACTTCTCCATAGTAAATCGTTTGGAATACGTCTCAACTTGGGAAAAATTCTATTCGGGAAAATGGCTTCGGGAACATTTCCTTCGAGACATAGGATTCGGGAATAAAGTTTTCGGTTTTTTTTTTTCTTTCGGGAAATTGACCCGAAATTCCCATTTTTATTACCTTTCATTATAGAATCACAAAATGGTAACTTGGTACCAAAAATTTATTCTTTTTGTTAGTCTTAATTTGATTACTCGCTCAATAAACATGAACTCTCTGACATAGTATACGCATGATCCTTACGTAGAACTACAGAGATAAAATCTCTTGTCATATAATTTTTTTCACTTGAAGATATAGGCAGAAGGATACGCTTGCTCGATGAATAATCTTCTTTCTCTTCCAACAGTTATAATCTCCTTATTTATGTATAAAGATATAGGAGCAGCGAGCCTTCAACGTACTATCATATCTTTACATGAAGATGCAAGGACACCAGTCCTTAAATTTGCAATCTCCTTCTACGAAGATAGGACACGATCCTTCCAACGTAATAATTATATCCTTATATGGAGAAGGAGATACAAAACATCAGTCCTCATAATCATAATCTCCTTACGCATATACAAGAGGACACGAGCCTCTCTCGTGCAATTTCTTTATAAATGGAGATACTACAAGGACACTAATCCTTACAAATATAATTTCCTTGTACATAGATAAAAGGACATGAGGCTCCAACGTATTACATCTTTTTATGGAGACACAATGAAAATAATGCTTGTAATTAAAATCTTTTTATACAGAGATAGAAAACGAATATCTATTATACTACCTTCTTACATGAACCTTGAAGGCAGGGTTTTTTTTGTGAAGGCACGTGGAAGCACGCAGTGCCCCCAAAAATTTCTTTGAAAATATCGAAAAATTATTTACTTTGATTTTTTCTTCAAAACACAGTGGCAAGAGGTGAAGAGGGGGTGAAAGAATTATGTAATTATAACTTTTGAGAATTAGCATGCCCCCAAAAAAAAAGAGACAAAAAATGCCTGCTTAAAGGTACAATCTTTTTGTGTGGATATAGGAACACATGAGCATCTAACGCATATATATACCGTGTATCCAAGTGTTTTAAGTTCGACCAGCGCAAAAATCTCAGTTTCTTAATAACACAATTAGAGTTAAAGTACAATTTCTAAATCAGAAATCATTTTTAAAATTACTTTAAAGAATTAATTAAAGGTCTGCAATAAATTCATTTCAACTGCATTAAACTTTCTTTACATTTGAAAAAATTAATTTTAAATAACTGGAAAAGAGATTTTTCGCTGGCTAAACCGAAATCAGAGGGACGCACGGTATGTATCTCTTTCTAAGAACAATGGTCCATACTAATTTTAATCTCTTTTTAAGGAGGCATATTACTCCTACTCCTGAATAGACAACCTCCGCCCATATGCGCGCAATGCCAAACCCAGCTCTCAGTCTCACACATCCTAACAATATGCCCCACATACTCAAACATCCGTTCTAGACTTCAAACTCCCATCTACCCTATCCGATATCCTCAATAACCACCAGACCAACCTCCTATTCACCTTCCTGAAACAGTCAAACCTTTACCACAGAATCTAAACACTCCATACCCGCAAACGTGCCTCTGGCCTTAGCGGCAGAACACGGCACAAAAAAAAAAAGATAGGTCCCTTTACTATATAATTTTCTTCCATGAAGATACGAAGATTAAGAGATCCCAGCATACAATCTCCTTATAGCTGAAAATATAGTCACCTAGACTCCTCCTACTGCTTTGAAGTCACGAGCCTCTGATAGTAAGTAATCTCCATCTTTCAACTCCTCACACAAAGATATGAGGACACGAGCCTACTAAATAAATGTATACTCAAAGCACAAATGAGCAGTTCTCTACAAGAACATGAGATTATCCATACATGGGAGATTTCATTCATATACACGACTGCATTCATAAATGTACTAGAGAATCTGCTCATGAGTCTGCAAGGTGCGATACCTCTTTGTGTATGTGGTCTCGTACCATCAAGCTTGTTAGAAGAATTGGGGGAAAAAATTGATTATATAAATACCACTCTTTCACTCGTAAAAGCAAGGGACACAATTCCCCCCCCCACTCCCTCCTCTAGTAATGAAAACGAAGGACACAACTCTCTAGTCCAATGCGACGAAGAAAACCCCTTCGCAAGTTACATTATAATAAAATTTAAAATATTTATGAAATCAATTCAATAGGTATACAGTTTTGCACCATCATATGATGTATTCGATATAAGTGAAAAGGAATCATCATGGTCAACTGAAGTAGGGCGAGTTATTTCTTCTCATTTTGGCACCAGGTAAGAATTTAATTAGGATGTCACAATTTAGAGCATAATAAACACATAATTCTGTGCTTGGTATGCATGACCAACCAATGACTGTACATACCGTGCGAGCCATTGAAATCCAGACAGGCAAAGCATGAAATTCCATCTTCAGTGTAAAATTTGTCATAAGCTGTAGCGAATAGGTTTAAAATTTTCATTTCTTTGATTTACTTTATTCTTTCGTGTTCAAAAATAATTCTAATAAGGTTCGCTCATAATCGAGCAGATGATGAAAAATTTATTTCTCTTCACGTTCCTTTTAGTTTTTCAATTTTTTTTTTTGTTTTTGTCGAAATAATTTTTCTTTTATTTTTTGACAATTAGATTCAACAAAAGTCGGTGTTATAATAAGAAACAATATTTTGCTATGCTAGACTCAGGGGGATTCTATATGCTTTTATAACCTGAGTCAAAGCTTTCATTTTGGCAACTCAAAATCATCATGCTGGCTCTTGGAGTATTATGGATGGACTAAAGTCCACGTAGCACAACGTATACCCCCGAATACCAAAAAAGTCGAGGAAATTGCACGCACGCATACGTAAAAACGTAAACGTACGTCTGGCAAATTTATAAGATAAAACTAGTTCGACGTTCGCATTCACAACTCTCGCGTTCGCCGCTTGGCTGCCAGTACATGGCAACGTAAACGGTGAAAGTTCACTTTTTAAAATATACAAACGGGTATCCAAACAAAGTATACTAATACTTTTGAGTTGATTTTACAACTCGACGCGATGTACTCGTTTTACGACAATACGTCGGCGTGATTTACGTCAAGTACGATACGCGATGTGTGTCGAAGAAAGTATCGCATGTATGGTAAAAATTCGAACTCCATGCGCGCAGTATACCGTTTTGGCTTTCGGTAAACATCGAATAGGTGTATGAAATAATTTCATCGATTTGCGATAAGGATAACGAATTTCTCACATCATGACTAATAGTTACTCAAGCGAGCGGCGTCAACGGTGATTACCTAGAGGGCTCTACGATGAGTCACCATTCGTTGCGAGGAAATTTCTCGCGCGCAATCTCCACCATAGATAATGACGTAATCAGCGTAAATACCGTCGAAAGAGTATCGGAGGCGATGAAAAAATTCGCACGCTACCGTTCCGCTATCCTCTCGCGCATCGGAAAATTACCTTCATTCGATAACCAGACCCGAAGACCCGATTAATTTCGGAGAAAGAATTACACTTTGAAACGCATGCTGATTATTGATCATCACTTACCCGGGGGGGGGGGGGGCAAACCTGCAGTAAATGGAACGAATTCTTTGGCCAATGGTATAGCGGCGTGTATTACGATAATTTACCTATTATGCATTATTTTAATTACATACTATCGTTGCGACGTTACGTGCATGTTGTGAACATTCGTTTCTTAATGAGAACGCCTAATAATTGCAATAATCGAGTTTCGAAATTATTCTCGCTCGTACTTCGCTTTCAATTTTATGAGTAGAGCAGACTAATTTTTCGCTTTTGCTGGAAGGTCAGCAGGGTAGCAGAGTTTCAGAAAACGAGGAAAAAATATTCAATCTTGATCTCGATGTGAACATTCCCATCCTCAGAATGGATATGAAATTTTAAATATATCAAAATATCGAAAGAATTCATTTTTGAAATTTTTTCCCTATCTAAGAGTCAAAACAGTATCCGAGCATCAATGGCGTAAATACGGGGGGGGGGGGGTGTTTGGGTACAAACCCCCCCCCGCCGAGAACCTTCGAAAATTAATTTTTTTTATTTCGAATTGGAAAGTATTTGTGATTTCAATTGGCATCGAGATAGACCAGCGTTGGGCAAAGGTTGGCGTTTTTTTTTTTTAAAGAGTTGAAAAGACCGAGAGTTAGATTAACTCTTTAGAAAGAGTTGCTTTATTCAGCGAGTCTTCTCAACTCTTTTTAAACTCTTATTTCTTTAAAAAAAAAAAAAAAAAAAAAAAAATGAAAAAAATTACAGACAGTGTAGTAATTGTCCAACTTGCAATTCTATACTTTTATAATACAATCTTCTCGTCGAAATAGGTTGGGTAAAGAGATATTTTCATTTTGTAGGCTGGTATTTTTTTAAACATAACGCTCATATAAAATAGGTAGCTTTTACAAATGATAAAAATACCAGGTAACTACTTGATTCGAGTACCCAAGCGAAAAAATAAGCTAAAAGGTGAAAAAATTCAAAACATATTAAGCTTTTCACAACGAAAGCCTAAATTAAAATTTTGGATTTCGTTGATAAACGATTTTAAGTATTAAATAAATATTATTTTGCCATTTATTCTTGCTAACATCATTCAAATATATAATTTATTTCTATCAGGGAAAGATTTTTGCGCTTGTGGTGCTCGAATCAAGTAATCACCTGGTATAGGTATGTTGTTCTTATTTCACTATTACTTTTATTCATTTTTTTTTTTTTTTAATTTTATAAAATTGCTTCTCGTTGAAATTGAAATAGGTAGGTAAAGAAAAGAGATGATTCATGTTTTATAACTTAGTGTTTATGAAAGGTTATTACATGTTTTTTTTTTTTTTAGTTTTTTAAAGCAGTTTCTTTTTAATTTTATGAAATTAAATTTTGTGAATTTGATAACTGATTACCACAACTAGATAGGTATTAAAAAAAAAAAAAATGTAAATCAAATATCTTCTCAAACTGCTTCGAGAAATCTTGATTCTTAAGGGGTAAAGATGAAAAAATCAGGCATTTAAAAATTGGAATGAAGTAATTATTTCATCACTTGAAAATAATATCTGAAATCGCAAAACTTATTGTAAATACTTAGTGATGATAAGAGAATATTCTAACGGCCGCATAATCAAGAATATTCTAAAAAATTTGAGAATATTTTCCAGCCTCGAAAAATTTTTAGAATGAAGAGTTGAAAAGAGTTGCGAAAGAATCGAGAGTCAAAAAGAGTTAATGATTCATAGTTAACTCTTTTTTCAAATGAATCACAAAAAGAGTTAAATTCGAGGAGTTGACTCTTTTTAAAAAAGAGTGGAGTTGACGAAGAGTTAACTCTTTTCAAAAGAGTTAGCCAAACACTGCGATCGACTATGTAAATAATTGATAATAAAAAAATTTTTGTTTTATGATTTCTGTCTTCCCCCAGAAGGGATGTCAAGTTACGCTACTGCTGAGCATATGTATTAATTAGCGCAACATATTTCGAAAATCAAGATACAAAAACTTTTTTCGCATTTGGAAGCATTTTTTTTTTCACTATAATTGAGATCCAAATTCAAGGGCTTAAGATGACTGCGGGCAGAACAGATACATCTTGTCCCTGGTAATCATAACCGAAAAAAAAAACTCTAGAAAAGTACAAAAAATAGCTCATCAGCACGTCAAAAGAAAAATGTGAAAAAACCTCAAATCGACGAACATGCGCAAAAAGAGTGAATCAAACAAACATCAAGGTCGCCAATTCACACTTGGCCATAAATCAGCGAAACCCAAAACGAACGTAGGCGAAATATACGCTATACGTAGCACGTAATAATCGGATATCTGAAAAGCGAGACGACCTGGCGAAACAAAATATAGATGACATTAAATATACTAGTATATCGTTGATCCTTCATATGGCAAGACATAATACTCGTATGCCAATACGTATTTACCAG
Source organism: Phenacoccus solenopsis (assembly GCA_009761765.1). Lineage (NCBI taxonomy): Eukaryota > Metazoa > Arthropoda > Insecta > Hemiptera > Pseudococcidae > Phenacoccus > Phenacoccus solenopsis. The sequence goes on along the minus strand of CM019754.1, from coordinate 45,299,706 downwards.
AGAACATCTTCGTAGATACGGATTAACACTAAAAAGAATGGGCCAATGTTCATAATTATGCATTAACATACGAGTATCGTTTCTATACTATGTATGTACTTAGTTACACCTACGCAGACGTACTTGCTGTACACATTCTCGTATATATGCTTGTAATACGGATACGCGGTTAGACCAAACGTCGCCCTGAAAGTACCGCGCTCGTTCGTTGAGTCAGCTCTTAATAATAGAAATGAGTTACATCTAACGGTGTACGCAGCTTAGCGGTTATCTATACGTAAAGCGGAAATTTTCTTCGGAATAGAGTCTCACGTATGATTTCGACAAGCCAGTTTTCGTACAGACACACTAACGTATGATTTAGGTCACGAAGACAATTGAAAAAAAAAAAAAGGTTTAAGCGGATTCGATTTGAGTGACAGACGAGTTACATTAGTTCCACTCAAGCCGTATCGGCGACAATCATCCTTTATGATTCTTGAAATATCGTCACTCGGGTTAATACGCTGCATACGCGTGCGATAAAACACAGTATACACCAACTACGTTCTATAACCATAAATGTACAAGTACGTTACACGTGTAGTCGTGTGATCAGAAATTACTATTAGTACCATAAAAAAAGAAAATAAGAACGTAAGCCATCGCAAATTACGATACTTCAACATGAAAAAAAAATGCCATTTTTGCGATAAAGTAACATAATTATGCGTAAAAATTATTAATGAATTATTTAATTCAAGTAAATTAATTTAATTTGAAAAAAATCAATTTTTATATCAGGAATTTCATTTGTAAGTCGAAAAATGAGATATACTCGTATAATTGAAAAAAAATTTTTGAGCGCCTTCGACACTTCAATTTTCCATCATCTAAATTTTAAATCAAATAAATGAAAATACATGGGACACTTTTTGCTTGAGCTATTCGAAGTTTCAGGTTCAGGATCAAATTTAATTAGGTGGAGCAAGCACCAAGCACTTTGGACATTTATAGCCCTTTGTGCCCTACAACTCATATACAAGAACTGCTGAGCAGTTATATGAGTCGAGCAGTGCCAAGTTATAAGTATGTCACCACACAATTTTCCTTATTAGGATTATTTATCCCATTTCATCTCTTAACTGGCGCATTCTAAGGCCCGAGACGTATCACTTAAACAATCCGTCGCAGCAGGACTCACAAACCCTCAAGGACTTTTCCTTTAACTTTCATGTTGATGAGTTGGCACATATACCCGTGGTTAAATTGCGGAAAAGGGTTGAAAAAGGATTTCTTTAAGGAAACAGAGTGTGCACTGAGACCGAATGAATACATTCGTACCATATTTAGGTCCAGAAATATAACTGGTACTACATAAGTATTAAAATCCGCAAGATTCTAATACACTAATAAGATACTTCTAATAGGTAAAAACAAGAAGAAATTTTTTATTTTTATACAAGCAATAAAATATAGCCAAGAGTACTAGAAAACCATACGAAAAAAATGGGCAGAAAGAATACCATCGAAGATTTAAGATTAATATTAACGTTGTTCGATCTAAAGATATTAATGCCTAGAGGAATCCCGAAACAGAAAAGAGAAAATAAGCACACGAAGCATTAGCTCTACTGAAGATGGAACATGAAGCAAATGAGAGCAACGTCGTGCAAGTACATTTGAAATCAAATACTTGAGTACGTATTTCAGATAAATTACGAAGATATTTTATAATTGAATTTAAAATAAAGAAAATGTTTTAAATCTTAACCCCTTAGAATAACGCAAGTAGGTCTTAAAATTAAATATTACGCATTTACTCCATATTTTACTGACTCAACATTTTTGTTCTAATTTTTTCATGCTTTTACAGCATCACTGTGCGCGAATGCTAGGAACCCATTTGTAACGAGATATCAACTGCTCGGGAATGAATACGCTAAATTCCACATCAATCACCACAAAAGCGATGGAAAATAATTTTATTAGCAAATTTTGCATTTTGTATAATTACATGATATCTTTTGTTTCATGTTATATTTATTACACTCATAAGTTATTGATTTTTTTTTCTTATAAAATAAAAGGATTGTAAGCCTCTATGCATTTTTCTGCTTTCAAAATAATCGAAACTTTTGAAGCTCTCAGAGTTGAATTCAAAATATAATTCTAAGTTGAAATTCAGTTACCTTAAAAACATAATTATAATATATTCAAAAATAAATTAAAACTTATTCCCTTGGCACTCAATTTTCGTAAAATTATGTTTTTTTTTTCAGGTTTTTTAAGGATTTTCATTTGCAAAATGAAAAATTTTACGAGTTTGGGTTGGCACGTAATTTCGTTAAAAGTCTTAAATTGTCATAAAAAGCGATTGTTCTCAATAAAAAATTCTGGAAGGACAGGTTTTTAGTCAATGGTTTTTTTTGATAATTTTTCTTAAAAAGATGAGAATTCGACCAAAAAAAAAAAAAAAAAAAAAAAAACTTAAAAATCACCGAAAGGAATTAAAAATAACCAAAGTGTTGCAAACTTCAAATGTGACTCCTGTAAACTTTCACTTATAGGAGACGGAGTTTCTTACACATAAGGTCCTTTCGCCCCGACCCTTCTATCCCAAATCGGGTAGGCTATATAAAATCGTATAAAAATGAGAAAAATGTGATTGCCATTTTTGACAACTTTGTTGCCAATATACAGAAGGTCACTGTAATACTCGCGGTATATAGTAGGAAATCGAAAGGAACTTCCAACACTGACCGAGTTTGCTATTCCTTTCTCGTTCGCGTATAAAACACTCCCAAAAATAAAACTATTTCACAACGACCTGGAATTCGCGGGTAAAAAAGGAGAGGAGACCGAATATGGTGTGGGAAATTTCCGATCGTTTCAACTCATACGAATTGTTACTAGGAATATGCAGTTGATAACATTATAGTTCGTATGAACGCCAAACGGTGGGATAAACTAGTCTCGAGTCTTGACTACGAAAGTTTATTCCACCAATTCTACATGATCGAATTCATACCGAACAATAAGAGTACGAGGAAAAATTAAATGTAAATTCTAGATGTTGGCAACTGCGCACGATTGATGAACAAAATGTTTGCTTGATTCCATTCACCATCATACCCAATATAAAAATTTTGACATCTCATATTCTCACTTTTTTTTCGACTATACGCAAACTTACAACCTGGAAGTAAGCGCCTTCCTGCTGGGCCATTGATTTATTATCAACTTTTTTTGTTTTTCAATGGCAAAGAAAAACTTGAATCACCACTGATGTCATATGGTAACCTTGGCCATTTCAAGAAGATTACGTTGCCACAAAAATACTTGGGTGTACAAATACCTTCATATTGAACGAAACCGGTATACACCATTGAAGAGTAGTGTAGGAAGCGTTGAACAAAATGATCTCACCAGTATACCAGTATAGGAGGCGACGCGACGCTAAAACAAGTCGCATGGGCTTTGACCTCATACACCGCGCCGAAAATATTTTTGCGTGACTGATGCATTGTAATCGAGATACGAGTAAAATGAACTTGCGGTGTACGCTATGAAAAGAGATATTAACGAAGCGTCGCCTCGCGACCCAGGTTTTATCATTAAACTAATTACATCCGCAAATTACGCTGTATTCAGGCACGAGTTAATTTAATTAGCTTCCAAATCGATCATATTTCATGCTTCCGAAAATAATTTTCATTAGGCATACGCTCATAAAATCTGTTTAATGAACCGTTTCCCAAGAAAGTTAAACCTATGGCTAGTATTTCAAACGAAAACAAATAATACAAAATCATCGCGAAAGTATTACTCAAATTTATAATAAGGATTTCAAGCGAAAACAGCATCGAAGATATTCCTCCTTATCAGCTCATTCATTTTATCCCACACCTAAATGCTATTCGTACCAAATATGAGTAATTTCGAAGCTGATAAACGACATGCCACCGTGTCGTAAGTAGTAAATGGTGGATCACGAAATCATTATAACGATGATAGCGTTGCAAATACGTGCAAATAATTAATTTATTCCTACCGTTCGTTTACAAAATTGGACATGACATTTATGCAATCTTCAGCATTTTTTACCTTATGCGACCAAATTACCCATTAGCAAAATTGTACAGCTTGACAATGCATGACTGCACGAGCACTGCCACAAATATTGTTTACTTTTTCCTTACATGGTCCACCTTTGCATGAGCGAAGAATGAAGTAAAAAAATTCACGCGACCGGATCTTTTTTATTGATGAACCGATTATATGAATTTTCTTACTTTCTAGTTTCGCAGAAATTTGTCAGACAAAAAGCACTGAAATGTTTCATAATTTAACGGGAAATGATAAGGTTTTTATCTTCACTTGAACTATCAGTGAACAATTTCATACCAGCGTGAAATATGTCATAAATAGATTGATAAAAAAAAATCCTTCATGATATGAAATAGGCATAAATTCGATGATGAAGTCCAAATGGAGACCATAATGCACCCAATAATAACATCAAAAGAATACTTACTTTTATACTTGTTTACATAATCTTGTCCATAAATATTTAAGGTTCGATAGGGATTGACAGACACACATACTTCGCCGATGTACGTGTATATTAAACCGGAACGAAATCTATGAGAAACATACAACATATAAACATTTTCTTGAAGACAAACTCAGTAAGCTAGTTATAGACAATGTGAATAATCATTTAACAAAATTTTGATAAATTTATTGCCTTGTACCGGTACAGATTAATTGCAATTATTACCTTCAGTATTTCAATATTAGTCTCTGAACTTTATAATTAACTCAAAAAAATATAAATGCTTGAAATTGCAATTTAATCATACCTTAGACTCAAATTTTCCAAGAATTTCTCGAGTGTTATTTCATCTAATAACACAAAATCATCGATTCCAATGCTTTTTGCATTAGCCATCTTCACATTCTTAAACACTCACAGTTACACAAAAATAATATCAAAATTTCATCGAAATTTAAACAGATTGGTATAATTAAAACAAAATAATTGCTGTGAACAATTTGATAATGATCGAATAAATTAATTTTTAATTATTTAAACGAAACGTCGTTTATAAGACAAAAACCGAAAATATTTCAAACGTAACGAACAAGTGTTTCCGTAGATAATCACCAACGGTTGTGGAGTGACGATATCACAACCACTTCTCATTCGACGATATTTCTTTTTTGCGCATGCGCAAACGCTTGTGGAATTTAAATTCGAGCTGTGCTGTTGCTTTTTAGTGTGTTTAAGTTCAGACTTCAGAGCCTTTGGCAAATGATAATTTAAAAAAAGAAGAAATTATGTCTGTTTCAATTTGATTTCTCAGGACTATACTTCGATTAAATTCTCAATGTTAAAACTTCTGCACAAAAAGAAATTCGATCTTTGGAGCAAAATACTGTGAACAGGCCCTACTTCGAACAATTTATGAATTAAAACGATCATGACTTTAATCCATTAAAGCAAATATTTTGAGGGATATGTAATTGGGGATAAAGCATAAATTTAAGCAGAATCCAAAGGAATATTTATAGCATCAATTCATTTTCCCAAGTATCGTTGCTACCAAGCTAGAGAGATTTCAATATAAAAAATGGTGAAATGTTCCAAGGAATGCCTATTTACGATACTCAACAAATGCGAGCTAAGTAAAAAATAAATAAGTATTTTCAAAAATTTAATGTAAAAAATGAATACGACAAATAATATAAAAGTATCACAAACGAATATTACAAACCATTAGGAAACAAATACTGAGCGCCACTTGAGTGATTAATTTTTACAAACAAATAATTAGAAAAACACTCATGCATTCATGTTTACAAATACAGACTTTTATAGAAAAAATACAACGCAATTTTTTTCACATTAAAAATAATCCAAGAAGAAGTTGTCTGGCATCACCGTCGAAATCATTCGACTTTTCTTCAAGTTTTGGCAAAATTTCATTAACAACTTTCACGACGTTGAACTGGTAAGTTCGGAGTAGATGTTTCGGGAAAGACTTCAAAGTGGCGGCAATACGATTAATACATTTTATATAATTGGCTTGATCATCCGTGGAGGAACATTTGACTATGTTTACCTGTACACATAAATGTTACAGGATTAATTCATTTTTAACATACGGTTTAGATACCAAAATATCAACGAACTAACCTGTAATACTATCAAATAATTATTTATTATGTGACCCAAGCAATTGAAAATTGGATTGTTATCACCACTTTGCAAGAAAGAGAACTGAGTTGCTGCGCCACAAACAAAGGCTATCGCATCAGACAGTACGTTAAGTATGAAGAAAATTCTTTGAGGGTTTCCCACTGCGTAGTTTGATACGATGTTTTGTAACTCTCTATTGGTTAAACTGATTATAATCTACAGGAAATAATTATGTAAATGTACGTATGCATCAAAAATGAAAATAAAATAATTTTACAAAATGTTTTTTTACTTTGCTTATAGGTAAAATTAAGCTGGAAGGATCTTGGGCGTCAATTTTCACGAATTCTGTATGCACATCTGAGCTACCATGAATCAACGATAAAAACAATGTTTCCACATTTTGTGGCTCATTGTATTCATACAGATAAGGAAAATAAGATTTGGTCAAGTACGAAAATCCTCTTAACTGCATGCTCAACCAATGTTTATCTTTTTCTGGTCCTAAAAGAGGAAAAAAAATCAACAACACAGTTTAACATGAAATAAATGGGGAAATTTTACCATTAATACCAGGATTTTCAGAATACAGCTTCAAAAATAAGTGTATTAGATCGATAACTTCTTCGCACGCATTCAGTCTTTCTGAAGTGAACGAGTCAATGCTCCATCTACTTTGCTCTAGCAGTTGCGCTAATTGTATTAAAAGTATTACCATCGAAAGCTGAGTTTCTTTCACGCATGATGTATAAAATTCCTACATTGAAAAATATAGAGAAAAGATCAATGGTAAAAACAATGACATGTTAAAATTCATTCTCTGATAAATGATAATCACTCTGAAAAGTTTCAGAAGATCTGATGTGATTTCCCAGTTGATATCATTTTTCAAATTCAATAACGGAAGTAAGCAATGAGTAAGGAAGTCATCATTGTTAAGCAGACCATCGTTGCTCAATGAAAATATCTGTAGAAAAAGAAATTTTAAATAGTTTTCCCGAGAAATAAAAACAATTCTTATTCCGTAACCATGATTAATTACCAAAGTACCAAAAAGCTGTTTTTCCAGGGGAGAAAGATGGCAATATTTACATCGGAAAAATCTCTCAATTATATCAACCAACATAGCACGCGAGGCAGATGTTTCGTTGGAAGATGGTACAAACAAGCACAGTTGTTTTAATATTCGTAATACTTCCAAAATGCCCTTTTGCTTGTTACACTCCAGAATGCCTTGCTCTATCAACGTAGATAAAACGAATTCTGGTGATTGTAATGCCAGCAACAGCGCCTCCATCAAAGTCTATTCCAAAAAAATAATAATAATAATAATATTAATAATAATAATAATAATAATAATACTTAACAAACTGTACTTAGATCTACTAATGTGTGCGATATTTACTTCTTTTTTCTTTTTAATTGTCAACTCTTCGCTACTTGTACTTTCTTCATCGTCGTAGCATTCGTTCAAGTTTTTAATAATTTCAGACAAATCTACCGTTGGCTTTGAGAGTACATTTTTAATACCATATTCGCTTAAAAAATCATTCAAAAAAGAAGCTACATCATTCAACTCAGATTTACGTAATAATAACAAAATGGCTTCTTTTACAGCTTCGGAATCGATTTCGCTAGATTTCTTCTCTGAACACAACTTATGAATCAATTTAATAGTAATGACAAATTCAAAGCAATTGCCTTCTTCTTTCAAAAAATTTTTCACGGCGTTCAACAAATGTAAATCAATTTCTTTTCCCAAAATTAGCTCTTCTAAACGGTCCACTCCTAATTTCTCTTCGAAATCGTGTTCGACTTTAATTTTCGGCTCGCAAGAGACGCCAGTAAGCATTTCTACGAGCTCAAATATACCTTTGGGCAAATGTTCAGAATTTTTGTTATTTTTCAGCAGCTGGCACACATAAAAAGCCTCTTCACCAACAATGGTTTGTAGAGTTGTACCTTCGTATTCAGTTTCGTGCCATTCCATGTACATTTGTATATCGAGCTCATACAAGAAGGATCGACATTTAAAGTATGCTACTTCCAAACATTCCATTAAAATGTCATTTTTATCCATTAAGTCGTAGGTATTGTACCAACGCTGAACATTTACATCAAGAGAAATTTCATACAAATCGATTGGTTCCGCAGATTTTTCCAAATTAAAAGACAATTTGAGCAAAGTATGAACAATTTTTAACAAACTCAGTATCTTGTAACCGGATAACCGTAACATTTCTTTATCTGGTTTAGAATCTTCGTCGTCGTCGTCGTCGTCTTCTTCGCGTTTCTCTTCATTTTTGAAGTACAGCATACAGGATTGAAAATGCTCAAATAATTTACGATTTGTGTAATCGCAATCACTGAACTTAATTCTTGAAGTAATACCGTTAATCACCTTTTCTTGAATATGGCACGCATCGCAAGGTGTTAAATATTTAGTTTCTTTGCTGATAATGTCGATCACTTCCAGAACTAACTTTATTGGTGCAAATTCCAATACTTCTTTGATAAAACTAAATAAATTTAAATGAACCACAGATACTAAATACAGATATTGACTAAGCGTAGAAGTGAAACCAACAACATGGCCAACATTATGATCAACCTCTAATTCGTTTGTGATATTCAATTTGGTATTCACGAGTAATAAGAGATGGAGTGATCGTAATTCGGAAACATTTTTTCCTCCAAAATATGGTTTCAGTTCTGTAACTACTTGAGATGTATAGCTTTTTGAATCTATGAAAACAGTACAATAATATTAAATAATTCATCGAGAGAAATAACATTAAATTTGATACATTTGCCTCGAAGTTGAAAAATACCTAGACTGGTGCCGGTGAGTTCTGATAGCGAGTACGGAAGATTTTTCTCTAAATTTGATAAAGTTTTCTTCAAAAAATTAAAGGTTTTATTCACCTCCATTATTTATGACATAATAAATTCAATAATTTCGTACAAATTTAATTTTAGAAATAAATCTGCCATTCAAATATTTCTTTAATTTTGTATCATAAAGTTATATCACATTAAAATATGCACATGGTGAAGTTATAACGCATTCTCAGTAAGCATAAACCAAATATATAAAATTATACGTTAAGTCACATTTACAAGCGAAGTCAAGCATCCAATACGTGCAACACCGTGCAACCAAGTACTTCTCAAGTCTCAGCGTGAAATTCCCTGCCTCTAAAACAGAATGTAAATTTTTTTCATTCTTTTGCTTTTTTATAATTCGTTGGTAAATTATAAAAACGATCATAAAATTCAATAATAAATTCTTAACATTTTTACTTCTTCATAATTAATTGATTTAAATCAATTTTATCATGAATCAATGTTGCTGAATAAAGTAGAGTAATTTTATTATTAATCAAAACTCAAAAGTTGAATAAACTATGCAACTATGGTATGGTTTAAAATGCTTGGCAAACGAAGTAGGTAATGGAGTTTTTATTTCCTAATCCAACAAAAAAAAACAACGAGAAAGATTAAATTATTTGAATTTTTTCATTTGTGCAATCAGAGAATTTGGCTCTGAGGCTATGAAGTTTAGTGAAGTTAAGGGGTGCAAAGATCAGTAAATTGTTATGAACTTATTACAATCATTGTTAAAAATCAAAGGTACAGGTACAGGCCCTGCAGTATAGACCCCCTTAATCAGAGCGTGAGTGAGGGGCATGTATGGTGATGGTGAATGATCTATTTATTTCAATGCGAGTATTATTGTATCCTTCTTCGTAATGTTTAGAGTGCCTTGTGATTACCTACGTATTGTTATTGTTTTATATATATATTTTTTTTAATTTCAATGAAAAAGATATTAATCATTCGCATCATTTTTGTAAAATTTTCTCGACATTATCACCTCTATCTTCAAATAAATAATGCAGCGTTAAATAATTATTTGGTTCTTGAATAGCATCTGACTTCTTCTATTTCAATTTTTTATCAAAAATACTAGAAATAGTATGAAAACGTTATAACTTAAATTATACAAAATTACAATTTCCAGCCAATCCGTTAATGCTTAGCTATAGCCTTGCTCCCCCCATTCAACCCCCTCGAAATATTCCCACATTTTCTAATTTACAAAAGGCAGCTATCACATTATTTTGTCCTTTGCAACTACATATTATAATAGGATGCGAATGAGTAATGCAAGATAATTTTCGTTGCTAACTCTGGATCTTCGGCACTGGATGCAGATAGAGAAGAGGAATCGTAAAACAGTAATATTTCATAGAAACCTGATTGAAAACATGAACGAGTTGAACGCTTGTTTGTGTTTCTGTAAAATTTGATAATCATTTAGTAATTATAACTTCTGTTAGGTACCAGTAATACCGTATTTTTGTTTACTTTATAATAAAACGTAATTATAGGTTTACCATTCAATTCCAGGTACATAATTGCTTGAAAAAGAATGTGTGGTAGGCTTCAACGGATTAGATTCTGCTTTCTAGGTACTTATCAAGATTTCTCAAACTTCAGTTAGTTATTTATTTACAACTAACGGGTATAAAATATTTTATATAGAGCATTTTATGAAACACATCTAGATACTTGGGAAATGTTTTAGTTTGTGAAACCAACGCACTTTACATGCATATACCTATATTATTTACACATATATAGGTACCTGTATAATCAGAGTCAATAATCAAGTACCTATCAGAAAATTCACTGAAAAAATAAGAAAATGAAACAAAAATATTTGGAAATATCCATCAACAACATTTATTTACTTATCTTACAAATCGCACCCCTACTGCAACAACGCCACATCTCAAAAAAAAATCCTTGACTGCAAAAACACCACCTACCAAAAATAATTTGCGTTGCGAAAATCTGCCTTTACCATTGGAAAGAACGTGAAAAATTAGTAAGAATCAATAAAAAAAAAAAAAAAAATTTGAATTTGTATTTCGTTATTTACAAAGCAAATAAAAAGCAATTTTCTTGAGTTTCGGTTATTTGAAGTGTTCTGAGATGTGGTGTTGTTGCAGTAGGGGTGCGAAATGTTATAAACTTTACCAACATTTCAATATGGGCATTAGCTTAGGTACCTACCAACTTGTACGATGGAGTGATTTAACAATGAAAAAGAAAAACAAGTTGCTGCCTGTTTTTATAACAATATAGGTAATAAATTCACTTCATGTGGTCGAAGATCAATGGGACGCACGATATATATTTACAATTACAATCAGTTTAAATATTTATTTCTACGAATGTTTCGTCATCATTTTCAAATTCTCTTTTACATCGAGAAATTAAAGAAAAAAGCACTATAAATTAGATATTGATTATTCACTTTATTAGCAAGCAAAGCCCTCCTTCTATAATTTCTTCATATAAATTCTCATGTACCTAATTTTTATGTCAACACTTGGCAATTCTTCAATAACGAAGCGCAACTACCTATTTTCTCAATTGGCAATACACGACGTACGAGTAGCTAATTTCGCAACTAGCTGTTAGCGACAAGTGCTGAATGTTTTGCATATTGTAAGAGTTCTAAGGGTCGTGATAATTATTGTGGATGAAGTTGCAAGAGTTATTAAAAGCGGTGTACCAAACATAAAATTGAAAATATTAACAAAAACGAAAAATATAATTTCTACATTTTTTGATAAATTATCAAAATTTATCAAAAAAATAATACTTTAAATACTACCAAATGTTAAATCCATTAAAAATAAAATTTATACAAGCTAGTTCTTTACGAATTGTCTCTTTAAAGAATTGCGCACCCTGAGATAGGAGGAGTTAAGAATATTAATCATAAATTTTCTTTTTTTGAGCAGAATACTTGAGAAAAATTGAATTTTTCAATACATTTGTTATCATGTAAAATTATCGAAAGTTCTTATTAGTAGTAATTAATAAACTATAGTTATAAAGCAAGACGAGGTAGCTTATTCCAAGTCATGAGGATTGCCGGATTGCCGGCAAAGTACGGCGCAAAATTGAATGATTTTGAACTGTTTCGTTTAATATAAAGTTGTACTCTTAGGAAGTATTAAAAGAACTTTTTTGAATTATTATTTTTTTCCTTTAAAAATAAATACACACAGATATCCATGAGAATTCTCCAATAATGGCGCCTATAATAACTTCAAAAGGGACTCAAAAATTGAAAAATCTTTCTTTTACCTCATCTTCCATTCCCCATCCACAAGAGTACAATCATCTTTATGATCAAAATAATGCAAGAAAAATCTCGAAATTTGGAGCAGTGGTACGCCCGCAAGCCGTAATCCTCATTAAATTAGAACTAAGTGCCATAACCTACGTTATACACTTGAACCCATAATTTATTCATTACTGCACAAAAATTGAAGGATTTTTAAATTTTAATAATTATTATCATAAAATTCAATATTTCAAAGTTCAGAATCAATGTTATTTCATAAAAAATGAAATTCAAAATTATGTTTTAAACTTTTAATAATGCCTACTATGTAAGTAACGCAACCAACAATACATATACCTACACTGTGTCCAAGTGATTTTCGCCATCCTGTGTACCAAATTACCTTCACTGAAAAAAGCAATCAATAATGTATTTCATCATTATTTTCATTTTTTTTTTATTTTTTCACAAAAATGAGAAAATTATTTCTTCATTTCCAACTATAATTCTTAGGTTTAGCGAATATGTGTCTTTTTAAACTTTTAATGATTCTTTCACATTACTTTGGCAATACTGATAACAAATTTAATTAATTAATTCAAACTAACAAATAATAAGGAAAAAAACATTAAAAATATTGAATTATGTTTCACAGAATAATATATAATAATTATTTATCATCACAAGATGAAATCAAAACAAAATGAAATAATTATTGTTTTTTATTCAATGAAGGGAATTTAGCGCTTACAGGTACTTAATAATAAAATTAAGATTAGTTGGACATGGTTGGACATTCATCGACCATTTGTAGTTTGTTTTTTATTTTCAATATATCATCAGCACTAGCCTCGACTATTACATCTTTTGCACGATTTTTACAGATGGATCTTACCTTGACTTTATCAATTCGTGCATTATGTACTAATTTCGTTAGATAAATTAATATCATAAGTAATTTTAGAGATGAAAAAATTCTAATCAAAAAGATAACTCGAAGAAAAATTATTAAGTAGATTAATAAATTCCATCTATTGATTGAATATTTCTCAACATTCAATATTGAAATCACTAACGTGACTGTAGTCTAACCTATACAATTTCAAGTTTTTAAAAAAAAAATTCAAGTAACTTACCTACCTACTTATCCAAAATGTTAATGTTTATAAAATTTATTATGAGTATCAATATATTATTATGCTGCACCTGCACCCCACTTAATGTTGATCAAACTACTGAAGTGGTAAGTTAAAAACATTTTAATCTTTTTTTTTTTTTTCCTTTTTATTATACTGGGCGTGTATAATTGCCAGGATTGTTACGCCCAGTGTATAGAGTTTAATTTATATTTGGTTTTTATATTTTATTTTGTGTATGAAGGATATTGGGGCATTCAAAAAGGAGGTGTGTGACTGAAACTTGTTCGGTGTTACAAAATTCACATATGGGTTTAGGGGCTTTTTGAAAGAGGTGGTTATGGGTAAATTTTGTATGTCCAATTCGGAGTCTAGTAATTATTATTTCCTCTGAACGATTTAGCTGAGATAAATTTTTCCAAGGTTTTATAGATTTTTTGTGTCGAAAAAGTTTGTTTTGGGTTTTTGTTGTCCAGTTGTCTTGCCAATTTGAGAGTTCAATTTTGGTGAAAAGATTTTTTATATCTTGGATTGATGTAATATCGATAGGGGAAAACTGGGTGGCGGATTTTGCGTAATTATCTACTTCTTCATTACCAGTAATTCCTACATGGCTTGGTATATACATGAATTTAATGCTAAAATTTAGTGTTTTAAGGAGATATAGTTGATAATGTATGTTAAGAACTATTGGATCAATTGAGAATTTGTTTTGAATGGTTGTTAGGGCGCTTAGAGAATCGGTTTGGATTAAAAATTTATTGTTGTCTGAAGCAAGAGAGGGTAAGGTTAATAGACAATGTAGGATTGCTGTAATTTCTGCCGTATAAATTGAGGAGTGTTTATGAATTTTGAAGTTCTTTATTCTTCGGTTAACGGAAAAAGCATATCCAACATAGTCTGTATTATTTTTTGAGCCGTCCGTGAAGCATGGGATATAATCAAAGTAATCGTCTACAATTTCAAGGTAATGTCTCTTGATTATATGATGGGGATAATTTTTTTTTCCGTAGTTTATCATTGATAGATTTATTTCTGGGAGTTCTAACAGCCACTGTGGGAAATTGGGGTTTTTTTCATTAAAGACTAGGACATCAAGGTTATTATTTTTGAGGATTTTTATAAAATCTTTAATTGAGCTGTTAGTATATAGGTTGTGGTTTTTAATATCGGTTCTAATAGGGTTAGTTGGGTTTACTACTGCTGATAAAAGGTATTTATTTGTTACTAGATTTCTTCTATATTCAGGGGAGGTTCGGCTGCTTCGCAGTAAATGCTATCTATAGGAGAAGAGGGTAACGCACCGATACACATACGTATTGCAGAGTTTTGAACTGTGTTTATTATTGATAATGTTTTTTTAGGGGCATCTTCGAAGGCTGGGCAACCATATTCTATTTTGCTACGAATTAAGGACCTATATATTTGGAGTAACATATTTCTAGAAGGGTTGTATTTTGGGTTTTTTAATATTTTGAGTAGATTCAGCGTTTTCATCAAATCTTTTTTAATTTGGAGGCAATGTTGGACCCATGTGAGCTTTTTATCAAACGTTAATCCAAGGAATTTAGTAGATGATTTAATTTGAAGAGTGCGTTCATACAACTTTAGTTTAGGCTCTTGGATTTTATATTTTTTTGAAAAAATGACGCAATGAGTTTTTGCTTCTGAAAATGTTAAACCATTCGAATTTGCCCATATTTCAATTTGGTCTAGTGTGTCCTGAATGATTTGTCGGGCAGTTTCTAGATTTTTAGCACTTACTGAAATATTTATATCATCTGCAAATATCCTTAATGATACAGGGCGTAAGACGACGTTTTGTATGGTATCAATCAGTATTATGAACAGAATTGTACTAAGTACTGATCCTTGTGGGACGCCATTTTCAATTTCATACAGCTCAGAGAATGTATTATTGATTCTGACCTTGAACTTTCGATCAGATAGAAAGTTCAAGATAAAGAACGCTAAATGACCCCTTATTCCAATAGAATATAGTCTTTCAAGTATTTTAAAACGCCAGGCCTTATCATAAGCTTTTTCAAGGTCGAAAAAAACGGCTAGAACATTCATCTTATTTTGGAAAGCATTTGAAATTTCATTTTTAAGGCTGAATAGATGGTCTACTGTGGATCTTTTTTTTCGAAAACCGCTTTGAAAATTGCTTAGGCAATGATTTTTATCAATATACCAAGTTAATCTTTTGCTAACCATTTTTTCAAGAATTTTGCAAGGGACAGATGTAAGCGAAATTGGGCGATAACTGGAAGGAGAAGAGGGATCTTTATTCGCTTTTAAAATTGGAATGATTATTGCCGTTTTCCATGTCGTTGGGAATAGATTTGAAGTCCATATTTCATTATAAAGGCTGAGAAGAACATCTTTGATTTGATCTGGGAGGAATTTTATCATATATGGATGAATGTCATCAGGTCCAGGGGCAGAATTTTTGATATGGTGATTTAATACTTCGTTGAGTTCTTCAATAGAGAAAGGAGCGTTATATTCTTCCAAATTATCTGAATTGAAATTTAGTATAGTGGTTTCTGCAGTATTTTTTAAGGTTTGGAATTGTAGGTTATAAGATTCGTTTGCTGAAACCTTTTTAAAGTTTTGTGCTAGTATGTTGGCAATATCTTTAGTTGATGTTAAGATTTCATTTTCATGTTGTATGGAAGAAATATATGGTGGAACGTAGGAGCCTTTTAAAATACGTATTTTCTCCCACATTTCTTTAACAGATGTTTTCTGCGTAATGGATAGCATGAATTCTTCAAAGCTTTTTCTTTGTTTGGTTAAGTTTAATTTACGTGCATATGCTCGTTTTTGCTTAAACTTTATCAAGTTTTCTTGGGTACGGGTTTTTTTAAAATTTCGAAGGGCTCTCTTTCTTTCTCGAATAGCTATTTTTAATTCTTCGCACCACCATGGTACTATTTTTTTCAAAAGTATATTCCCAGATTTTGGAATACTTTGCTCAGCTGCATTTATAATAGAATCGGTGAAATTTTTAACGATGGTATCTATATTATTTTCAGCGGAAAAGGCATAAGGTGTAAGTTTAGCAAAATCAGATTCTTTGATTAGTCTATTATAGATTGGCCAATTTGCTTTGTTTATGAGCCATTTTGGGTATTTTTCTCTAGGTTGTTGTTGGTTTTGATTCGAGAAGGTTATATTTATAGGGTAATGATCGCTAAAATATAAATCATCATGTACCTTCCATTCTATTAGATGGGCTATATTAGGTGAGGAGAAGGATAGATCGATTGCAGAGGTTGTGCCACTGGTTAAATTGAAGTGCGTGTGGGATCCATTATTTAGTGGAAATGTGTCGTTTTTAATAAGATATTTATCGATTATATTGCCTCTGTTGTTTGAAGTGAAGGATCCCCATGTGTGTGAGTGAGCATTAAAATCTCCAACTACAATATATGGGGTGGGGGGGAATTGCTCAAAAATCTGCTCTAGTTCGTTTACTGATATATTTTGGTGTGGTGGGATATATATATTACAGATTGTAAGGTTTTTGATTTGTGGATTTATATTGCTTACTGAAACAGCAATAGCCTGTAGGTTACCTGTTATCAGATTTATTTGAGATGAAACGGTACTATTTTTTACTAAGATCTTGATTATGAATTGTAACTGTTTGTATTGATTGGGTCTGTGTTTTCTATTCTCTCTGTGTCTGTAAGGTACCCAAATCGTTGTATGACGAGCTCCTCGCCAACCTCCTCGCCAAGCTCAGTGAAAAGGATAAAGAATTGGGCAAACTTCATGAGAAGTTGGTAAGTGATTTTTCACTTTGTTTTTCAGGTCAAGATTAATCTTGTTATGCGTAAAATCGAGTAGATTGTACCATAACCTTCATCTGCACTCCAGATGTGAACAAAATTATGTAGCGAGTAGGTATATGTATAGCGACAATAATGATACGACTATGGCGATAGATAGTTTAATACTGACTCGTGCCAATAAATGTTAAGATAAGTGTGTAGTAACTAGTAAGTATATCGATACAGGGAAAACCCCACAATTAATCGAACACCTTCATACAGAGCAATGATAAAAAATATATTCAGTATAACGAAAAGGAACTACCGACAAAGTAACATAATAGTTGATATAAAATTGATTGTCACATACCTTTATCACGTATATACATAAGTTATCTGAAGTTAATTATAATTAACAAACCATTTGATCTCGATTTTTGATGCGTGCTTGCAGTCCAACTCAGAAAGCGCTTTCCTACATGACCGCCCTCGAGTATGTCAATCAAACATTCTTCTCGTGATTAACAAGTTAAATATGAAAAAGTAAAAATTAAAAATGATTAATATTAGTCGAAAAACACAATTATATCATAGAATGCAAAGGTATAAATTTCTTTAGCTTATAAATAGACCTATAAGTTAAAAGCAACCCTGACCGATCGCAAAATCAAATAAAAAGTGAATTGGTTAAAGTTTTAATGGAAAACCTCCCATCTGATTAAACGTCTAAATGAAGCAAATATTTTTTAATTAACAAAAAAAAAAACAAAAAACAAAAAACAAAAATTGTACTACTTTAATACGCCACTGCATAGTGAGGGATATCCCAGTGGTGACGACGAAGTACGACCGACTTGAGCCAATGGAAATTATTGACTTCCAGATATAAACTTCAAATATCCTTTCTGTAGCTGAAGTGGATTCTCAATAATGAAAACTTGACAATTTGATGAAAAAATTTACATCCAGAACAGTTTTTTTTTTTTTTTTTTTTTTTTTTTATCTTTTTCTTACAAAGAGTTAGCGTGAACTCGTCATAAAACTTTGACTAGCCCAAAATTGTAAACATCGCACTTAAAGTTGTGACAAAATTCGATCAGTACATATAAAACGCAATAACATTGATTGTAAAGAACATATTTTGGAACATTAATGCAAAAAAAATTTATAATGACATCTGTTATAAAATTAGACATAAGTAAAGGAAGTTTCTAGTAAGAAGCGAAAAATACGAATACACCGGTATCTTTTTATTGTCCATCAACCTATCTGGGGATCCCACACTCTATTATTGTCCATCAACTTATCTGGGGATCCCACACTCTATCTAAACTTTTATCACAAAATCTAAAAATGGCGGATTGTAACAATCTATTTGTATAGATTGCCAGTATCGTGAAAAACCCTACCTGCTTAATCGTGTCGATTTTACGCATAACAATCTTATGGACGATTTTCATTTATTTTTTCTTTCAGAAACATGGAGCTGGTTTAAACGCAGCGGTCATAGGCCGTGACATTCTCGAAGATTTTAGAGACAACGTTTTGTTTCCCCAATATCTGGAATCGAAACGTTCTGATATAAATGCAATAAAAGCGGCGTCGTGACATTCTCGAAGATTTTAGAGACAACGTTTTGTTTCCCCAATATCTAGAATCGAAACGTTCTGATATAAATGCAATAAAAGCGGCGTATCGCGCGTTCTTAGCCGATGGTGAGAATCCGTTAAGTCAACAAATGATGCAGAGTCGGATATTTAGAAATACTCTGCATCATTTGTTGACTTAACGGATTCTCACCATCAGCTAAGAACGTGCGATACGCCGCTTTTATTGCATTTATATCAGAAGGTCTCGATTCTAGATATGAAGGTGAATAACTACCGGTAAGAACAAGGAATAAACTGCAGACTACAGTAAACGCGATGAGTTGCTTCGTTACTAAGATATTTTTGCATGCAGCCAGTACTCACAGATATCGCTGACATTTTTTATCCTATATTACATTTGTTTCTGAGTTAGAAGTTTTTATATTAACCTAAAACTTCGATTTTCTACTCTCTGGGATTTGAAAAGAAGAAAAGATAATTATGTATACATATTACCTATATAAATAGCTGCAAATATCATACAAAATTTATTATTATTTACATAAGAAAACTAGCGAAGTATAATGAGAAAATATTTTTTCAAATTTTGAAAGTATTGAAAAAAATTACATTTAACAAAATTTTTTGCGTTCAAAATTGCCTTGGAGTGAAATAAACGTCATCTCTCAAGATTAATAAAACATTTCTTCAAAGAAACCACTCTCAATCTCCGCACCAATCTTCAAGCAGTGGCAGTAGTGACTCATTTAAAACAAAAAATCTCACTCTGCTCAATCTCGTACTCACACCAAAACGACGAAATAACAACCTATTCTCTTGAACAAATAATGAAACAACTACCGCAACCGTTTATAATTAGCGGAGATTTCAACGCACATAACGTTCTATGGGGATCTCGCTATACAGACAAAAGAGGAGAAATCATCGAAGAATTCTTACAACAAGAGACTCAAAAACAAAAATTAAAAAAAATTAAAAAATTCATCTGCTATCATTGTGGCATACTGAATGGGAAACCAAGCACACCAACACGAAGCTTTACAGAATAAAACCAAAGATATCTAAATGGTTCACCTCCTATCGAACCAGAAGAGGCGAGGAAATTGCTACAACTAGGATCAGAATTGGGCATTCTTTACTCACACATTCCCATCTCCTAGAAAAAAAGACCCTCCTATTTGCATCTCATGCAACGCTCCACTATCCATCGAACATTTAATAGTAGAATGCCCAAAATACGCGCGCCGACGACAATGGAAAAATCTAGAGGAAGCAGCTGGGGATGAGGAACTGGCCGTCCAAAAATTATTTACCTACCTATAATCATACAATTTAATTAATTCTATATAAAAAGTTGTTATACTTAATCAATAGATACCATTAATTATAATGACCTATATTTATAAGTGATGTACAATTTTAGCGTCGCAAATGGCCGAGATGCCGAGCGACCAAAAATAAAGCGATTTAAAAAAAAAAAATAAATAAATCACATAAATAAATAAATAACAGAAAATTTATTGAAAAAATTTCTTACAAATTTTCAAAAACTATAACTTTGTTATTGGCATACAAGAAACTAAGAAAAATTCTTCCAAAAAAAATTATCCCAGAATTAAAATTTCTCTTAATTGCTCAATAGGAAAAAAATAACCACAGAAATTAAAAAATTTTAAAAAGGTTGTAAAAAATTTTGGACAAGTTCCCTTAATTTATTTTTCTAAATTCAATCCAAATTTATAAATACAGGAAGAAAGTTCCATGAAACTTTTTTCGACTAAATTTATTCAAAGTAAAAAATAAGAAATGAAAAATTAATAAAAATAATAATAATAATAACAAATTGGATAAAAGGTACATATGGTATTTGTATAGTGTAACTTGACTAGATCGGAAATCAATATTATTATTTATATTCATTTTTGCTACTATTTTGCGCCCTCCTTTAAAAGAAAATCAAGGTGGAGAAACTGTTCAGCTTGCACAAATTACTATAATTGTTTATAAAACTTTAAGATGAGAGCTGAGAATATATATGTACTTAAGTTTGCCAGGAAACTTTCGAGACGTCGAGAGGGGTACCCATATCATGACTCAATCTAAGGGAATGCTGGGCAAAAGTAGAGAAGAGTTGCGCAGGTCCATGAGTCCCAACGTTGTAGCAAAATTATTAAAAATATATAAAAATTAAAAAAAAATTAACAAAATAAAATTATTAGTTTGGTACGGTAGAGCTGTCCAAAAAATGTATAAATTTACAATGCAAAAAAAAAAATATACATGTTATATTAAAAAACAATATTCTTCATGTAAGCGAATCATCTTCTTTCTTCATGTAAGCGAGTCATTTTTTTTTTCGATTGGTTAGCGTTTAGAGACGATTTTTAAATAGCGAATATTCGCACATCGAATCATTGTCGGCAGGGCCGGATTTAGGTTTCGTGGACCCCGGGGCCCAGTAAATGTGGGGGCCCTTATTTGAACATTTTTTGCAGTGGGTTGGAAGCCAAATATGACCGTCGCAGGGGCTTCCTTATTCGTACCTAATGGTCCTAATCTCGTAATGCACAGATGCACTAATTATACCTTTATAAAAAATATAAATAACAGAACAGCAAGTACAATATTTGAAACGCAATCGCTAACAATCTAATAATAGTGACCGAATTATAAATCGGAATGACGAACAAACACAAAACACAATTATTGATAAAAATTATAAACAGTACAAAAATTATAAATATAAACTTGACTTGTATGTTTGGTGGCCAGCAATTGGTCGTTTTTAATGAATAAAAGATGTTGCCTATTATTTTCTGTATAGGGGTTTCCGGTTTATGAAGAGAAGGAAAATCATTGTAACGTACCTCTTGGTTAAAAACTTTTTTACCTGTCATTTTAAGGGATACTTTTATGATTTTTTGATTGTGGGGGCCCGAAATTTGTGGAGGCCCGAGGCCCATGCCCCTTGGGCCCTGCCCTAAATCCGGCCCTGATTGTCGGGTTATTTATATCAAACAATTCGTAATAATTTGGATGTTTTTCACTAATGACTTGAAAAGGACCAGCGAACTGAGGCGCCAATTTTGCGGCCACACCAGCGCTTGCATTTGACAACGTATATTGAAGAATATACACCACTGAACCAGGCATTAATGTGGCAATTTTATTTTTTGCATCACTATACAACTTAGGACGACTGTAACTGGTTCTTAAATTTTTCAAGACTCGTTCACTAAGTTTTTTATGGTCCAATTTTTTCTCAGATTCAAAAATTGATTCAACACAGTCTACATATTTTTTCTTTTTCATGACCTCGTAGGGAATTGCATCAGTACTTGACGATTCTGTGATATTCAACTTTGTTTCTACATCACGAAGTACGTTTGCCCATTTTTTGTGACTATTTTCGCAGTATATATGCAGAGATGTGGCAATAGAAGGCATTACCCTCTCAATAGGATTAGAACTGGGCGTATATGTAGCTGTATATTTCCAGCATAGATAAAGTTTGAAGCTGCCACTTCGGTCTACAGTACTCTTCATACATGGCATTGAACGCGCATAGTGGCAGTCTACTCTACTGCGGCTCATTCTTACCATTTCCATGCTACAAACTTTCTGTATAGCATGCTCTTCTTCGCTTGACAATCCATTTTTTGACCAGTCATGTCCCTCGTGAAAAGAAAATAAACAAATTGTGGTTTACTCGCTGTTCTTCGTAAAGTAAACGGCGAAGCATCGAATCTTCCTAAATATCATATTGTGGTTAAACATTTCTCGGCTGGACCGCGTCGTAAACGAGCACAGCTGTCATTTGTAACGATAAAACTCCCTTAGGTTTTATTTGCTTTAACCTCTTTTTACATCGGTATAATTCTTACCGTTCCAAGAAATCTTACCATCCTTCATCGCGAAGATACAAGATAGACTCTGCCTTATACTCTTATTGCAGACAAGCGTATCGTGTTTGTTTATAATATGTAGGCCTACGATCGTCTGTATGGTTTATTTAATTTATTTAACGTTAACAAATAAAAAAGGAGAAACAACTCGAAGAAAACCGCGCGTTCTAACATGAATTCAAATCAATTTCGATTTTCTCTTGTTCCTTTAATACGTGAGTAGATAAATTTCGCTGAAATGGCGAATGGTCCTGAATAATATGAATATTAGGTAAATCTTTGCCATGGGGTCTTAAAAATAAATAATATTGTGTAGTTATAAGTGTCCGGTACCACGTGTGGTAGGTAAAGAATCTAACTTCGATTTAAAAGCCACAATAATGTCTAAAGAAGTAATTCTATCAAAAAAAAAAAAAAAAGAAAGAAAGAAAAAAAGGAAAAATAAAGCCATAACAGACTACGTAATTGACATAAGACAATAATAATGAGCGTGAAATGAAGCCATATTAATGTGTTAAGACTTTAGAGTGTATTATCTCAGTGTAAGCGAGTTG
The DNA here is from genome assembly GCA_009761765.1 of Phenacoccus solenopsis. Classification (NCBI taxonomy): domain Eukaryota; kingdom Metazoa; phylum Arthropoda; class Insecta; order Hemiptera; family Pseudococcidae; genus Phenacoccus; species Phenacoccus solenopsis. Next base: position 45,276,387 of record CM019754.1, on the reverse strand, counting down.
ACACATAATCCGTGAAGTGTGAGTGTAATTTTTCATACACGCATATAAGGGCAATAATATTTAAATTGAAACTTCGCCGGTTCCTTTTACAAACTTTAAATTACGAATAATAGATTGATAATGAGTTAATGACTTTTTTACAATATATCCACCCTTTACTCCACCATAAATGAATGCTCATCTATGCCTATAACTTTATAGAAATTCAAAACTTATCCTCACAATCACCATTAGAAATGCTATGATAGATACTGCCTAATTGATATAATCAATTTTCATAAATAATGAAGACTAAAAATTTTTTCCATATTAAATCTGGTGCAGTTATATTTTTACATACCTAATGATAATGTGCATGTTACAGATCTATGTATGCATAGATTTTTTAATTTCATTAGTTATACGCCTAATTTTCTCTTGAGGAGTGGAATTTTTTGGGCTTTTCATGATAGTGCTCGAGACTTTAGTGCAATGTAATAATTTAATAGAGTCTATGTCCGAAGATAAACACCTTCCTCCCTCTGCCACCTAAGAAAGAAAGTTTTTGTATAATTAAAAAGCATATCATGTAATTCTTGTGGGAAAACTTGATGGTTGATTCAATAGAAGAAAAATAGTAAAAAACAAAACAAAGCTTAAGTGTAGCCGTGCTGTATTCTTAGATGCTGGATTTTGATGGAGGCTTCCTCAAAGCTGGAGAGTGCGGATAATAATATTATTAATCACTTAAAACTTATATCCATTTTGCTCCTCCATTAATCTCACACATATAGTTTAACTTTCTTAGGTGGATTTATTGTGGACATGTCAGAAATTCAGGAAATTTGATGACCAAAAAACTTCCTCAAATAAACATCATTTTTTTGCCCAAAATCACCTCTAAGTTCACTCAAGAAGCTGAAATTTGGATATATTGATGTCTTCATTTCACTTTATCGTAAAACACGAAGATAAAATAATTTTGAGATTTTCGTGAGTCCCTTCACGCCTCTCAAGATCTGAGTGAACAGTTGTTATTTGAGAAAATACCCTTCAGAGATTCATATGAACATACCTTAAATAAATGTTGATATTGTCCAATCTATAGCTAATGGTTTGAAACGAAGAGATACCGCCTCTTCATGACATCTTCTAGCAAAAGGAGATAAGCTGTAATACCTTGGCTTTTCGTTGAAAACTCAGCAAAAAAATATAGATGCTCATATACATTTAGAACATTTTCAATTATAATTTTCATTGCTCATTTTCATTTTTTCCTCTTAATCTCTTGCTGTTCCTTAATGCTTGCAAACAGTGACGATTTATATCTTAGTTATCAATACTAGGCTAAATTTGATTTACCACTGTGCCAAGTATAATTATACATATGCATTTTCAAATAACTCATGAACTCACCTCACCGTTAAAAAATTTCATCATTGCAGTGCATTAAACAAACTGTCTTAAATTGTAAATTATGATAAAAAAAAATAAAAAAAATTCATAAATGTTTTCTTGACTTGTGGAGTTAAGATTACATCATAACTACCTGACGAAAACAATTTTTGTACTTGAAAAAATCATTTAAAAATCTGCCCAATTTTGAGATTTTTATGCTGAAAAATTAAATAAAAAAAGAACATTAAAAATAATAAAAAGTTTTTGATAATTGAGAAAAAATCTCAAACATTATAATACTCATGTAAGAAACCAGAAAAATCGTTTCATACCCTAAAGATTTAATTTGGAGCTGCGCGCGGGCGCCCCCACGGGGGGCACAATTCTGCATTTTGTGATTTAAACAATTTTATGTAAGTATCTGTAAAATATTTTTTGACCACAAAAATTCGTATTTTAGTCGTCTGAGACTTCAAAGTTACCTCAAATTTTGTCCATTTTGGATCGGTTTTGATTCAAATTTAGGAGTCATATTTTGGCATTCAACTAACTCCATACGCAAATTTTGACCATTTTAGGTCGATTTAGTGAGGAGATAATGCGAGATTTGAAATTTCTGACTATTATTTATTCCCTTCCAAAAGCTGTTTCTTGTTCTAACTCTCCTCCTTATTAACATATCAGAATTAAAATATCTCAGTTTATTATCTCACACCATGATTAAATATTTTTGACTTTTCGCAGCACACAGCATACTTCTCATTACTAGTAATCATATGAGTCTATGTTTATCACATTTGAGCGATTTGAGGCTCCTCAAGCTTTCCTAAAATTTCAGTCATCAGCCATTTTGGATCAATTTTTATCCAAATTTGAGGGCTCGTATTTTGACTTGAAACTTTTTCAAAAAGCCATTTTTTACTCCAACTTTTTTACAAATACATTGGTGAGTTAAATTTGGGTATGTTGGTGTTCATGAGTCACTCTTTCATAAGAGGTCAAAAACGAAAATTTTGCATTTTTTTCATCCTTTCCATCCGTCTCGAAATTTGAGTGATTTTTTGCAAAATTCTACAAAAAATCTCTCAACTGATTTTCAGCAAATTTTATCCGTGCTTGCCAACGCTACGTTGATGAAAAAAAAATAGTATATCAAATAGTTGAACGTTCGTCATATGATTAAAATTACTTGAAACCCGAAAATATGAAATCCACCCTCCCCCGACCTTTCCTTCCCAAATCAAGTAAGCTGTATAATAGCTATCGTTTCGAATTGAAAACTCCAACTGAAAATCTACAGCGATAGAACTCTTATTACTAATTTAATGATTTGTAACTTCTTTCCTGAAAGCAGTGAAGGTCGAGCCACTCTCTTCGATTACATGACGATGAGAGCCGATGAGAAGTGAACATTTTCGTAAAAATTACAAAATTATTTTACTTATCTGAGACTAAAATTTGAGAGTTCAACATGATTTTTTTACGAAGTTGGTCACGAACCCCCGAAATACCGAACAGGGCTCGAGGTACCTATACTTCATCACGTATATAAGTACTTATATACACTTGAGAGTAACATACATATAATAGATTTGAATAAAAAACAATTAGAAATATGATTGAAAGAGATTCATTAATTAAAAATTATAATAAATCAAATAATGAATTGAATTTTATCATTTTATCAGAAAGAAAAAACTTTCAATAAATTCGTAAAAAAAATTGAAAAATTTTGGAACGCAACCTACAAAAAAATCCTCTCATCGCTTATTTCCGTATCGCAGTAAGTCAAGTTCCTCTGTACCGCATTATAATCCACTACTCTTATTAACTAAAGCTAGTGTTATGGAATTCTTTCTAATCGTAGTGTAACAAGTGAAAATGAACTCGATTGAACCTCTAAATCTTGACGTGAGAGACGAAAGAGACGCGGTTACCTAATAACTCCGGTACTAAACAAGAGTAGGTACTCAACTCCGCTTCGCCATGATTTACAAACACGCCCTTTACCAGCTTATAATTTAGATTTATAAGTTATTCAGTTGGTTCAGACTTATAGCGGCGAACTGCAACTAACTTGTTTAACGGATAACGAGTTAACGAGATTTAACGGCGTTCATCGCTGGCTCTATTATACACATAGGAGTGATAAAGCGCGAGGTAGCATCAGGTATGAAAACGACGAAGATAGAATACGCGGTCGTTTCTTGATAATTAGAGATCAGGAACCGCGGCGGGTAAATAGTATTTATTAGTACCTCTTTTGTTTTGTTTTGCATTGAATTTTTCTCCCTTCCCTTTTCTTTCTAACACCGACGGATTTGAATAACTTGAGACTAAGCGTTGCCTCGGGCGCGTATTTATTTTTAATCAAATTTTTGTTGAAAATCTTTCAATGAAAGGCTTCGCTCGATAACTAATCATTATGAAATAAGGTATTGAAGTTTTTATCTAGCGCTAAGATGAAGTGCTGGAGAAGTGACTCCGTGCTTGTACGATGCTCGCGTAATAAAAGTTCTATTGATACGTATCTATAAATACGGCAACGTTGAAGCGAAATTTAAAAACCATTCATGGAGAGGAGCCTTTTCTATTGTCCTTTTTATACCCTGCGAAGACGTGAGAAAAAATTCAAATCGAAAAATCCTTCTCTTTCGCGATAGCCACAAAAAATCCTTTGTGAACGAACACAGCTCGTTCACTATAGATGGCCACATTTGATTTGTTTAAGTACTTCTATATAAAGTATTTGAGACGTCACAGTTTTTTCTCGTCTCTATTTTATTTTATTTTATTTTTTTTCGATATCCACATTGTACTCATTGTACCGCAATGGTTTTCGAACACGCATTATGTAGGTGTTCGATTTCTCTCTTTCTTCTTTTTATCTGTTACAAAAGAAGCCCTTTCTGATTATCAACTTTAAACTTAATTCGTTATTCCACTCGAAATGGTTTAGATAGGTAAGGACAAAATTAATCCAATATATTTTTAAATCATAACAGAAAAACAAAATGAAGACAAATTTTAAAAAAATGTAAAGTTTAATATTCAAGAACATTATTACAAATATCGTCAGTACACAAAAAATTACAAAAAATACGTATACAAAAATTATGATACAATTTTATCGAAGTTTAAACTTATTTACATTGTAAATTGTTTTTTTAATCGATTTATTTTTACACGCAACTAGAAAAATACACGCTGATGATAGGAATAAGAATAATAAAATGTTAACGTAATAAAATGCATTAGAAATAAACGTTGAAAAACAAACCGCACGTAACAGATCGCCTTACATTTTAGGTATTCTTAATATTAAATATCACTAAAAAAGTTACGTATACTATTACTTTTTTTAAACGTTTAGTTAGGTACAACTGGAATGTAGTAACATAATAATCGAAAAGATTCCAAAACTGCAAAATGAAACATGCGAATTAGTAAACAAAATAGCGTATAAACTTATTTCCCAAAAATATTGTCGATGATTAAAATACATGGTGGTAATTTTTGGCGCATTTTATTCTTTGCTACAAGCAAAAAAAAAAAAAAAAAAAGTAAAAAAACTTAAAACAAAACAACACCGATAACGAAGCTAAAGTTTGTGGTAACTAATAAAAAATTAAGAATTAAATTTTTTTTTCATCACATTCAAAAAAATTAAATCAATTTTATTTACAGAAAAATAAAATAGTTTAGAACAAAATACAAGGTAAATGAAGGAAAAAAAAACTAAAAGCACGATCATATGTTTTCAACCTGATATATCGAGAAAGGACTGGCATGGCATTAAAGGTTAAATATTTTTCTAGATAGGGAAATTTCAAAATGAAAGGTAATTTTTTTCATTTTTTGGTTTAACCGACAAAACGGAAATCAGCATTAACAGGGGTAACTTCTTTCAAATTGAAAAAAAGATTAAATAAAAATAATTTAAGAAATTACAGCGTAGGTAGATATACATAAGTCTGTATACTGATTTTTGAAAACAGAATTCAAAGCATCATTAAATATGATGGCCACTGATACGAAAAATTCAAAATTCATGTTTTTTTCGAGTATTCTTAAAAACAAATCATGCACAAATTATGCCTGACAATCTGAACCAAAAATCATCATCCTACAATAATAATTCCGATGAAAATGATTTTCGGGTACTTCTCTCATCAACATGTTGAAAGTAGCTAGAGGAATCCCTAACGACGAATAGCACCAGAAAATTAGTGTTATAAAAAATTATTTTTCACAAAATTCTACACAAACAATTTTCCCCATTTTTCCTTCTAAAGAATTGAGGCAACTAATAAGAAATGGGTATTTTTTATTTCCACGGAATAACGAACATTTGAGTTCTTACCTTTTCTATGAAATTGTTTTAAAAATTGACTATTGGTAAGGACAAATTCTATAGACGAACTTTCAAAGCAAATCGTTGAGAAATGATTTGAAGAAATATAATTTGTAAGAATTTCAAGTTTTGAGTGAATTCTCAAGTAAAATATACATTTCTTGAAAAAAATTAAGACTACCTTCCTTTCGAGAAATTTTATGAAAAGTAATTTGAAAATATAATAAATTTTATGTCTTGAAGGAATAAGCTTCACTAAGGAATTTCGAACTTTTAATATGTTGGTTAAGGAGTACGCATAATTAATGAACCGAAAATTATTCTGTCCTTCTGATTAGAATTACTCTCGTCAAATCTCTTAGATTGCCAGGTCTTGGATATAAAAGAGATGAGCAATTCTTTACATTTGAAAAACACAAACAGGCATGCATACTCATGGTGATATATGCTCCTGTTAGGGAAAAGAAAGTAAATATAAATTTATTACAAGCATAACGATGTTTTTTTTTTTTTTCTTTTAAGATACTCGACAATATTAAAACGTAGAGCTTCCGAAAAATCATGCATTTTCCTTTGCTTCTAGAAATTCACTGGTAATTTTGAGAAAATGTAACAATTTTTCAAGGACATTGGTGAAGATCATATGATTTTTTTCATATTTTCGCAGAAGGGAGATAAGAATCGCATTTTCGTGCTCAGTGGCCAAAACTAACTGATTAATTCGATTTTGTTTTGTTATTTGAATGAGTGAACAAATTTTATTTGATAAATCGATAAATATGCAATCATATGCCCTTTCTTACATTTAATAAGACTAGATATTTCTTCTTTTTTTAAACTCTACTAAAAAAGAAAAGAGAGAAAAAAAGAAAAAAATTCACAAATTTCAAAAAGTTCATTAAAAAAAAAAAAAAAAAAAAAAAAAACGATCAGGTAGGAAGGACGCAAAAAGTGAACCCATGAAGTAGGGGTTAAATGATTAGTTCATACCGATAGTGAAGTGAATAACCAAGAGATGTGCACAGTTCAACGAAGTACGAAAAGTCGAAACATTCTTACAGAATATTTGAGATCTTGAAAATTATTAAAAAGGGGAAGTGGGGATTTTATATACAACTATATACATATACATCGGTAATACGTAATAAATAAAGGAGACTAAGGGTAACCTGCCCGAGCCATGGAAAATGATTCTTCAAACAGGTCCGTAGTTGCTGAACGCTGTGCGCATGTCCTCTTCCAGGACATATTCTACGGAGTTCTCGGACAGATGTTTTTGATCACTTAAGCTCGAGGCAGGATACTGTTGTCATACGTGACTTAAAGGCGCTTGCTGAGACTGCTTAATCATATGGTGATGAAGGTTGCTGGCATTGGGTAGATGGTGTCCACCCATGGGTAGGTTACCAGTAGGCGTTATATGCGGAGCCGATAGTAAACTACTACTGGGCGCAGGTACTGGTGGCACAGGAATGGATGGTGGTAACAAATACTGTTGTTTCACTAGACGAGGTTTTGTACCGTTATTGATGAGGTTGGACTTGTGGTTTTTACCGCCGCCGAATAACCTCTTCCACAGTTTCTTCCACGAGCCGACCGTTTTTCCAGACCAAATCCAAACTCCGGAAGTGATACCGACGGCCAACGCCATGAAATACTTGAGCATTAAAACCGCGTATATGGGTTTGATTTTGACTCGATGTAGCGCGTCGTTACCGGCACAGGGACATACCAGCGACGTCATCCAATCGTTGTACAGAGTAGATTCGTAAAAGTGACACGCGATCGATACGGTTGCCGGTAACGTATACAGTACGCTGAAAATGCCGATGCGGATCATAAGCTTTTCCAATTTGTCCGCTTTACTTCGACCACCTAGACCGCCTTGATTTTTGAATACGCTGCGAATGCGGAAAAGCGACACGAATCCGCCGAATAGGAACGACATTCCGATGAGTAAATATACCATCAGCGGAAGTAAAACGAATTTTCTCAAATTATCCGGATTTTGATTACCGACCGAGCAAATACCGGCCACCGGGTCGCCGTCCACGGCGGACATGATCAAAACGCCGACCGATTTGACCGTCGGAATTAGCCAAGCGGCCAGATGAAAGTACTGCGAGTAGCTAGCGATCGCTTCGTTACTCCATTTGAAACCGGCGGCTAGGAACCACGTGAAGGTTAGAATGACCCACCAAATGGAGGAAGCCATGCCGAAGAAGTAGACTAGCAGGAATACCAGAGTGCAGGGTTTAGGCCCGTTCGCGCTGTACACGATCATTTGATCTTCGCAGGCGACTTCGTCGTGTCCTAAAAATATTCGAATTAGATAGCCGACGCTGACCAAAAAATAACACCCGGAAAGGAATACGATCGGTCGTTCGGGATATTTGAAGCGTTCCGTGTCGATGAGAAACGTAGTCAACGTCATCAGCGTGGCAACGCAGCACAATCCAGACCACACAGCTATCCAAGTGGTCGCGAAATCTTTTTCTTCTTTGGAGAAGAAGACGCCTTTGCAAGGGAACGCGCAGTTGTTGACCTCGCCGACAGAAATGCTACGATTGTACCAGCGCGAATCGTGTCCGATCGAGATCAAAGGTGGACGACATCGACAACTGCAGTCTGCGTTCATCTGCGTTGGCACATCCATGCCGATACCGAAATCTCGGCAATTCTTGCCTTTTTGGCCGGGTTTGCATTTCGTATGCGTTGTTATAGGTTTTTTGGCTATTTTGGCGCCGCCGCCGCCGCCACCACCTTGCGCAGAGCTAGTGTCCTTGTTTTGGGGCGACGGACCCATGCACAACGGATTCTCTTCGTTCGTCGGCAGCTTATCGCAGTTCATTCGTTCCGGCCACGCGAATCCGTACTCGCGCATCAAAGGCTCGCAACCAGAACGAGCGCTTTCGCAGACGCTTCGACACACTTTCAACGGCCGGTGAAAGTCTTCGAAACATATCGGCGTGTACATGGAGCACAAGAAGAATTTCAAATCCGGCGAACATTTGATTTCGACCAATGGCCAAAACTGATGCACTTCGAAGCCGGCCTCTTCTTGGTTATCGTGATTCAGTTCGTTGGGCATGTACGTTAGGTTGTAACCGATTCCTTTGCACATCGGTATGTTTATTTCTTCGCATCGCGTTCCTCCGTACGATCCGCTCGAACTGGAGGCGATGATCACCGGTTGCTGGTCGCCGTAAACGGAGACGCAGCACAAAGCCATCATCAGCGAAATCAGTCGGCTCGACATGGCTGCCAAATACTCGTACCACTTCGACTACAAGCGAACAGCCAAGTATTCTTCAACAGAACATCGCAGCGCCAATTCAATATTACTCCACCTGCAACATAAATGTACACTATACGTTAGCAATTTAATAGCCGTCCACGAAATCACCTTAAAATTTATTGGACAAGGTTGAACGCGAAACGAGTAACATTATAGCCTGAGCAGTCAGCAATCAGCAGTCAGCTCATGCTAGATATATTCGTAAGCACAAAGTTGTTCACTATGCATAGCTAATTAAGGCGCCATTAATTTCACAATCCGGCCCTGCTACCACTCTAACCTAAGTCAAATCTAACAGCCATTGAAAATTTCCTCAAAACGATGACTTCATTATCGTACGCCATTTTCTTTAGTTAGTTCGTTTCGATGCGTCAACGTATTTAAATAAATAGACCCCCTTCTCATCTCACACCATAATCGATGCTTCGAAGCGTGAAATTTTCAACGAATAATGCGAAGTAAACGATTCAAGAATTTCAGGTTCATCAAATACGCTCGTGGTGCACGCATACGCAATTACGCATACACCAATGTCCAATATATAGCATCGATGTAATAAATGCTGAAATCAGCATCTTTATGTTTTATTATTCAGCAAGAGCCAGCGTGAATGTGACTATTATACAGTAAACGGTAAGGTGGTAATGTTACACCACATCAGAAAAACTGTTCTCAATTTATTATACGATCAGCGTAAACCATATAATTATATTGAGTAGTATAATTTTTTTAGTCGAGTTTTCAAGAAAAACGATAGCTATCACAATCTCCTTGATTTAATACTATTTTAGTGTTGTTATAGACTATTCTGATTATTTAGCAAATATTCAGCTTTTTTCTTTATATATTTAAAAAAAACGTAAGCAGCCATGCCGCATTACTGGAGCTGAGTTTTTAATTGGAGCTTGTTTTGATTTACTAATAACCTTGCTTAACCGTTCATGACTACAGGCCACACCCAATACCAAGTCTGAAAACCCCTACCCTATCCTTTCCAAAAACACTTAAGGAGTTGAATTTGGCACAAATGTAGTATTTCTTGCCATGAAATAATCATGTGAACACATATTTCTCAAATTATAACTATTTGAGGGTCCTCAAATTATCTTCAAATCTTGATAATCCGCCATTTTGGATCCATTTTGACTCAAATTTAAGAGGTTATATTCTGGTCACAAACTAATCCTACACACAAAGTTTGACCATTCTAGGCCGATTTGGTGATGAGATATGGAAGATTCATGAAATTTCCTGCAGCAATTTCCCCTCCAAAAGCCGTTTTTTGCTCTAACTCCCCTCCAAAATCACTGAGGAAGCTAAAATCAAAATACGTTTGTCACTTGGGCTCATTTTATCATATGACACAGCAATAAAAAATTTTCGACCCCTCCTGTACCCCACCACTATTTTAGGTTGATAACCCCGCCTTCCCCCCTCCAACATCATGTATGGAAGTGAATTCGGGATATAGTATACAACTTATCCCCAATAACCATATGAATTCATATTAATTACATTTTTACCAACTTGAGGCTCCTCAAGCTCTACTCAAAATTTTGATAATCCGCCATTTTGATCCATTTTGATCCAAATTCAAGAGGTCATATTGTGGTCACCAACTAACCTCACACACAAAATTTGACCTCTTTAACTTGATTTGGTGGGGAGATATGGAAGATTCAAGAAATTTCATGACTCAAAACTTCCTCAAAAAGCCGTTTTTTGATCTAACTCCTCTCAATATGCACTTAGGAAGCTGAAATTTGGATATGTTAGTATCCGTGACTCACTCTTTCATATGAAATCAAAAACGAAAAATTTGAGCTATTTGCCTTCTCCAGCCCCCTCAAAATTTGAGTGATCCGCCATTTTGAAATTTTCGAAAAAACAAAAAAACACTTCTGCACATTTTCAAGAAGAGTTCCTCACCAAATTTTGAGCGAATTTTATGAATACTCGCCGGCGCTACGCGTGGGGGAAAAATATATATACCCAAAAGTTAGACATTTGCCAGATGATTACAAATGGTCTGAAACGCAAAGATTTGAAGACCCCACCCTCCCCCGACCTTCCCTTCCCAAATCAGGTAGGCTGTAATAGCTATCGTTTTTATTAAAAACTCAGCTTATAATATATGTATTATATATACGTATTTTCCTCTCCCCATGCCATTTCATAGTCTAAAAAAAAGGTGTAAGTTATTGGTTTCGTAGAGTTTGAGAGATACTTTCTTTAGGTTTTTGATTTCCCTCCAAAATTATTCCAATTATTTTTCATAAATTCAATTCATTAATGATAATTATTTCAAGTGTTAAACCAATGAAATACCCAAACTCCTCAAAATTAAAGAACTTCTATGCAGCAAATATGGCAATATGGTTTACCTGCCTTTTATTTGAAAAAAACGAGCTCATGTGATTCCTGTGAACAAAAAGTACTAGGTATTTAAAATTCAATTCCTAAGTGGTTTAATGGTTTTAGAAGGGATGGGGGGGGGAGAGAATTTTAACCCTCGATACACGTTTCTCTGCAGAGGTGAACAATATTATCGAAAATCTGTACAAGCTCTTATTACCAACTCAGCTCCAGTAATACGACATGGCTGCTTATTTTTCATTCTATTTTCTCACCTAACGATTCGTAATTCGATACGGGCCCTATTTGAATATAATCTACGTATAAAATGACGGTTATGTTTCTTACATATGGCAACCCAGCACACAGAGGCACCACCTATCTACACATACGTACGCCGAGAGCATTTAAAATCGAGCCAGAATTTCACGATAACCGTGTAAGCCTATATTAGTCGAACAATACTACAACTTCACTTTCCATTTCCTAAAATGCTCGTATTGATAAAAATTTTTTCTTTCTTTCAACAATAAAACGCCAATTTCAATCACGTTTCATCGATCTCGTTAACCTTAGTAGAACATAGATTACTTTCACGACTCCGAATTAGGCAATTTATCTATTCATTCGAACGTTTAAGTTCGCATTCCTAATGCACATATACTGCGTTCGCATCTGAATGGCCAAAAGTTGAATCATCTCATAATATAATCTTTTCCCATGCACTCAGCGAAAAGACGCGTATCTATATATTTCCAAAAAAAGCTCTTTGCAAAGGTACGAAATAAGTAGAAGCACTTGAGAGATGCAAGTAGATGTGCCTTTACACCATATATGAAATAACACTTCTTATGCATGTATGATTTAGTTCCGTTAAGTGTACCATCGCTCTTTGATACAATACAGCCGCCTGTTCCAATTGAGCACGTAATAGCTGTTACGTTAAGCCTCCCACGTGGAGTCTGATCAAAGGCGAAGCGACGTATTTTCCGCCCTAGGCAACCTTTGTATTTGACACTCGTCCGGCTAATTGCTTCGTCCATAATCAAAGTTCGCCAGTTTTTTGCGCGTTTATAAAAGCTATTTGAAATTCACAGAACTCGGCGCGACACTCGCTTTGCAGATTTATTTGCGTGTTTATCAAATAGATACGAATGCGCGACCACGCGTCCCGCGAAAAGGTCCAAAAGAAATGGAAAATATGCAAACATGGGAAATTGCTATTGTGCTTCGAAAATGAAATATGTATATATTTTTTTCACGTATTTCAACTCATCGAAACCCTTGTATTTTTTCGGAGCGTAATCGAATATAGTACGAGTGTAATTCGATTCTTTCGTCAGTTATAAAATTTCTTCTTCAAGATTAATACGTGCGTCCTTCATTGGTAATTTTATTAAAAAGGATAAGCCAAGATGGGTTGTTTTTTCTCCATTTAAAAGCAGTACTGCTTCTCAAACCAATATAAGAAATAACAAGTAGATACGTAAGGCAGCGTAATTTTCTGCTAGTTGCTAATAGATATACTGTGCGACTGCTTGGAAACATTACATTAAGAATAAGTACAGCGACCGTATTCATAAATGATTTTAAATTATACCTTACTGATGACAAGAAAGGTTAACTTTGATCATAAAATCGAATGTTTATAAACACAAACGAATTTTCAAGTTGGAATGGATACGTTGAAAGAAATATTTTTTGCGCGTATATTTCTCGGCATACTTCGAATGATCTGAACATTGATTGAACATGAATGACGAATAAATGCAACCATTCTTATTTTTATCGTATAATTCGATTTGCCAACATTTCATCGATGATTAACTTTTTAAACTGTTGAAAGTATGCAATTAAAAATATCGACTATAATATGGCTACAGCTATAATATTTTTTTAAATATAACAGTACTTGTATGATTACTTTTTATTCATTGTAATTGAATGCACATAAAGATGAATTAATCTCAATATCTAGTTCAGATCTCAGATAAAGCATTAATCCTTAATTGGCACACATGGGTGAATTCCACCCATCGGTAATACAAACTCGCTGCGCTCCGACGTAACCGGCTGCTCATCCTTGTGCACCCTTCATAGTTGAACGTTGCCACAATTTCTTCAGTTTGAGAATCTGTGTTGGTTGCATATATCAATTTTTGAAGGGGCAGATTTACTTCTGAATTTTTATGTAAATTATTCATTGCATTTTTCAGGTCGCAAAAATTGAAAATAAAACCATGCTATGTTGTAGTTCGAATGATTCGCAAGAAAAAACATAGAAGAACAAATTGCCTATCTTCAATATTGAAGGAGCTAGAAATTTTCAAAAATTGTTCTGTTCTATCCTATGTATGCTGCCCCTTCAATTTTGATATTATGCAATTTTTTTTGTAATGAAATTCTGCATTTCAGCGAGCACAATAACATATTATGTTTCAATTTCTTGAGTGACTCAGCACAATTTTTATTTTCTAATTTAAATTACTTTTATGTGTGCCATTAGAGGGTTAGGCATGATTACACTTTATCCTTTATTTTTGAATTTATAAAATAAATTAACTATCATATGTACTTTTTTTTTTATTAATCTCGTATAATTTTTTAATCGAAAAAAAAAAAAAAAAAAAAAAAGGAAGAAACGCAAAAAAACAAGACTTCGAACAACGTTAATATTCTGATTTTAACTTCCCAACTGCTGAATTTAGATAGGAGTTAGAGCAAAAAACTGCTTTTGGAGGGAAAATTGCTACAGGAAATTTCTTGAATCTTCCATATCTACTCACCAAATCGACGTAGAAAGGTCAAATTTTGTATGTAGGGTAAATTGATGACTACAAAATGATCTCTTACATTTAGGTCAAAACGTATCGAAAGTAGCAGATGGTCAAAATCTGAGGATAACTTGAAGAATTTCAAGTTGCTGTAATTCGAAAAATATGGCTTCATATGAATGTCGCACGGCAGGAAATACTAAACTTATTCTAAATTTAACTTTTCAAGTTTTTTGGAGGGGATAAGGCGGGGATTTAGAAAAATTGGTATTTGTTGTGAACGTGTGGCCTGTTGACATGAAGGGGTTAGCGACTTTATTTGCAAAAATGAACGAGCTCCAATTAAAAACTCAACTCCAGTAATACGGCATGACTGCTTACGTTTTTGTTCTTGGAGAGGGATGATGATTTTTGAACGAAAAATGTAGTATGTTCGAGCCAAATGCACTCACTTTTACCAAACTTCATCGGCTGTCAAGATTACTCGTTCAAATTTAGGACTCTTACAGGATTTACAGAGCTGTTAGATATCTTGATACATGTACTGTCGATAAGTATTGTATTTCTGCAGCCTATGCTTCATTTTCTCTGCACATAGAGGATAGACGTTTCCATAGCTTCCATAGCTTCCATACAAATAAATAATCCCAATGGAATAACATTTTCGTCAAATAACACCGGTTCGTCGACTACTCTTTAGGCTATTAGACGTAGACAAACATTTAAAGCTCGACACGTATGAGTCTATCGTATACGCTGTAACGGGTAGAAGGAGAAAAAACAATTTTATCGGTCGGCTTTCAACTAAATTTCCGATCGTACGTTACGTGCGCCGGGTAAAATTGCGAGCCTTAACAACAATCAAGAGGAAAATTCGACGTGAGAATTCGAGCGGCGAAATGGCCGAGAAGAATTTCAAGGAGTGTGAAAAAAAAGCCCCGTTTCTAAAATAGACGCTGGGGGCGCATTGACAGCTTTCCGTGAAGGTTTATTTCCAAACTCGTCCGAATTTCATTTACTATTGATGAAGATTTCACGAGGCTCGCGGGTATTTTTAGAGGAAACTCCGCCGCAAAAATAGACTAGACCGCAAACGTTCGACGAGCGTCTCGAATGATGAAAATAGAAAATTCACGCTTAACGATCCGATTTACGAAATTAAATTGCAGCTGGGTGTATTTTTTTCGGGTATTAAATTTTTTTTTCGCTCACTACCGATATCTCGACCTTTTTTTCCCTCTACTTAGTCTCGAGAAGGCTTATATCAGGATATTCGATTTCCTTTAGATGAAATTAAAGTTCACGTTGACTTGGCAATCAAGCGAAAATCGATGGCTCATATGGATTTGGTTTTTTTGGAAGGAAAATTAGCCGAGCCGGGTACATAATATTCTTTCAAAAATCAGCTATACAACACGTTACGAAACCATACGAATAATCACCAGCATATCTAGAAGAAAGAATATAAATAGCTCATTTTCGATATCGATTTCATTACTAATCAAGCGTCACATCCTTCACCCACTACCTAACAAGCTCACCTGTAGATCCTTAATTTATTAAATAAAACGGATATTCGAATAAAGATAATAAAAAGTTAACGAAGCGTTAAACATGCGTTACTCGACGGTAGACCGCAGACAAAAGGAAAGAGAAGGGCGTAAAGATGTACGCGGGTGCATACTGCATACCGCATACTACATACTAGTTGGTTACCTAGGTTGTTCGTTGAACGATGAAATCATTCGATGATAACTCGAAACTCGGGTTTCCAAAGTAAATAATTCATTCAGGCCGGTCCCCATGAATAATGTAATATTATTTCAATAAACATAATACACGTACTGCGCACAATATATCTTTTTGAAGAATGAAATATGAAAAATCTGATCAGCAGATATGTTTATATGCGGTTCGTATTGTGAACGAATAAAAAAATTTTGTATTGAATTAAAGACGCGCATAATATCGACCATAACGTCGTAACAGTGATTCCTAATACCAGCGCAGCGATCCGGTCCCAAGAAGAATGCAAATAGGGCAAAGAACTCGGCGCGTTAACGCGAGTACGTGTAAAATAAACCCGCGCGCAATGGATTATTACCTCGTTAATTTCAATTTGCATACATTACCTTTCTTCGTTTTTATTACCGGTCGTGTCAGAATTCAATTTACCTCGTCGTCGAGCTTTTTTCGCCAATTTTATCGTCATTAATTTTACTTTGATTAGTTTATGAATTTTACGGCGAACAGGTGACCCTCAAACGTGCTCGAAGTTTTTTCAAATCTCCTTTTTTTCCCCCATTTTATATATCGTAGATATGCGTGTATCTAGAAATCTACATTTTTTCACTCTTCATTTTTACAATAAAATACCGAAGATGACGCTTCCTCGTTCTTCAGATTTTCGTTTATAACACTGAATGCTAAATTATTAATACTTAATATAGGTAAGTATAGGATATTACCCATAACAAGCTTACACGTTAGAACAGATAAACTCGAGAACGGTTTGAGGCTACTTTTCACTCTATAAATACAGATTCAAAAGTGCGTTGCATAAAATATCATCGCAACTATCATTTATCATTAGTAGTATTATGATTAATAATCAATTTAACTGTTTATTGCAAATGCAATGGAGTTTTCGAAGCGAATAAGAACTAGTTATTGAATACCAATGCGTGCACTTAATGTATATCCCAAGTAATAGGAAACCAAACCATTAAACGTTTTTAATCACATACTGTTATGAATTACGATTATGATGAGATTTTAATTTTAAAACCACTAAATTCTTTTTCGTATCAATCCATTACCTCCCACTCTAATGTGAATTAAAAATTTTAATGCTCGATTTAAATCTAAGTTTGATGGTTATATTCTATTGTAATCTAGAGTCAAAGGAGAAGACATATCAAACTAAAAATAAAACAAATCAAAGAAATAGAATGAAATTTTTTGTATTTCGTTGGAAATTCATGAAGTAGGAAATGAATAGTACTTCTTACACGCAGGAATCACGTGAGGTTGTATTTATCAAATTTAAGCTATTTGAGACTCCTCAAGCCTTCATAAAATTTTGACCATACGCCATTTTGTATGTAGGATGTTGATTCGAATTCAAAGGATCAAATTTCACGACTCCTCCCCCCCCCAATTGCTTTCTTTCATTTCCTCTCAAAATGCTCTTAGGAAGCTAAAATTTGAATATTTCCGAGACCTTTGCTCATTTTATCGTATAAAACCATAATCCAACATTTTCACATGTTCGTTGAGCTTTACTACATTTTAAAGGTGTAGTGATCCATTTTCCTCCCTTCCCCCTCCCATCTCCTGAAGATGAATCAGGAATATAATATACTTCTTGTCTCTAATCATTTTAACGCTCATTTATCGACTTTGAAATACTCGAGGGTAATCAAGCCTTCCTCAGGTTTTGACCATCCGATATATTGATCCATTTTGCCCGTCATTCAGGGTCTTATATCTTTACTCCCCAACTAGATCCGCATAAAATTTGAGTTTTCTAGATGCAGAGGCATGGCTGACTCGAATACAGGATGAACAGCACAAGTTGACAACAGCGTATCAGCTAATATTTTGGGGTCCCATATGTACTCGGCTATAAGCCGAACGTTTGAATCCAATAATAAAATTAATATTAATACGAACACGTACTACACCATTTAGCTGATACTGTGTTGCCAATAATTACGCTGTTCGGCCTGTATTACACTCAACCTTGATCCAGGAGATCTTACGTTGGTCTCCCCAAGATCGAAATTTCGATTTTTATAAAAATTATACAATAATCCAATTATAAAAAATATTATTAAAGAATTAAACCTATGAAAAATAATTAAATAAATTAAAATATTTAAACTTATTTTATAATTTATAATTAAAACAAAATTAATTATATTTATATAAATAATTGAAGAAAAAGCAATTATAGATTTAATATCATAATTTAAAAAATTGAAAATATAAAAAGTTTGTGACTGCTTTAACCATCAACCTCAAAATTAAGGGTGTCCTATTTAGAGTTAGATTGAAAATCTAAAAAAACACCTTTCAGAAATGTTTACCAACAACCTCTCAATAAATTTTGAGCAATTTTTTAAGAATATTCTCAATACTTTCTGAGAGATTTAGTAAATAAAATAAATATATACATGCACATACGCAATACATATCTTAGATGAATTGGTTAATAAACTATAATAAATGGTCTGAAATCTCAAGTTATGGAATGCCTACTTCCCTGTCGCCTCCATTCAAAATCAGGTGGGCTGAAACAATTTAGAATTTTCGTTACGAACTCAGCTATATGTGTAGAGAGCTACCAATGGTTTTAACTAAATTTTTAAATGAAAAATAGGAAGTTTAGTTTCCTTTGATTTTGTGCAGTGAAATATACCGCAATTTTCTTGAAATTTTCCAAAAAAAATATACATATATACAAAATTTGTGAAATCTTAAAAACTTTCATCAACCCGAGCGATAATTTTTTTTTATCATACCAATGTTTTTCTCTGCTATTTTTGAAAATAAAATTCAATCTACTATTTTGAACAAACAACAAAAAAAATAATAATAAATAACAAAAATCGTCTCACGCGCAAACGCAGCATTGTGCAGCCACTAAGCGTATGCACTCGAGTGAAAATACTGAGAAACACTTATCACAGTAATAATGTACGTATTTTTATCAAACCATCGCAGCCAACGTTTAAACAAACATGCTCGATACGATTTGCATCGACATTCATGCTAACCATACTCGAGTGATACAGCACCTACTTACACGCGAACGTACAAAAACCTCGTAAAAGAAATCGAACACAGACTGCAAAAAGAGGAGAGGCGAAAAAAAAGATAATACGTCCGAACGAGTCGAGTACAGAATAAAATAGTGTAACGTTAATACTAAGCTACGACTTCCAACTCCCACAGCAATCATTAGAAATAAATCTAATTCAACTCGTTGCACGTTTACAAGGAGGTACGCGCACATACGTACGTACGGTGGCCATTGCGGGCCTCGACCGAAATTACGATCGAGGAAAAACGCAAGGCATCGGCTACCTGCGGCGGACACACGTTGTTCTTAATTAACGATCTCGAAGAATAAATGAGTAGTTTAGCTACCTACGAATACGAGCTGAACGAGATTTTTACGCGTTTACCTAAAACTAACGAGTCGATGTCAATAAATCATGACTCGATGCTTGTAAACGGACATTTGTCGAACAGCATGCAACGCTTTGGAAGTTTATGGTCAAGCTGTACCGTCCGGTCGTGCTTGTTTATAGTACATGAACGTACGTATACCACCGTATGCTACGAAGTACGAATACACTCATACGACGCGTACCAACGGAGACAGTTACTGTAGTTCTGTACTTGAAAATTAAATCGTGCAGCATGCATTAACCACTTCGCAGACGAAGCTTTTTTTATATTATTCTCTCTTTTATATAAATGTAGCCAGTATTTATGCCTTTGTATTGGTAATGGTATAAGCTATACACGAGTACATGTATGCGAGCGTTTGGTCTTCGGCGATGTGACTAGAAACTCGTATCGTTTTTCACATCTCTTCGTATGCAGCATGCAACAACCAAAACAAGTAAACCCCCGACTGCGTTTTTTATAACAAAGATACGTTATAAAAAGACTGATTAATGATGTTAAAAGTTGCTTAGAAAAAAATATCATCCATTAACCGGTACCTTCACCCAGAGATTAAGCGTTTGTTGATAAACACCGAACAGCCAACGATCAAATATCGAATTCCAATTGATTTTCGTGATATCGACTAAAGCGATTATAAAAATTTCATCGTTCATTATTTCCGCAACGTAGATAACATCGACATATGTATTCTCGAATTCGAAGTCCAGGTAGGTGGTACATAGTATACCAGGTACTGGATGAGTCTGAGTACTGAGTAGGCAGTCGTTCGTAGAACCTATTCATCTAGTCAATCAATTACGAAACTGTCAGTAGACATTTTTCACGATAATTTCTGAATAATCTCGCATATCTACACCAGTACGCAGCTCATCAGCTCAAAATCGCAATTTCCCATAAGATGAGGTAATTATCAAAACGCAGCCAGACTAGCGAGATTTTCTAATACTCCCACGATGTCGGAATCTGAGGCTATTTAATTGTAATTTTTTTATTCGATCTTCATTGAACGGACATCTAGTTAACACATCATTGTGTCTCCGTATCTCGTTATTCGTCTTTTTTTTTTTTTTTTTGACACAATCACGTACGCTATTTTCATAAGTACGCAAGCTTATTTTTACAATTTTCTATCGAATTCCTTTCCATCATGATCGTTATTATATTCTTTATAATATGTAATGCTCTTCTTCTTCTTGTTCTTCTTTCAACGTGTATGCTCCGAAATAACACATTGTTAAGCGTACACCATAGTATACATATATATGTACTATGTATCAACTATCAACTTATAAAATAGAATGCTCTATTATAGGACGATGTAGTGGATGTGGAAGACAGGCGACTCGGCGTATATAAAGTAATTTCACGATCAAAATATTACTCTGCTATACTATAGATACTATTATTATTATGACCATGAAAGCACTATACATCATATACGTAAAAGAAATACAGTACACTCAACATGTACGTTTACGCATACTGGTACACACCTGTTTGCAATATATACTTTTTGAGGACGCAAGAATTTCAACGACGTTTTGAGGACATTTGCAACTACCCTTTCTAATAGGTTTACGAAGTTGCTCGTCAGCTTTATCCCACACCTTCGAGTAGCTGAACATTTCCGCTTCACCAGATTTGCTTTACACACACTTTTCTTCGTAAACTTTTCAGGTGTCTTATGAGGACATTTTCTTGTGTATGTCGTGTGTACATTCTGTATGTATCACTGACGTTTTGGGGACTTTTCATGTGTGTATGTAAACTTTTCACTTACGTTTTGAGTACTTTTTTTGTGTGTATAATAAGTTTAATGTTTACCTTTTGAGGACTTTAAATGCGACGTTGCCACTATTTTATACTAATAATTATTTGATGAAATAGCGAGTACTAAGGTCTTTGAACAGGTAAGTAAAATAATTTTTTTTTATAACTTACTAATTTATTTATAAGCAGTAGTAGAAGACTTGATAGTGCATAAATACGATTATAATGTGCGACTTACTGATTTTTACACCCCTCAGTACCAAATTCTCTTACCGAAAAAGAAAACTTGAACTATATTAATTTCTTTCGTTGCTTTTTGTTTGATTAAAAAAGAAAAACTCAATTATTTCATTTCCTAAGCATTCTAAAAGTTAATTATCAAAATTATGTACTTTATTTAACTTTTTATTAAAATTACTCTAATTTACTCGGCAACTTTAATTCTTGATAAAATTAATTTATATCAGTTGATATAGATAAAGTGAAACTTTAAAAATTTATTATTCCATTTTATAATACTTTTCATAATTTACTATTTAGTGGTGGCATTGGCAGAACACTAAAATGAGTTTCAATGGTAGAAAACTGCGATAAAAGTTGATAAAATGCGTCTAAACGCAACATGTCCGCATTTGTTTTAGACCAAACGCATCAATAAAACTGTATTTTCAAATAAAATTTATTGAATGAAAGTATATACGTATGGATAAAAAACAAAATGCTGTGTCAGCGAACGAACGCATAAAAAAAATAATGCTGTATCAGCTAATGTCTTCACTAACATACGGATAAAGAAGCAGGGTGCCTACCAAAATTTATTTCGCGACCTTTTTTTTCATTAACCCCAACCCCCCTCCTCCAAATTTCTCAAAATCGGATTTTCCAACAAAGTTCACACTTTTTCATTCTTTTTTAAAGAAGTTTTGAAATGGACAATTTTTGATTTTATTTACGGATTATTACTGATTATTACCACAACTGAATAAAGTACAGTGTTACAACTGAATACAACACGAAAAGTTTTTAAAATTAAAAGTTGGGACTATTTTTAGGGACTTTTTGGGGATTTTTAGTAAAAATCAAAATTGCAACTTTTTTGCGACTTTAGCGACCTGGTAGACACCCTGAAAACTTATGCTGTATCAGCTAACTTACAGATAAAAAACGAAATGCTCTATGAGCTAACTAAAAAAAAAAAAAACAATTCTTTCGAGTGAAATAATCCTTTGCAACCAAATCTTTTTAAAAATTAATTTGCCAACTAACTTATAAGAATGGTGCAAAGCGAAAAAACTCAAAATTTATTTTGGAAACGTATTCCTAACTTTGTCCTTAACGTTGCACCAAGTCCTATTTTGTAAGATGCTGGCGTTTTCTGCAATGAACTTTTCTACTAACGCTTTTGGTGGTAAGTATATTTGCCTGTTTTTAATATGTAAACCAAACCATGTGTTAATGATTTCATTTTCAGCATCGCTCCAAGGGCGTTTAATCGTAACTCTCCTATAAGACGATGATGCGGATGTTTTCTTCACTTTTTTTCGTGGTTTTGTTGATCACGTGGTGTAAAGTGTATAAATTATTATTGTACTCAAAACGTGGGCGAAAAGTTTATCTTAATGTTAAATGTACTCAAAACGTTGGTGATGAGTTTATACACATGATGAGTTTATACACACGCTGAGTTTAAACGCACGCCATGATAATTGCAAAACGCTGTCTAGACACATCCCCCCTCCACTAGAAAGGCTATCACGTGTTGTAATGTGTGTAAACCATTATTGTACTCAAAACGTATGCGAAAAGTTTTTCTTAATGTTAAATGTACTCAAAACGTCGGTAATAAGTTTAAACACACATTATAGTTAGTACTCAAAAAGTACACGAAAAGTTTACCTTGATGTTATTTGTATATAAATACATTAAAAACGTTTTGGGTACTTTTAAGTGTGTGTATTTAAACTTTTCACTAACGTTTTGGGTACTATTGGGTGTGTGTACAGGACACACACGTAAATGTCCTCAAAACGTTAACGAGGATTTTATGGAAAGACTTGAAGGAGTAGTGGCAACGTCGCATTGGAATGTACCCAAAAAGAATATTTTGCCAACTAAATTATGAAAGTCCTCAGAAAGTAATGGAAAAGTATGCAAGGTGTCTGGTAGGGTGTAACAATTTGTGTATACCTTACACAAAAAAAAAAGTTGCACGAGACCGACGTTTTGGGGACTGAGCCTGAAATCGATTTTTCTGAAATTTTTCATGAACAGTTTGACTCGTAGAGCACGAAAAAGTGGTTAAAACGTTTTGGGGACCTGGCAAAAGTCCCCAAAACGTAAAAAGTCCCCAAACCTACTGTGAGGAGTTTACGCAATGTCCTCAAAAAGTATATTTTGTCAACACAAACATACTATACTACACACGTAGCTGACTCACATACATAAGAGGACACAAAGAGATACATACCAACACACCTGCATAGGTGAGGTGTGTAGATTCTATTAAGTTTTGACTTTGATATACGTAATTCAAAGAATGAAGAACTTTGAAAATAATGCCCCTACACTTGATAAAAAGCTACCAACATATCAAAAAGTCTTTTATATTTTTATTCATCATTTGCACGCGTGCAATACAGAAAAATGCGAACAAGTACCACCGACGATAATTATGTAGATATTATTCGTAGACTCCTGTTTCCAAATCTTTTTAGCTGAGTTTTTAACAAAACGATAGCTATTACAGCCTACCTGATTTGGGAAGGGAAGGTCGGGGGAGGGTGAGGTCTTCAAATCTTTGCGTTTCAGACCATTTGTAATCATCTGGCAAATGTCCAACTTTTTGGTATATATATATATATATTTTTTTCCCCCACGCGTAGCGCCGGCGAGTATTCATAAAATTCGCTCAAAATTTGGTGAGGAACTCTTCTTGAAAATGCGCAGAAGTATTTTTTTTGTTTTTTCGAAAACTTTCAAAATGGCGGATCACTCAAATTTTGAGGTGGGCTGGAGAAGAGGGAAATAGCTCAAATTTTTCGTTCTTGATCTCATATGAAAGAGTGAGTCACGGACACCAACATATTTAAATTTCAGCTTCCTAAGTGCATTCTGAGGCGAGTTAGCAAAAACCGGTTTTTGAGAAAATTGCGTTTTTTGTGTCACTCACTTTGCGCAGGCTGGTGTGGATAAAATTCGCTCAAAATTCGGTGAGGAACTCTTCTTGCAAATACGCAAAAATAGTTTTTTTTTTTTTCGATAAATTTCAAAATGGCGGATCACTCAAATTTTGAGGGGGCTGGAGAAGGGGCAAATAGCTCAAATTTTTTGTTTTGATTTCATATGAAAGAGTGAGTCACGGATACTAACATATCCAAATTTCAGCTTCTTGAGTGCATATTGAGAGGAGTTAGATCAAAAAACGGCTTTTTGAGGAAGTTTTGAGTCATGAAATTTCTTGAATCTTCCATATCTCCCCACCAAATCAAGTTAAAGTGGTCAAATTTTGTGTGTGAGGTTAGTTGGTGACCACAATATGACCTCTTGAATTTGGATCAAAATGGATTCAAAATGGCGGATTATCAAAATTTTGAGTAGAGCTTGAGGAGCCTCAAGTTGGTAAAAATGTAATTAATATGAATTCATATGGTTATTGGGGATAAGTTGTATACTATATCCCGAATTCACTTCCATACATGATGTTGGAGGGGGAAGGCGGGGTTACCAACCTAAAATAGTGGTGGGGGTACAGGAGGGGTCGAAAATTTTTTATTGCTGTGTCATATGATAAAATGAGCCCAAGTGACAAACGTATTTTGATTTTAGCTTCTCAGTGATTTTGGAGGGAGTTAGAGCAAAAAACGGCTTTTGAGGGGAAATTGCTGCAGGAAATTTCATGAATCTTCCATATCTCATCACCAAATCGGCCTAGAATGGTCAAACTTTGTGTGTAGGATTAGTTTGTGACCAGAATATAACCACTTAAATTTGAGTCAAAATGGATCCAAAATGGCGGATTTACAAAATTTGAAGATAATTTGAGGACCCTCAAATAGTTATAATTTGAGAAATATGCGTTCGCATGATTATTTCATGGCAAGAAATACTACATTTGTGTCAAATTGAACTTCTTAAGTGTTTTTGGAAAGGATAGGGTAGGGGTTTTCAGACTTGGTATTGGGTGTGGCCTGCAGTGATGAACAGTTGAGCGTGGTTATTACTAAATCAAAAGAAGCCCCAGTTAAAAACTCAGCTCCAGTAATGCGGCATGGCTGCTTACGTTTTTTTTTTCTTTCTTTCGAATTCACATCATCAAGTCTATAATATCAAGCGCGTTGTAACAATTACACAACAAACGAGCTGGGTAGCCGGGTACCAGACTAACGTGGCGTGGCTAAGCCCATATTTCAAGAATTCTTTTTTTAATTTGGAGCATAAAATTTGATTAAACAGCTCTCTGGTTCTTTCATGTGAAGGCAACTAAGTCGTAAACAATTTAACAGCGAAAAAGCGAACAACGATATACACGGCGACGTACGTGTATTTCTGGAAGGATTATCAAACGAGGAATACCCGATAACGCGTACGCGGCGCGAAAAATGTAGGAAAAAACATTTATCAGTTTTTTTTGGCACCGGTGTTATCAACACGGCGCACGTTAGTCATTAAAAAATTATTTTCGTGAACCGTATCCTTGTTTGAATTTCAACGTTGTTCTGTACGTTATGAATTACCGGTGGTTTCATTTTTACACCAGCGCAACGATAACTCGACGTACCTACGCGTATAGAAATTATGGCGATCATTGATCAAAACGACAGCTGGCCTATTTCGACTCGAATGTCTAACTGAGAATTAACGCGTTAATTGCGTAAAAGTCGTTAACATTGTACAAAAGTAAGAATTTCGTGGTTTTGTTGACATGGTGTAGTTGGTTAGACAACGCGATTTAGGTATTAAAATAAGACGACGATGGGAAATTCGAACTTTTATGAATTTAAATTTAGGTGTATGATTTTTTCCTACTCTTTCGTTTCAAGATAATGCGGGAGTTTGGCATTTTACACGATCACTAAAGCATACTGTTACAGCATCAGTTAATGCAAACAAACTGCATAGAGAAGGGACAAACAATGATGAAAAAATTATTTCCTATAAAAAGGTATCAAGAGGATTCTTAGCTTGAATGTTTCTCCAAAACAACGCAGTTTTGAAAGTTTTATTAAAAACCTTTTTCAAAATTTTAAACGCAAATTTTGGAATCCTGCATGTTTTATTTGGAAAAAAATCTTCCAACATACATTTATTACGAATGGGGCAGATCAAATCATGTATTTGCATATTATTTCTGGTAGTTGCCTTCATAATAAAAATAACAAAAAATGTTTCTATTTCACATCATTTTACTTGAAATAAAGCTAACTTCATTTCGAATAATTTGAATTAAAACAAATTCTTTTAAATATTTTATTTTTTTTTGTTGTTTTTTGCCCAAATGCACTGAAACGATATTAGTTGCATGAGCATCATAAATTTTCCTAATTTTCCTTGGAGCAATATCGGGGCAATATTCGAACGGTAGATGGGTACTATCAAGAAACATCCTTAACCAAATTTTTGGACTTCCAACCTCTCCCATTTCTGAGGGGTGGCACTCTAACACAGGTATAAAATGATTCGAAAATTTTCTTATAAACACGAATTAATCGATTTGAACGATTTTTATCATGTTTTAGATCCATATAAGAGGTATCCCAGAAAAAAAATCAACACCCCTCTCCCAGCTAATTCTCCTCCCGAAACGACCTTTTACAACTTTCATTTTTTTAATGCATAATGATGGTTGTCTGGCACAAAAACTTGAGTGATTTTTTCACATGTATTTTCGATTTCTTAAAAACATATTTTTGTCAAAATATTAGCTAAGTTCCGCCATACTGAAACAAGGGGGGGGGGGAGGGTAAATAGAAATACTATAGAAAAGAAGCATTATTGATGGTATAATCGCTGCATTTTGCATATTTTCTCCTTGGATCAATAAACAATCCTATCTGAGAAGCATAAAAATCCCTAATATTTAGTTTGAACCATGGTGGTACTCTCATCTTCCTCAAGGATTTGCATCTAGCAAATACAAGCCTGGCAAACCCGAGCCACCATAGAGCTCTGGTATTATTTCTACTTTCTTCGTGCCAGAACTATTCCTTCTTCAATTTTTCAAAGACTTCAAACTACAGAGTGCGTTAGAGCATCTGTGGTTGCGGGAGTGGTCTATTAGTGGAGTAGATTAAAGCCAAAAAACGACGATACCGGGAAAAAATTATTGTAGAAGCTTTTTTTGGCTTAATCCATTGAGAAAGGTGTACTGAACAACATATCCAAAATCCGCTGAAATCCGTTCACCTTGACCCCCTTTTTCAGAATCTTTTTGTGGAGCTGAGCCCCCAAAAATTATTTGAGGAGAAAATGGCAAGTGAGGTGTCGAAAAGCATTAAAATTTCATCCTGTATCCAAATATCACATTCAAAATTCTTAATTTTAATTTCTAACCCGAATTTGGGCCGTTAAACGTTGAAAAACTACCTTTTTTTTCAAATTTTTACCCCCAAATTATTCAAATTAGCTTGAATTTGTTGAAAATTTTCTTAAGCGACAAGGTTTATAATATTCGAGCCTTAAAACAAAAACTTAACAAAGATTTACGTGAAAATTTGTTGTTTATTCACGCCATGATTGGTTGTGACACAACATCGGCGCCATATGGTCTCGGTAAAAAAAACATGCTGAAATTGTTTCGTTCTCCAAAAGAAAATTTACTGAAAATATGTAGAGTAATAAATGATGTCGATTCCTTGCCCGATGAAGTTGGTAAAGCGGGAATTGAATTTTTCATTTCTTACTATGGAGGAAAATCAAATGAAGATCTCGCTCTAATGCGCTACAATAAGTACCTTCATATGGTATCAACCAGTACTTCAAAACCAACTCCTCAAAAATTACCTTCAACTGAACGTGCGGCCTATTTTCACTCTCTTAGAGCCCATTTGCAAATTTTAACATGGAGCTCGTTAAATATGGAACCTATCAACCCCTGCGATTGAGGCTGGAAAGTTGATGATGAAGTTTTTGCTCCGATAATGTCCGACTTGGAGCCCGCGCCAGAAGACTTAAAAGTTGTTCGGTGCAATTGTAAAAATTCATTTAATTTATGCAAAAAAAATACTTGTTCATGCCGTAAACATTGATTAAAGTGTGTGGCAGCTTGCGGTCACTGCCATGGGACATCATGTAAAAATTTGAAGCGAGCAATATTGGACAGCGAAGATGAAGATTTTAAATAGTACGTATATGACCGAAAAAAAGGTAAGTATGGATAAATATATATGTGTAAGAGGGGAGGGAGCGTGGGAGGGGGAAGAACTACAAAAATTAAAAATCACCTATGCTGTAAATAAATACATTTTTATCAATTCAAGATTCCTAATTTGAATAATTTGGGGTAAAAATTTGAAAAAATACAGTTTTTTAACTTTGATGACCCAAATTTAGACTTAAAAATTAAAATTCAGCATTTTGAATATGATATTCGGATTCAGGATGAAATTTTGATGCTTTTTGACACCTCGCTTGCCCTTCTCCCCTCAAATAATTTTTGGGGAGCTCAGCTCCACAAAAAAGTCTTGAAAAAGGGAGTTAAGATGAACGGATTTCAGCGGATTTTGGATATGTTGTTCGGTACACCTTTTTGAATGGGTTAAGCCAAAAAAACCTTCTACAACAATTTTTTCCCGGTGCTTTGCCAAATCTACTCCACTATATAAAACCACGGACGATCTCAGTTTCCATGGTAGGAATTTATTCCATTGGTTCCAAAGCACACTGTGTTGCTGAGTTATCTATCATTTCTTTAACAAATCCTTTTTCAACCCCTTCCCATACCTTCGCCATGGGTGTATGTGGAAGCTCATTAACACAAAGCTTTTAAGGGTTT
The DNA here is from genome assembly GCA_009761765.1 of Phenacoccus solenopsis. Classification (NCBI taxonomy): domain Eukaryota; kingdom Metazoa; phylum Arthropoda; class Insecta; order Hemiptera; family Pseudococcidae; genus Phenacoccus; species Phenacoccus solenopsis. The sequence continues at coordinate 45,247,267 of CM019754.1, read as the reverse complement.
CTGAGTCCTTCTGTATTGCTTTCCCTGAGGGCTCCATCTAGGGCCTTGAAATCTGGTAGGTAGAAGATGAAATGGGATATAATTTTAATGATGAAAGTTGTACAGTGAGAGTGACATTCAGTTGGCACCCAAAAGGGACCTTTACTAACATCGCTCGGCTTATATAACTACACAGCCGTTCTTGAGGCTCCTATGGGCCTCTGATGCCTATGTGATAAAGAATCGTGGAGCACAATGGCTATAAATGGCCAAAGTGTTAATCTAAACCTGGTACTTTCATCACCTATTTTCGGAGTTTAGGTAAGTCTATGATACGTATTAGCGTATTTTCACATAAATCGCACCTCCTGAGCATGAATATGAAGCGAGATTCACAACTGTACCTCTATAAGTATCTCATTTGAGGGAGAATATTGAAAGATAGATAGACATAGAATACACGTACAGACATTAGATTCTATTTTCGAGCGTAGTACATGAATAACTGTGTTGTAAACCACGTGTCGAACTGTCCATCTTGCTGTTAAGGTTAACGTTGGTCAAAATGCCGACACGACGAAACGAATACATCGTAGATTATCAATTACTCGCACATGGAGCAAATGTTGGCGCACCAAAAAAAAGCAATTCGCTGAAGAACCGATACAGAAGAACAATCGTATGTGCGTAGCTGCGTACATGCACTTACAATGTACCGATGAATACAGCGAAGCGAAACTTTTGCGAACATGTAAAATGGAAATGTTATACGGCGACAGGCTGCTGCCACATTATTATTGCTTCTCGATAGCGTACGAGTATAACAGACGCCGTATCCCCGTGACAAATTGCTCTCCGCGATTCCGCTGCAACAATATCTAATAAAATACATGTACGTCATTCTGTAAGCGGCTACGATCACTGTATGTGTAACGTGTAACGCGTAACGAGTAACGATGTACTCGTACACGTCTAATAATAGGAATACGAACGAATACCGTATACGAAACTACACTACATTTATGATTACTTTTACGAGTAATTTTAGCGCGTATCTAAACCATTCTTCGCGAGAATTTCTCATTCTTACACGGTCGTCGGATTTCATTTAAACAGGAAATTAAATTTTTCGACGCGATGTTTCGTTGTCGAATGCTGTCTTGTCGCCGCAATCGAATAAATGTCGTTCAAAACGTTGACGTACCACTATTTCGTTAGTTTGAATCTTTTCGGAGCGAACGTGCGCGTCAATCGGATCCCAAGTCGAGAAAACTGTTCGGAACGTTTTTCCTTCATTGGTAGTCGAAGTTGCTTTCGTAAATTTCAACATGTATCGTATCGTCGCAATGTGTCGTCAGGAGTTTTTAAAATAGGGAAATTGCATAAAACGACAGAATCCTTGTTCCAGTCCAGTCAACATACCGAAAATTCACGAGCTTGAGGATTCCGTGTGCAATAAATTCGAAATATTCGACTCCAATACGATATAATTTATTTCCAATATACTCCAGAGAGTTTTTACAAAGTCGTTTAAAAACGTGAAACATTACATGTCTAAATGATGAACGTAAATTTTTTAGAAATTTTTTTGTCTAGTAGAACGCCATCTGAACCAAGTACAACTCAATTTTTTTTAGAACAGGTGGATGTTCGCATTATCCTTGACAATCTTTTTTTTTTTTTTTTTATATATTTCAATTAAACATTACAACAGCCTAAGTGGCTACAATTAATTTAGATATACTTAGTAAAATATCGTTTGTGGAGCATCCCACTGGAAGCACCACCTTAAACATTTCAACTAGCTAATAGTGATATCAAATAAAATTAAATTAACATAAATCTAATACATGTTGACGGTCGAGTCGACGAGTAACTGCGCTATTGTCTAATAACATAATTGCGTTGGCATTAACGTGATTTTCCAACCTGGTTTTATACTTGGCGGAGAATTTGGTGATTATTGCTTTAACAGATTCTATATTACAGTATTCGTGAATCGATTGGTTAGTCGCGTACCAAGGAGCTTCAACGATACATCTTAAGGTCTTGTTTTGAAATCTCTGAATAATTTCAATGTTAGATGTTTTAGCTGTACCCCAGAGTTGGCATCCATATGTCCAAACTGGTCTTAATATGCATTTATATAGAAGTAGTTTATTTTCCACTGATAACTTAGATTTTCTGCCTAGCAACCAGTACATTTTCTTAAATCTTAAATCCAGCTCTTTTCTCTTTGTTTTAATATGTGTTTGCCAAGTCATCGTTCTATCGAAATGTATACCTAAGTACTTGACCGATTCTTTTATAGGTAGCTCTGTATCATTGAGTTTGACTGGTAATGTTTTATATTTCTTCATTGTGAACGTAATATTTGTGGATTTTGACGGATTGACTTTAATACGCCATTTTTGTAGCCATTCCTCGATATCTTGTAGATGGTTCTGTAGAGATTTGGTTACATCTACGATGTTTTTTCCTCTGCTCAGCACTGCAGTGTCATCCGCAAAGGTGCACAGTACTGTATCATCTTTAATATCCTTGACAATCTTGGGTAAGCTATTATACAGGTTTAATCTCATATAATCGATATTTATGTTCAGGGTACGAAGCCTCAGCCTGATTAGTATCAATCTTTTTAATACTTTCCTAGTATTATAATCGTGGCTTAATGTTGATGATTGTATAGTTCACGCATCTACCATCACGCAGATATCATGTATATACATACAAGGGAGGGTTAATAATTTTTCGTTTTTGAATAGAAACAGTAAGCCACCAAACGTTTGATAATAATGACCCAAGAACGCGTAACAAATCGAAATCATCTCATTCAATCGCTGTTGCGACCATTGTTCCTCGTTTGAACGGACACAGGACATGATAGAAAAAACACAGAAATGTCAAGAATGCATTCATGATTCGTTGATGGCGTATATGTACGACATAACTGAAGGAAGAATGAGTAAAAAAAAAAAAGTCAACATATAACACAAGCAGCAAAAAAAAAATTAAGTATCAATTTCTTCTCGTAATAGGAGAGTGCGAAATTCGTATTCGGTGATTTTTTTCTTCGTCCATAATTTTAATGAGAAAATATTTCCAACTTCGCACTCATACACCACCGCTGCTAATGTATCTAAGGCATGAATTAAATTAGTACCTAATCGTGATCGAAACCAAAGTGTTGACGCGGTCGATACTCAGAAACTCGCAGTTGGAGGACAGTCGTGGCTAATTAAGGCGATTTAAAGAAGGCTGTGTGATGATTCGATAAGAAAAAAATGCGCGTCGTTTGTTTCAGCATTCGTTAAACAGTACCATAAAGCTTAGATGTAGATACATCAATTTTTACTCGTTCTCATTAAAATAAAAAAGGGCGAGACTGGGCCGCATTACGAGTACAAGATCGGGTATAAAAGAATCATTCGGTGAGTCAAGTTTGAAACCCTACCCTAATGTCGAAGAGAAGAAAATTCCCCTACACGTGCAAACAACCGATACTTCCTATATTCTGTGCGTGAATTTGTTACAACTTGGTAGCTCTTTGGTTTAAAAAGTAGAGGTTGTAACTAACTGTTCAGACCTTCGTATTAAGCTATTCACAAGCTGTACGATAAAAACTAATGGAATTATAACTCATTAAAATAAGATAAATTGCTCCATTTTTCATCGTAGTGATAGTACAAATAGTTTTCTTCTCTCTTTCAGAGTCAGATCGTTTTTATCAAGAACAATGAAAGTTACATATATGAAATTCGAAGTAATGCATAGTAGTACAAAAAAGATACTGACGTTCAAAGAAAAAATCCTCCAAAAAAAACAATGAAGTCAAGTCCAAAAGTTCAAAAAAATATAAAATAACATAATAGTAATAATAATAATAATAATAATGAAATGAAGATAGAAAAGATATGATCAAGGTGTCTTATAATTTTTCAAAGTGAAAATTCGAGAGTTTTCATAATGTTTCGATCTAAGACTATTGTCATACTCAACTTATAGTGGTCCATCTTCTCCGAGACTGTGGAGTAGATGCTACTCTCTCACCCGAAGAAACCTTTTTCCTCCCAATCACCCTTCCTACGAATCTGTTGTAGTCAATCTTCTTGACTCTTTCATTCAGCCCACCTCTGTCATCACTTCTACTTCCTGACACATTGAATTAATAATGATAAAAAAAATAAATAACAAAAATCATATAAAAAAAGATTAAACTTATCAGAAAAAATAACCAAATAAAATTTAATAAAATTAAATATATGAACACGTGCCTCTCGTCGTTCGGCTGTACAAGGCACGCAAAAAAATTCATATAATATTTTTAAAAGATGTAAGGCAAAGCACCTCCTTTCTCGTATTGCTCACAAAAATTTGATGATTTTTAAAAAAGAAAAAAATATAAATTGAAGAAATTTATGAGTTTCGATACAAAATTATCACTTTTCCATCACCATAAAAATATTCCATCATTTATTAGACACGCTAATGATACAAGTTCAACTATCGAATTCTCCCCCCCCCCTCTGCAGAACTGAATAATCGCTTTACCTGATTAATTTTTGTTTTAATCCGTGAAAATCAATTTGAAAACATATAATAAAAGAAAACCTTAAAAAGAAAACAATAAGACCTCGCAAAAAGAATTTAGGAAATTACTATAAAATTTAAATTATATAAGTGTTCAAAAAATTCGTATCATAAACTTTTCCATCTTTTTTTTTTTTTGAACTTAATTCTCATTTTTTACACTGCATAGTCATACACGAATAATAAATTTATATTAATTAATAAAAGTGATTGAAAAAATTATCAATATCATGGATCAATACTCACATTCAACCTATTGAGTATTTCAAAATGGGAATAAATCATTGGCAAATTTCACTCAAGTCGACCACGCACTGCAACAAATAAAAATAACAAAATTAATTTCGTTTAACTGGTACTGGCGACGTAATGCGAGGGTACTCGAATAAAATCAATAACGTCTGTAACACAATGGTTATAAGTACTAGAGTAGCTTCACAATACGAGAAATAGAAGCATCGTACAGAAGATACAATTATTATGCTCGCAACGTTTTTCGGCTACAACTAACGAATTAAGCAATTAAGCGAGGTGTACCACTTTGTTCTATTTCCTAACGATTGAATACTCAAATATCCAATTCAACGCTCGTGCTTAGTAGCCATTAAAAGAAATACACAGTGTACATTATAGGTATGGGCACAATACCGACACAATGAAGGGGAAAAGATAGGAATATAACGCCAGATTTAGGATCATTATTATTTTCACCATTCTCATCATAAGATTGAAAAATCGAGGATATTATGAAGGATCTAATTTCGACTAGTACACTTTATTGGAGGGAGAAAATGGATACTTATGACTGTGAGTAATGGCTGTAGATATTTTATAATCACTGACAGCCAAATTTTCCGAAAAAAGGAAATCAAGGTTTAATATCTATTCCTCTGTGGTCTTGAAATTGGGAATTTTCGACAATACGAAAGTAGGTTGATGATGACAAAAATAATTTTTTCATCTAATGTATCATTTTTTTTCATGAAAAATCGTGAAAATCGTAATTTATTCATTTTCGTACATTATTAAATTAAACGAGGGTACTTGATACGCAATGCTTGCTGATGCTTGGTGAATACACAGAAGGTATTGGTATATTCAAGCTCAACTCGAATCAGCTATTTAATATGGACAGCCTTCGAGAGGTAGTTGACTACGGTACATATTCACCATATTTATATACTTCTCGCCTCGTACGAATGGAATGTACAAACAAGATGGGATGATGTAGCACCAGCACTAGCTCACTAACAGTCATCTTCGGTTCGTGTGGGATATATCGAAAGAACAACTAACTATCCGCTACGCGTTCAAGTTGCTGGGATTCGTTAAAGAATTATTGATTATACGTTTGGCCCTCGAGTATACCTATGCGACGTGCACGCTGCACATATCAGCTGCCGTTAACGAGCTGGTTTCTTTTTTCCTTTTCCAAATCGTGTTTGAAGACACGAGAAAAAGAAAAAGAGGTAAAATGTAAATAAATGGGAGGAGACGAATTTACATGTATGTTAATCAGTATACACATCGAAGACTTGAGGTATCGACGGCGCGACAATCGATACGAAAAAAAAAAACCATCGTGAACGGTGAACGACTCTCGTTATTGGTATAAATATCGAAACTGGCTTGTTCGCGTTCTCGTGATCTGTGTCGAGCCTGTGCGTTTTTCTAATACTTCGATTAAATAAGTATCATAAATTGTACGCGTACACGAACCAGGTAATGGTAAATTGGTAATATTATGCATAGAGACTAGAGACTACAGACACGGCGACGTTATTTCGAGCAAACATTTCCCAAATGTTAATGCCTTTATTCCCCGGCGCGCGTGAATTTTTAAAGGCGTAAATTTTAAATAGTCATTAACGCCGAATAATGGGCACCGGTAGCCGGTTAATTTATCTCGTAAATTACACTCGTCCGCGTATTGGCAACCATTCCACTTTACCGATTCAGACGCCTCGTCTACCCTACTCCTGGGCGTCGAGTCGCCGTTTCCTAAACGACCACTTTTTTCCAACTTCGATAAAAATTCGATTATAAAAAAAAAACGTCGAGTTGCGCCACATCTTTTCATAAAGATGAAAATAGCGCATACTCCGCGTACTCTCCACCTTGGACCATCCGAGGGTAGCGCAATAATGGCATCGTGCGCGATTTATTTAAAGAAGAAATAATATTTAAATAGCGCGCTCGCGAGCACAAACAAACAGGAATACCGAATTTTTTTCCTCTCGTTCTCCGTCGCTACACTACGTAGTACGTAATAAGAAATAGGAATAATTGGAACACAGTGCACGTGGACTTTTCAGGAATTTCGGTTGGGTATGCACGTTCTAATTTCGATAGAGATTTGAAAAAAAAAAGGATGCTCGTTTCCGTAAACAATTATAAAAACTTGGGCCGTGTTTAGAGCGTTCGTAAATGTGAAAAGTGCAATGAACGCGAAACGCTAAAAGTAATTTCATATAGACGCTCTTACTGTAAGACCTCCGATGGGGGGGGGGGTGGAAGGGCGCGAGGGGAGGTTCGTGAACGAAGGAAAAACGCGTGTTACGCCAGAAACGAATTGTTTATTACTCGGCGTAAATCGTAATTACATTACGGTATTTACGTTGCATCTTGCCACATTAAATGGTTCAACAGTTCTACTAAACGAATGAATTGATTTTTTTCAATACATATTCATTCAATAATAACCCGGTGGAGTGTCGGCAGAATAAAATGATTTTAAGCAAATTTCAAAATTTCAGTAACTACTCCTGCCATCCAAAATTTTTTTATCAAAAAATCACTATAGCAGTCACTATTCACAAGTCGATCCATCATGTCGATAAATTAGCAATTAAAAATCAGACGAAACCTGAATACAACCAAGAGGCAGCAACCAGCAAATCTATAATTCCTTTTTAGGTATGTTTTCAATGAAAAACTAAGTTATTATAGAGTATTTATAATGACTGGTCTAGGTTCTAATTGGTCATATGTTACGTGCGTAATGACCAATCATAACGCTAGAATGTGATAAAATGTAGGTAGTTTCATTTCTACCTTCCTAAATAATATCGTTCAGTTTTCAGGGAACGACTAAAATTCGTTTGTGATTTGAATCATCAGCTGATTTGTGTTTTTATTTTATGAGTTAGTCGAGGTAAATTTATAACATTCCAACTTGCTGATTGGTTGTTACAGGCGTGACGTATGACCAATTAGAATCTAGACCAGTCATCATAAATACTCTATAGTCTACCTGATTCTGGAAGGAGGGGTCAGGGAAGGCGGGACTTCAAATGTTTACGTTTCAGACCATTTTTTAACGATCTAGCACTTTCCATCATGATACATATGTTTTAAAATGTACGTTTTTTACACCTTCGCCCCACCCCGATCCCTGAAAAACATAATAGATACGCATAGATATCACTCAAAATTTGTTGAAGACATGGTCTCATGAATAACTTGAGGAGCTTTTTTAAATTTTTGATTTGACTCAAAATGATGGTTTACACAAATTTTGAGAGGATGAAGAGTGGGCAAATGGCTCAAAATTTTCGCTTTTGATCTCATGTGAAAAAGTGAGTCATAGACACCGTCATATTCGAATTCTAGCTGCTTAAATGCATTTGAAGAGGACTTGAAGCGAAAACGCCATTTTGAGGAAGTTATGAGTGATGCAATTTCTCGAATCTCTGATTCCTCCTCATCAAATGGGAAGCAAAATATGGTTCATCATACTCCGAATTTAATAAATGTGGTCTCATTTGATTACTGGGAATCCCAAATCCACTGGTCTCGGGAGAACGTTCTGGTAAGGCACTATAATAATAGGTATAATGGAGCCGCCATTTTGGCTCGTACTTAATGTAAACAACATGATTTTGAATGGGGAAATTCTTCGTCTTTCTCCACTGATTACTGGAGAACAGCGAGTCTGAAGAAATTTTTGATGATGACAATTTTTGTGGAGAATGTAAAGAGCTTTCCAACAGTATATTAATATTTGATATTTGATGCAAATTTTCATATGAAAAAAATTTCAATTTTTTCTACACTCCGTTACAGATTATTAGTGAATTAAATTTCAATGATCAATATGTCAATGGAAAGCTCTTTACATCCTCTACGAAAAATGTTATTATCAACATTTCCCTGGGACCACCGTTTTCGTGTTTTTTTAGTATTTTAGAAGTGGTAAAAAACGAGCCAAGATTGCGGCTCCATTATATCTGTATTTATAGCGCCTTAGTTCTGGTACACCTAGCTCGTTCCAAACGGCTGTTAGAAGCTAAAAAAATTCTTCAAAATAAACTGACTTTTTCAAAGAACAATGTTCAAATATTTTTTCGTGAAATAAAATCTTCCACATTTTTCTTTCACCTAAGAATTTCACTTTCACGAGAGCATTCGAGTAATAAATAAGTTAGTGAAAAATAGTTTGACTATTGTCACATATTCGTCACTATTTCCAGCTGATAAGTGACTGAAATTAACGAACTCTCGATGTATGTAAACAATTTAACGACGATAGGTGTGTGTTTTTTTGAATCATGTAAACCAACGATGTTACTGTGAGGTATAGCTTCATTTCTAATTTTCCATAAATGTATACTGTATGTATCGTACTGTAGACCATGGATATACCACATATCCAAGTCCACGTCTATAAAGATTACAAATATACCTTACACCAAACGCAAGTCCGCGGTGCTTGCTAACGATATTTATTTTAAATGTAATTTACGAGTCGCATTAAAGTTGTTGGCGTATAATTCACCCAATATGGTTCCAAATACGTACATAACGCGTTTCGGAGCCTTAATAAACACTTTCGGCGAAGATAAACAGCGCGAATGATTTAAATTATAAAATACATACACATCTGCATAATATATCCATACTCGTTCGTGTATACGTATTTCTCATTCTCACTAACGACTCGCCGTTCAAAACGCCGTTTTACGTGGTACCTATTTTGAATATTGAATAGACCTCCCGTCAACATACAAGACGCTCGTATTTAATATTTTTATGACGGCCGTTTTATTCATGGAGACATTTCAGTATAGAAATTCCACGTAATTAGTCTTTGTTTAAAAGGAAACATTTGAAATAATGCTGGTCCCGAAAAACGAGTTAATAAATTGTTACGAAACGAAGAAAAAAAAATCTCCGTGGAAGGAATCGAGTTGGAGTTGTGATTTAAATTAATCGTTGCGACGCGTGTGCTTAAAAACGAATATAAATTTTTACCTTGTAAATGATTAATACTCGAGAATAATTGACGTTAAGTACTGTCGAGTGGAAGAAAAAAAAAATTAAAATGAGATTGCGAATATTTTATCCCTCATCTACGAAAATTTACTTTTTCAGTATATAGTAAAAAAACACGCATACACACAAACCAACAAAATGAATGGAAGCCAAACGTATATGAATAATTAATGATATACATAACAGAAGTACAGTTGATACGTATTTTGGAATTTTAGTTTCTTGGAAAAAATGGGAAAATATGTGGAAATCAAGTAACTGTACAATCGACACGTTTGACTAGTCGGAAAATACGCTTATAACATGTACCGAACAGCAGTTTTTCTTGTTTACGTTTATTTTTGTAGTGATTGAATAAAGAACCCAAATTATTGAAAAAATTCGAAGAAATGAACTTAGAATAAACGCGGATGAAAGTTGGAATCTTCAAAACACGTGGCTTATTCATTGAACGACGCCCAAGGATACGCGTGATCGCATTCCATTCCTTAAAACTATCGAAAGAAATAAAGAATTGAACATCGAACGCCACTCGCTATCAATTCTCTCCGGTCGTGAATAACAAATCAGTTACGAATGCGGACCGGTTACGAGCTAACCGAGCCGATGTCAATCAAAATTTATTATTTTATTGGATTCGAAGTAATGTTAAATGTTTACCAATGTCGAATATCTGTTATTGTGCGTTTTCATTTTCCATCCATTAATTACCGAATGATTCTGCTATATGTGAATTATAATTTTTGATACGGACTGCGTACCAGATCAAATTCAACTATGCTAGTGACAGCATTGCTAATGAAGTCGTTAATGGTGCCACTTCTGCGTTCTGCGGTATTGAGTTACATATTTGAGGTATTTTAAAAATTCGACTGGTTCCATTTACAAAAAGAAGAAATGAATTTGAAGATTTTACGACTAGTTAAAACAGTCACTTCGATTTTACAAGTTTTATTTATCAAGATGGAGAATATCAGAGAAACAGATTTCTTTCGCGTTCATTCAGTTCGATCGCTTCGAAAGGAATACCCCATTCTAGTCAATTTCAATGCATGTACCTACGTAAAAAACGACATAGCGAGGAACAAATTTAATTAATAAAATAAGCGTACTGGTTTATTTCAGACGCGTTTATTTTTTAACTAGAGAATCAAAAATTAGGATTAATTTTCCATATATTACATAGAGCTGAAATATTTGTCTTTTAATCATGAAGTATTGATTACGTCAAACGTAATGCAGGATAAAAATTTTTATAGATGAAATATTACTTTTACATTAAAAATAAAGTAATATTTTATCAATAAAAAATTTTTAGTCTAAAATGGCTAACAACGCCAGCAGTAAATTAAATCAATTCCTTGATTACGTAATGCAGAATCTTTAATACGATTTTTTTTTCAAACCAACTCCTCTTTTCTCCCCTCACCCCTTTTTCATAAAATATATAAAATAAAAATTTATTTTTTTAAATGACTTAAACAAGAAGTAATATATAAAATATAGATATAGTTGTTTCATTAAGTACATAATTTTGGTGGCTGCGTGCCTAAATCCGTCCATTTACTGAATGGAATACTTTTACAATTTTTTCTAAAACAATATCGCAACTTCGTAGCTCTATTAATTACAGCGAATACGTATTACTTACGAACAGTATTCGTTTGCAATAAAATTTTCGTAATTAAGTATAATTAAAATTATCTAAATATCAAATTTTTCAATTAAGTAACACTAGGTCGATTTCGCTCTCCTCGAGGTAATTTTAAATTCCATTTTTCTACGTTAAAATTACAAGAAAGACGAGTCGAAACTTATTTATAAAACTGACAACGAAGAAGGTTTATTAATCGGTTTGGAAAGTTTTGCCGGCAACGTTTTTATCTGAAATTACGTTTCTACTAACGAAGCGAATAAATTAAAAGAGTAAAACGCTAACCGCGAAATTATAGCGAAGTTTAGGGGCTTTTCTAACCAGCAGCGTTAGTTAGTTACGAGAATGATAATTTACTTTGGTCGTGAATTCGTCATGTAGTAGGTAGTGGTGGAAGACTCGCAGTACGTATAACGATTGAGTAAAGTAAACGAAGCTGAGATCAAGAAACGTTTCGGTGCCTACTACAGTGTCTCATAAAATCAGTGATTTTTAGCTGAGTTTTTAATAAAAACGATAGCTATTACAGCCTACCTGATTTGGGAAGGGAAGGTCGGGGGAGGGTGGGGTCTTCAAATCTTTGCGTTTCACATCATTTATAATCATTTGGCAAATGTCCAACTTTTTGGTATATATATATATATAGATTTATCTATGGATAAAGTGGCATCATTTTTCGTCGTCTACAGGTAAAGTGGCATCTTTTTTACAAAGTGGCATCTTTTTTTTGATGCCACTTTACCATCACATTGCTCATCAATTCAGCTATGTGTCATGACTTCACTGGTGTGGTTATTTAGGTGATGCCACTTTACCACTAATATTCTATTTTTCATACAAAAAATTTTTTTTCGGTCTACGGTCGTAGTAGCCTCATTTTTTTGATGTTTACAGGTAAAGTGGCATCATTTTAAAAATTTGTTTCCAAGAAAAGCTATGAAATTATACATTCCGTTCGGCGCTGTGGTGTCGTTAACGTGACATTAGATGCACTTCTGAGGAATGTGCAAAGTGATGCCACTTTGACCATAGATCACTATATATATATATATATATATATAGATTTATCTATGGATAAAGTGGCATCATTTTTCGTCGTCTACAGGTAAAGTGGCATCTTTTTTACAAAGTGGCATCTTTTTTTTGATGCCACTTTACCATCACATTGCTCATCGATTTAGCTTTGTGTCATGACGTCACTGGTGTGGTTATTTGGGTGATGCCACTTTACCACTAATATTCTATTTTTCATACAAAAAAATTTTTTTCGGTCTACGGTCGTAGTAGCCTCATTTTTTTGATGTTTACAGGTAAAGTGGCATCATTTAAAATTTGTTTCTAAGAAAACTATGATATTATACATTCCGTTCGCCATTGTGGTGTCATTAATGTGACATTAGATGCACTTCTGAGGAATGTGCAAACTGATGCCACTTTGACCATAGATCACTATATATATATATACATTTTTTCCCCCACGCGTAGCGCCAGCGATTATTCATAAAATTCGCTCAAAATTTGGTGAGCAACTCTTCTTGAAAATGCGCAGAAGTACTTTTTTTGTTTTTTCGAAAAATTTCAAAATGGCGATCACTCAAATTTTGAGGGGGGCTGGAGAAGAGGCAAATAGCTCAAATTTTTCGTTTTTGATCTCATATGAAAGAGTGAGTCACGGACACCAACATATTTAAATTTCAGCTTCCTAAGTGCATTTTGAGGAGAGTTAAAGCAAAAACCTGTTTTTGAGGAAATTTCGTTTTTTGTGTCACTCGCCTTGCGCAGGCGGGTGTGGATAAAATTCGCTCAAAATTCGGTGAGGAACTCTTCTTGAAAATACGCAAAAATAGTTTTTTTGTTTTTTCGATAAATTTCAAAATGGCGGATCACTCAAATTTTGAGGGGGCTGGAGAAGGGGCAAATAGCTCAAATTTTTCGTTTTTGATTTCATATGAAAGAGTGAGTCACGGATACTAACATATCCAAATTTCAGCTTCCTAAGTGCATATTGAGAGCAGTTAGATCAAAAAAATGGCTTTTTGAGAAAGTTTTGAGTCATGAAATTTCTTGAATCTTCCATATCTCCTCACCAAATCAAGTTAAAGAGGTCAAATTTTGTGTGTGAGGTTAGTTGGTGACCACAATATGACCTCTTGAATTTGGATCAAAATGGATCCAAAATGGCGGATTATCAAGATTTGAAGATAATTTGAGGACCCTCGAATAGTTATAATTTGAGAAATATGTGTTCACATGATTATTTCATGGCAAGAAATACTACATTTGTCCCAAATTCAACTTCTTAAGTGTTTTTGGAAAGGGTAGGGGTTTTCAGACATGGTATTGGGTGTGGCCTGTAGTCATGAACGGTTAAGCAAGGTTATTAGTAAATCAAAACAAGCTCCAATTAAAAACTCAGCTCCAGTAATGCGGCATGGCTGCTTACGTTTTTTTTTTTTTAAATATTAGAATTCATAGACCAATAATAATAAAACAAAACGAAGGAAAAAAAGGCGAATGTAATGAAACGGTCAAGAATTAAAATGATTTTAAATATTGAAAAAAATCATCTTTTTTAAACTAACGATTGCCAGCTCATGGGAGGCTCGAGGTGAACTTTCTTTTTTTCTTCGGCCACTGTGTGCTGAGGATGATTCTCGATCAGTGATAAGGTCACCTTGCCGCGTAATATGTCGTTTTGCTTCCTTCTTTTCGTAACATACGCCATCGTAGGAATCGAAACTGTAAATAATTTTTCGGCCGAAGATGACGCGTAGTCGTTTGTAACATGAGCTAAAGCCTAAGACACCCCGTCGATATAACCAGATTCGAACACGATGGCTGGAGCAGAGAGAACGCACGCTGAGCCACTATACGCGCACCGTAGTCGTAAATTTCGTGCGGCCAAGCCGAATGGGAATAGAAAAATCTCTTCGAAAAGACCACAGCGCTGCGCTCAATTTTTGTCGCAGACGAATCCCGTTCAATTATATTTTTATTTATTATTCTAAACGCTCGTTTACCTGCCGAGTGCCGTTCCGAAAAGTCAAGACCAGCTACCGCGGCAACAAATGGTCGAGACCTAAAGACGTAAACGTTACGAGCGTCGTTTAATTGGAGGGGTCTTGTTATTTGAATTTTTTATTATCGGTCAGCTAACGAACCACGGCGTGGGTTTATTATTAAAAGCTCGAAATCCGCTCGCTATCGAAGATATTCGCGATAATTTAATCGATGATTGAACGACAAGTTGCCTTCACGCTGACATGGTGTTGGTTCGGTGTGCCGAAAATTAACCATAATTGATTACTTCGAGTTCGCCAATAAATAAATCCTCGAAACGTTAACCAAGCCGGTTTACACCTCATCGAATTCGCTAAAATCTTTCTTTTAAGCTGCGAATTCAAATTAATTCACGTTAATTCTCGTTTACATCGCATTCGTCCATTTATAAGCGGTTTGAACAATTCGAAATTCAATTTACCTGTTAAATCAAATTAAACACCTGTCAGTCGTCAGTCGTTAATCATCGATCTTCCCGAAGCAGAAACACCGATATTACTCGAGATCTACGATATCGAGTAAGGGCGAACAAAATGAACGCCCAACTAAGGAAACTTTTATTTATGTAGGTATCCATTTTGTTGAACTAAAAACGGTTGTAAAAACGTCGTCCAAATGTGTCGCACGATTACATAATAATTAATCTAACGCTACCACTCGACTCGTACAAGACGGAAAACATTTTGTACGCTAAAATCTTAACTGGAGACGTTTAAAATTCGTACAACTGTAATTATTTATATATCGCGGAAATTTTTTCATTAAAGTTGCCATAAATCGTGAGACCTGAAACGAAATTAATATTATTTACTGCCAACTGGCTGCAATTACCTTTTCTTTCCTTTTTTTTTTTTTTTTAGATATTTTTTCTTACTTCAGACGCCGTAATTTCAAACAAGCTATTTCTCACATTTATAAAATATGGTAATTATCGGCTGACGGTTTAATTACAACGAGTAGTTATTTCGTAAACGGTTTAATCCGGTCTACGAAGTACGAAAGTTTCTTAAAATTACAAACTCCGCCAATCCGCCAATTTTAAATTCAACCGAATAGAAATCCGTTAATAAATTCTCCTTTATGCGGATATAAACGTCGAATAGGTTTAGCGTTTAAGTGATACCTTGAGCGACGATGAAAATATCCCATTATAAGGGCTAAAATCGAAATCGCTTTATTCTCCATAACAATACGAAGCATTGGAAATGGCCATTTCGCGCGAATAAACAATTTCACACCGTTTCGATACAAATTTCGATGTTTACATTTTATGACGCGGATAAATAATAAGGGTGGTGGAGTACGTCCCCCTTTCTCCCTTTCACCTAATACAATAAACAGAATGGGAGGTTTATTTACGTGGCCGATTGGAAGGAGGCTTTTGTTCGAAAAACCAACAAAGTCTAATTCAGCTATTGTAGAGCATTCTTAAATTCTTGCCTAGTGATATATGACCTGTCCGTCCCTTGTTGCTTTTTGTATAGTGTACTACACAACGCTACTTCGGGAATCAACGTTGCCAGCTCGCCAAAAGATAAATCACAGGTGGCCTTCTCGTAAGAACTCGGTTAATTCCTTCAGCCTTTTACGCTGCCATTGCGCGGAAACTAAACTCGGGTGGGATTTATGGTCGGGGATAGATTATGCAGGATTTGGTTAGAAAAACACGTTATCTTAGAGCTGCGCATGGTGTACGGTGATAAATGAACGAGCTCGGTTGGCGAGATTTTTTCACTACGATCTTTGGCTCGGCTAATACAACTATTATTCCTCTCTCGCCTTCTTTTTCAGGTACTTTTTATTACTACAGACAATTTGGCAAATTAAACGTATTAAGATAAGTTCGCGAGCGAAGCTTACCGATGGCGAATTTAACCATTTGTAAATATAATGTCGGAGTATAAATTTAAGCGAAGGATTTACAAGATTTGGTGATTTAAGAGGTGAATAATAGTTTGTAGCGTATCTTCTTTTTCTATCTACATAATTAAAACTACGTACATAGTACAGTATATGTACACACAGCTACGACATACAGGGTGTTCCAGAGGGCAATATTTCGTCAATAAACAGTACTCGGTGAATTCGCCAGAAAATGTCTTTTGCAGCACTGGCCCCGGACAAAAATAATTTTTTGACCTAACATCTCAATTTTTATCATGAACTTTGGATTTACTATACTTACCTGAATACGAAAGCTACGTGAAAACTGAATACCTCACTGGGGAGAACATTACATCTCCTGCAAGACTATGATATCGAAATCCCTATTTCACACGAGTGATCGGTAAAGCTACACTTTCTTATGGGGAAATTTCCCAACAAGTATTTTTTCATAAATATGAAGAGAATTGCTACGCTAATAACATGTTAGGGAACCCTAAAAAACGATTTTTTCGATATATCTCTTCAAGGTTCCAACATGGAGTAAAAATAGTTCAGTGCAATTTTGTTCTACAATAAATTTTCTACAACTTTCATACGAATTTTTTTTTGCTACGACCCATAGTGGGGAGTTGAGGGGGTTTGAAATTTGGTATTTTAGGGTCCGATAAGTGAAATTATATATGCGAGTAAAAAATGATATATGACGATTTGTGACTACTTACCAATCCAATTATGACTCTATGAAGGTCTTAACCCCCTCACATCATTCCAAACTACATACCCACTTACCCACCTAAGCATAAATATTTTTATAGGAGCAGAAGGCGTTTATTGTATTACATAAGTATGCATAATACTCAAGGAGTACGAGAAATATTAATTTTTTATTTAAATTAAATTTATATTTATTTATTTATATATATTTATTTATATTAATTTTATTGATAAATTTATTTTATAATATAAATTTTTTTTTAATAATTTTTAATTTTATTAATTTTAATTATATAAAATTTTTTAATACAACATTTTCTGTCAAAATATTCAAATTTTTCAACTTCTACAACTACGAATTCAGATTTCAATTTTTTGTCTTATTATGAAAAAAAAAGTCGATTGCAATTTTTTTTCTCTCCAGTAAATCCATTCAAGTTGTAAACAGTTGATATACAAAAGCACAAATGCCTTTACTTTTAAACAAAAAATTAAAAAAATTAAAAAAAACACGACAAATTGAGAACATCGAATAATTCTTTTTCGAGGGGAAGCCAACATTCATTATTTTCTATTATAACGTGATAATAAGTAATACGAAAAAAACTCTACATTTTTGCTTCAATCAATACGATCTCGTCGCAGCTTTAGACAAAGAGGAGAAAAAAAAATCATACCCTATACTCAATGAAGAGTAGAGAAAGAGAAAAAAAAAAGAGTATAAAAAGTCAAAAGAAAAATTCAAGAGCAGTTACGGTGGATACGAAGGCGACGTTGGACGATTTTAACGACTAAATAAGATAAATATCTGGAATTGAATGAAGGTACAAAAAAGAGGTGACAACGGCACAAAGGATAAAATGGGGGTTGAAAAGAGTCTCGTGTGGCAAAGCAAGGCGAGAAAGAAAGAAATAACAATGCCGGGATATTCAGATATAGAAGGATAAGCAATACGACGAAATCGAGGCATCGAGGGAGAAAACAAATATGCGTGCGTGAAAAGGAACGAAATAGGTGGACGCAGTTTGAAGGAGAGAAAAAACCCTCTAACAACCGGTATACGTTCGAATTTAAAAACCACCGTGCCACAGTGGTTTACGAGGTTTTGGAGGGAACCGGAGAAAACTGTGGGTGCACGCGACCTCTACGATGGTGTATTTAACAGGTGAGCGTGATTAGGAAAAAGGAAAAATTTTCAACGTAAGGGTATGCAAATAAGGTTAAATGGCCTCTATGTTATTTCATGCTGCATTTGTTCTACGCGGTTTTTTTTCTTCTCTCTCTCCGTTCTTTTATCTTAGGCCGGTTATTCCAGTATACTCTCAACATCTGTGAATGGATAAATACCGTGTACGATGTACGGTGTACAGAGAGTGCTTGGTTTATTGTTGCTTAAACAAGCGGGGCATGTGGTACATTTGGTTTAATGATTCAAATGCAAATGGCAATCGTGCTCGGATACGAATACAAAGATAAAAATCTTCCTTACAGCCGAGTATTACAGAAAAAATACACATTCGATGTATTTACCTCTCGCGTGAAAATATCACTCACGTTTCGCAATCACGAAATAAAATTCACTCATGCTACTTGCATCCAAAGCTTGAATACGGTATACACAGCATAAGCTATGCAATGCACTGAACACGATTCCCACAAAATTCCTTCGATCACACGAAATGGCTGATCATCTAGTTCGTAGAAAATAAATAAGTGTACACGTCGAAGTGCGAACTCCTGGCGAGCTGATGACTCCCAAAGAAATTCGAAACCATCGCTATAAACCTAGCTCGCGGCCAGACATAGTACGTAAACTCGCATACGCATTTAACTATGTCTTGATTGAAAAAAAAAAAAAAAACTATATGTAATAAAGCTCTAAATGTGCTTCCGTGAACGCTAATGTCCAATTTGTACTATTTACCTACTGATAATGGATAATAGCACACTCAATTTCGAGCTGTGATGGGTTCAACCTTGACACTAATAAGTGGCTGATTCAATTATCATAGCCGGCGAAAACAGCTCTAGCTTAATGCGATGCTATATTAAAATTATTTATCGAACTATTTATCGATGAGAAAGATGCACGGTGCTGGGTAAAATACAGCTCTCCAATCATAATGCAGAATATCAACATCTATCTGCAAATGTAGTATTTCAGAAGTTCTTTTAAAAATATCACAAAAGTGATACAATTTTTTATAGGTAGAAGAATTTTTTTATAATTTCGTGTTGCATCATCATAAATAAATCGCATAATCTTGGAAAACATTTTCTGTATGAGAGATTTTTTTTTCAAAAATTGGAAAGAGTAAGGATGCGTAATCTCCACCCTGATGTTTGAAAAATTTATTGACTGACTTTGAAATTTCTCATGAAATTTAAAAATTTCAAGAGTGATATTTTCCCCTCCCTCTCCTCCTAGAAAAAATACACCCCCACAACAAGAGGAGCCCCGTAAATGCTAAGAAATTGTACACATTTCACGTAATAATTAATGTACTCTTTCTTTCCTCATAAAAACTACAATATTACCTTTTTTTTCTTTTTTTAACATTGACCAATAATAACTTCCCTGCGAGATCGCCTCTCTGTTTATGAAAATTTATGCAATTGTTTCGCCCTCTTATCTCACATCTCAAAACTCACACCAGATGAAATTAAAATTAAAGCTCAAAATGTTGTGAAGTATTGCACGAAACATTCGGAAGCATCGTTGGAAAATGAGCTAATCCAACTATAGGAGTTCATTAAAAATTATGAAAAACCAGACGATGAATGCTTTGAACTTTTTTTAAAGACAATTTGAAATGTGCTTTTCCTAACATAGAGGTTCTTTTGAGAATTTTTCTTACAATGATGGTCACCAACTATAATAGCGAAAAAGGTTTTTCAAAGTTAAAAATAATTAAAACCAGATTAAAAACCGCGATGGAGAAGAACGCCTTCAGAGCTTAGCACGTCTCAATATAGAAACAGATACTATGAGAAGTTTGAATTATAAATCTTCAATTTCGCAAAAAAAAAAAAAAAAAAAAAAAAAAAGCTCAAAAAGTAAGATTTTATAGCCACCTCTTCAAAAAAGAACCAACCCCTCTCTGTCCATCCTGTGACACCCAACTCACTGTTCACCATTTACTCATTTCCTGCCCCCTCTTCCATCAACACAGACATCAGTTGAACCAACCCTCTTCTCTCTCCGATATACTTTGCGACGATCCCTCCAAAACTTTTGCAAAATTTAACAATTTTTTTGCAAAATTTGACAATTTTTCAAAAAAAGAAAAATAAGCTAATAAAAGCTTTTGAACTCATAATTCAACTATAGATTAATTCTTTTTTCTAAATTTATTTAATTAAAATAAATTAATAAATTAAGGACTACTTTGATACAGTATTATTATAATTTTACATTATTTTTATTTATATTAATATTAAAAAAAAAATTAAAATTAAATTTTTTTTTTATATTAATTTATTTTTCTATTAATTCTCTCATCAACTTCTTAAAACAAACTCAACTCTTCCTAAAAATTTGAAACCCCTTTTCCTTTCCGTGTCTTTGGCCTAGGTTGCAATACATGGCACGTTAAACTAAGAAGAAGAAGAAGAAATTAAAGGTTTTATTTTCTGATTTTTTTTATATTTATCTACTGTGCCTATTTTTTACACCTAGTTTTTTTTTTTTTAAAATCTGTTTTAAATTTGCATTTGTAAATTCATTGAATTTTTGCCTCTTCGAATAAAATAGGGGAGTAGAACCTCCGAGGGCCTCTACTGAGATCTGGCCCCATGGTCTAAAATTTGTCAATCTGGCCCCATATACATTTACATGTAGAATTCAAAAATTCAACAATTCAGTCTAAATCAGCAAAAATTTGAAATAAGCATAAAAATGCATTGTAAAATTTGTATGCGTGTAACATAAAGCTCGAGAATTTATTTTCTTCGGAATGAGGTCATCACAAAAAATTATGATCAAAATTTTATTTCCCTCATAAATTCATTCGGAAGTTGTACGCAGTTATTTGGTCTGAATATAATACAACGCTAGGAACCAATGACACCTCATTATACTTATACTTTTAAGACCTTATTATGACAAGAGCATACGAAGTTGAAGCAATTTTTCGATGCTCGAATTAAATTTACACATTGAAAAAAAATTAAACAAACCAGCTAGCTACTATCGGGTATTGACCGATGAAATATAATAATTTTAGTCCAATAAACACCTGCTATGGTACTTGGAAAGGCGATAAGAAAGCCGAAATTCGATACTAAGCGAACATCAAGGGCTACACTAGGTCCTGAGAATTACTGGGCCGGATACCAGCTCGAATATGCTGCAAGAGTAGATTTCCTCGACGACAGAAGAATTACCCTATTCAGCGTTTACCAAATAAAAATCAGTTCACGCGTGATCACACAGTAATGGTGAAAAAAAAAAGCAGCCATAGGGTTTACAATGTTGGCAGTATATATGCATATGTACGAGTATACAGTATGTGTGCGAATGAGTTCGTTAAAAAGTAATGAATCCGTTGTATAGCGGGACAAATTAGACAAATAAAAAGATTTACACGTACAATTACAGGGATGAATGAAACGGTAATACGGACGCCGTCGGCGGCTTATACCGTCGAAGAGGGAAATTTTTATTAAGACTCGTCGCTGTCGACTCAAACACGTTTCGAAGGGGATTGCAAGTTTTTACGATGAAAGGAGAGAAGGGTATGCGCTCGTAGTTACAAAATGGGGTGCGATAAGAAGACAAAATTTGGTTTGGTCGAATCTTCATTTAGTGGGCAATTGGAATTTTAACAAATACCGATGATGGAGGAGCTTTTCTTTTTCTTGGCTTTTTTTTTTTTGGACAAACAAAGTGTATTAGAGAAGTTACGTAATTTTGGTATACACGAGAGGTATATGCTGTGCTGTATACGAAAGGCGAAATAGAATATATGGAGCTTGTTTTCGGACGACGTTAAACATTAACAAAAGGTTAATATAAATCAAAGAGTTGTACGATTGCATGTTCGAATAAACTGCTCTTTAGTACTTTCTCTCGCTTCTACATCTGCGATACTCCTTAAATGTACCTTTCTTTAGCCAGATATGGAGCCAAAGTTATTTCACAAAGTATTTACGTGATATATTATCGCAGCCCACGACCAACGCGCAGCCTTATAATTTTCGTAAACGTTCAATGGCCGAGTAATATTTCACGTAAATTGAGAAACGAGCGTAACCGACCAAATACCGTACATTCGCCGATGCACGCAGCACTCATACCATATGTACACACGTGTATCGTGTATCGTATACTCGTATACAGTTTTCTGCTTTACACGGTTCATTCAATTATTATGATTGCCTTCTAGGTAGAATCGAATTTCGCCGAATAGGTGGCGCGAAATTCCGTCGCAATTCGAAATTTCCATCTCCATTTTGCAGTTTCAGTTGCAGTCGCAGAACGAGTGAACGAGATGGTCGTCGGATGTCGGGTAATTTTTATTATTTTTAGCTGAGTTTTTAACAAAACGATAGCTATTACAGCCTACCTGATTTGGGAAGGGAAGGTCGGGGGAGGGTGGGGTCTTCAAATCTTTGCGTTTCAGACCATTTGTAATCATCTGGCAAATGTCCAACTTTTTGGTATATATATATATATATATATATAGATTTATCTATGGATAAAGTGGCATCATTTTTCGTCGTCTACAGGTAAAGTGGCATCTTTTTTACAAAGTGGCATATTTTTTTTGATGCCACTTTACCATCACATTGCTCATCGATTCAGCTATGTGTCATGACGTCACTGGTGTGGTTATTTGGGTGATGCCACTTTACCACTAATATTCTATTTTTCATACAAAAAAATTTTTTTCGGTCTACGGTCGTAGTAGCCTCATTTTTTTGATGTTTACAGGTAAAGTGGCATCATTTTAAAAATTTGTTTCCAAGAAAACCTATGAAATTATACATTCCGTTCGCCATTGTGGTGTCGTTAACGTGACATTAGATGCACTTCTGAGGAATGTGCAAAGTGATGCCACTTTGACCATAGATCACTATATATATATATATATTTTTTCCCCCACGCGTAGCGCCGGCGAGTATTCATAAAATTCGCTCAAAATTTGGTGAGGAACTCTTCTTGAAAATGCGCAGAAGTATTTTTTTTGTTTTTTCGAAAACTTTCAAAATGGCGGATCACTCAAATTTTGAGGGGGGCTGGAGAAGAGGAAATAGCTCAAATTTTTCGTTCTTGATCTCATATGAAAGAGTGAGTCACGGACACCAACATATTTAAATTTCAGCTTCCTAAGTGCATTCTGAGGCGAGTTAGCAAAAACCGGTTTTTGAGAAAATTGCGTTTTTTGTGTCACTCACTTTGCGCAGGCTGGTGTGGATAAAATTCGCTCAAAATTCGGTGAGGAACTCTTCTTGCAAATACGCAAAAATAGTTTTTTTTTTTTTCGATAAATTTCAAAATGGCGGATCACTCAAATTTTGAGGGGGCTGGAGAAGGGGCAAATAGCTCAAATTTTTGTTTTTGATTTCATATGAAAGAGTGAGTCACGGATACTAACATATCCAAATTTCAGCTTCTTGAGTGCATATTGAGAGGAGTTAGATCAAAAAACGGCTTTTTGAGGAAGTTTTGAGTCATGAAATTTCTTGAATCTTCCATATCTCCCCACCAAATCAAGTTAAAGTGGTCAAATTTTGTGTGTGAGGTTAGTTGGTGACCACAATATGACCTCTTGAATTTGGATCAAAATGGATTCAAAATGGCGGATTATCAAAATTTTGAGTAGAGCTTGAGGAGCCTCAAGTTGGTAAAAATGTAATTAATATGAATTCATATGGTTATTGGGGATAAGTTGTATACTATATCCCGAATTCACTTCCATACATGATGTTGGAGGGGGAAGGCGGGGTTACCAACCTAAAATAGTGGTGGGGGTACAGGAGGGGTCGAAAATTTTTTATTGCTGTGTCATATGATAAAATGAGCCCAAGTGACAAACGTATTTTGATTTTAGCTTCTCAGTGATTTTGGAGGGGAGTTAGAGCAAAAAACGGCTTTTGGAGGGGAAATTGCTGCAGGAAATTTCATGAATCTTCCATATCTCATCACCAAATCGGCCTAGAATGGTCAAACTTTGTGTGTAGGATTAGTTTGTGACCAGAATATAACCACTTAAATTTGAATCAAAATGGATCCAAAATGGCGGATTTACAAAATTTGAAGATAATTTGACGACCCTCAAATAGTTATAATTTGAGAAATATGCGTTCGCATGATTATTTCATGGCAAGAAATACTACATTTGTGTCAAATTGAACTTCTTAAGTGTTTTTGGAAAGGATAGGGTAGGGGTTTTCAGACTTGGTATTGGGTGTGGCCTGTAGTGATGAACGGTTGAGCGTGGTTATTACTAAATCAAAACAAGCCCCAGTTAAAAACTCAGCTCCAGTAATGCGGCATGGCTGCTTACGTTTTTTTTTCTAATAGCACAAGCGCATACCTTATACGTGTACGCGCGTAGGAATGTCAATAATACAATTAACGATCGGCGACCTTTCACACCTTGGTCAACGTTTTCCGAAACACTAGCGGACGAGAAGAAATTATAACCAATTAGATTTTTATGACTCGGCATTAAGTTTTATTATGTTTTATAAAATTTATATTTATAGCCGACGAGACACATTCGAAGGTTAGGATATTTGATAAAGATCTATTAAAGCATGGAATGGTTTCTTTTCATTGACTTAATACCGGACGCGCTGTCGAACCCGCGGATAATTCTCAACTAGACGAAGGTCCCGTGCACGCAGACGCGACCATACGAATTAGAAAGATGTATCTCTCAGTTTTTCGGACGTATAAATTGATTTTAAAAGTCTGCTTTATTATCTGGTAGTGGAGGGTTTAACTAACAAAGGAACATTATTAGAGAGTAGTTTTGTACCTGTTTAGTAGGGTCAAACGGCGATAATATATGATGTGTGTTTTACGGGAACAAGTTCGTAGAAAGAGGTGCGTGCGGGGATAACGAAAGGGTAGGAAACCGGTCGCTGGTACGTGAAGTCGTATACGAGATTAATCAAACCAAACAGAAGAGTACGTTAATTGGATAATTTTTCGGATAGGCAATTTTAACAGATACGGACGACTTTTACGGTTTCTGTCACTCGATACTCGGACGACACTATATTATCACGGTACCTCTACCAAGTATCTACATTGCTATATTCGATGTTTTTTTCGGATAGCATTTTCTAATTCCCTATAGCCATCGATAGCAGAGAGCTCGAATCGATGTCACCTAAATTACTTCATACTTTGATAATCGTCGCCTACCTACCCTCGACAAATGACAATTAATTAATTCGTGCGAGGAAGTTATAAAATAACGAAAGACGTCTTTATTTCCTTCGTACAAGCCGACATTCAATTTATTTCTCATACGCGTCATGTTCGTTTTAATTGAATCGAATGTATCACAAACGAAGCCTAATTTCTGCATTTTTATCATTCCCATTCGTGATAATTGTATCGGAAGATAATAATTATTTGCTTCGTCGCAATGGTTCAAAGGGACTTTCACTATAAAAATCATTCTTTTTGGTCACACACGAGAACTTGATGTTCCCAAAAGCGATACTGCGAAGCAAATTCAATTTTTATAAAATTCCTCCATGGAGACCAACACTAATGTAACCAATTTTACATAAATACGAGTAAAATAAAATATTTTAACGCGAAGAGATTCAAATTTACAGCTACAGGTGAACTGCTCGAGTAACAATTTAAGAAAAAATCAACTCCCGAATACGTATAATAAAATATAGAAAAAAAATCGAACATTAAAATTAATAACGGTCGAAGTAATTCGTGTTATAAAATTAAAAATTCACGCAGTTGTCGGTGGCAACCATCGAGCAAAATAAATTTTCTTGGCGAATAGTTTATTATTTTCGATTTCAATACTATTATTAAATTTACATTCAGAAGTCCAATAAATGGTTTCCATGTTATTTTTTGGTAAGAGGGCCTAACCATTCTCTCTTTTCTCGTTCAGCAATAACGCAATGAGCAACAAGCGGACCAATTTAATATCCTCGCCCTTATGGAGATGGCTGTAAGGAGACACGAAGAGCATACTGGTTTGAAATAAAAAATTAAGCGTTATAAACTTTTAATTTTACCGTTCATCTAATTAATTAGCAAGATAGGTCGAAAATGGCCAAAACAATTTCTGCCCCAAATATGTATAGAAATTTTCATGAAAAATTCTCCAAAATTCAAAGATATGTAGTATTTATTATAATAAAAAATATAATTGTTTCTCGTTTTATGAATAAAACTTTGAGAATTCAAATTTGATATTTCTGGCAATTTCACTTTCAGGTCCTTCGAATAGCCTTCATTTTACAAAAATGACAATAATTTTCATCACATTAGCTTATACTATAGTTATCGATTTAGTATATTAACATTTCATTTTGCAGCACAGCCTCCTTTAGCCATGCCCAACGATGGTATATTTAAAAAAAATATCTATGAACACCTATTTTCTCGTATTACAAAAATTTGGAGTCAATTACCACTCCTACTCCTCCCTCTAATTTATTTTCAACTCCTCTTCTTTCCTTAATTAATTCAAATTTTCAACTTGGATTAGCCAAATATGTGTGTAATGTACGTCATATGAAATAGTTGACTTTTCAGATCTTCCTACAGGGACAAATTCAAACTGATCTGACAAAAAAGCCGGAGTTGGCAAAATCACATTTATACTATTAGCATAAATGAAATATAAGTTCATCTATGCTATTAGGTAATAGAAAGAAAATCCAGAAAGAAGCTAACCCCCCCCCCTCCACCAAAAAAATCAAAGAAGTTGAGGAGTTTGTCAAAAAAAAAAAAACAATATTCAATTCCTGGTCTTCAACTCGCATTGCTGCGCATCTCAATCAAAGTCAACTCCTTAGAATAAAAGTTGACTCCTCAACTCCTATTAAAAGATTATGCACAGCTGCACACTTGAGATGGTTAACCGCTATTCTTTCAAGTTGTTTTATTTGGAGGAACTCCATAAATTCTCACTCTGCCTCTATTTCTGCGTTCTTCTTTTTAAATTCAATTATTGCATCCAAAAGTAGAAGTTTATAATTCCATCTTTCATCCTCCGATTCTTGAAACATGGAATTATTGAAAAAGAAATTAAAAATTGTAAAAGCTCTATTTCCCAACATGATTTAGAATCTGATGTTAAAATAAACTATACATAATAATTATACGTACATACATAATTTCTAAAAATTAATATTTAATTATTTTCCACTCCTTAATCAGATTTAATTTCTGAGTCAATATTATCAAGCTTATTTTAAACCCCTTCCCTCGTACCAAATGTACGATATTTTTCACTACTTTTATTTTAGAATAATTAAAATGTATATTATAATTTAATGTTGTCTTCTCGTTCAACCCTCAATATAATAAAACTTGATTAAAACATTGGTTAATTAATATCCTTCTGCTGCGTCGACGCATGAATGAATAAATAAATAGATAAATAAATGAATAATAAATAATAAAAAAAAATAGCTTATCAGCTTAGAAACTTCAAGTACCGTTGCACCGTGTAGAATGCCCTTTTAGTGAGCCACTTTTCAAGTTGCTTTTTTAATTCTAACTGTGATGGTAAATTGAAAACGCTTTGAAAAAGTAGGGGAGACGACTGAAAATTTTAGCAGCTGTGCACGCTTATGATCCATATATGAGGACCCAAATAATGCAAAACTATTAAAAATTAGGCTTTTCAAATCATATTTTGTAACTTCCTTATAATTTTAGAGATCAGAATTTCATTCTTCTTTCAAACTCTCTATGCATATCATTATTTCAGAATATCAGCTGCCCCAGGCATACTGTTTCCACAATTTTTTCTAATTTCATTTAGGTCCTTCAGGTTTAAGTTCGATAGAGTGGTGCAAGCATCAAGCACCATGCAATGGCCGTTTATAGCCCAGTGTGCCCCCATTTAGGTCCCTAAACATGTTTTAATTCTTGAAGAAAAAAATCAAAAATAAGCTTTGCTTTAGGTCTTGGAATTACGAAGAAATTTTAAAATTTTTTATCCTTTTTGGAAGAGGTTAGTTTTTAGGTGATTTTCGATATTTCTTAGGCAATAATATTACCATAAGAAATAATGGCTAAATTTTCGAAATAATTCTTACCAATTTTTGAATTTTTATTTCTTTTTTCGTCAATTCATTTTTTGGAGGGAACTGAATGGTTGAGTAGTTTTTGAGAAAAAACAACAGTTGCAGAAAATTGTCCGATTTTGCTGCAGTATACCTGTTTAGAGGTTTCGTAATCTCTGAAAAAAATATTTGTATTATCATTAAAAAAAAAAAAATCTCTTTTATGGTGCAAGGAGGTCTTGAAGAAGCCGCAATGCAATTTCTCAACGGTCTAAAATCTCCAACTTGTTGAACAGTTTAGTTGAAAATACATAAATTGCATGAAATATGAGTTCAATTTTTTTTCGAAAAAGGCGTAGCTAAAATCCACGAGACTGTTAATTCCATTCTCACATACAGAGTGATTTGTTTGAATATTTTTGATTATATGCTAAACAATAAAAAGCTTCAAGTTACACTTCTAACATGTGAACATTCACAGGTAGTTGTTCTGAGATATGTAAAAAAATTGATATTTTCCACCGGGTACAAATATTATGAAAAGGTACAAATTTCTTTTGAATTACGAAGAAGGTAGATACATTTATGAGAAAGTACGACATACACATACTTCGAAAAAACAACAGAATTAGACTGCGGACCATAACTCTCGAAACTTTCAGAACTTTCGGTTATCTAAATGAGATCAACACTATAGACAGCGTTATAATTTCTTCATGCACATTCTACGTACTCGTGATTAGAATGAGAAAATTATTGAGAATAAACCCAAATACCGGAGAACCGGTGCAAAATCTTATCATCAATTAATTGTGCGAAATCATAATACCTGATTGTAAATCCTTAAACAGTGGGCCACGGTAATCCGTATCGATGATCTTCATAAACGATGGAAAAACATACGTACTCTACGATGTTTACAACACACACATGCCCGTAAAATTACGTTTATAAAAGGCGTCGAAGAATCGGTAGAAATTAAATCGAGTTAAGACGCTACCGGGTAAAATATTATAAACAGTTTACATAACGCGCGCAGAACGCGGAGCAGAACGCGTACGAAGAAAGAAAAAAGTGAAAATAATTTTAATTACAACAAAAACACAAATAGAGTATTTCAACCAAAAGGCAAACGTTGCTGATAATGCGGGGCAGAACTACACATTGAATTTGAGTATGTTGAAAATGGAAACACTTTTAACACATCTACACACCAGCGATAACGATAGCGCGCCAACGACTGAATAGTGAGTACTAAAGCATAAAGCGTATACCGTAAACTGTGAACTGTAAAACCGGCCAACGTCGATGCGAACGTAGCACATGCACACAAGACGATTAAAACTGGAGTCAGCCTTCCTGGAGAACACCTTTTGTGTTCGCCCTACTACTATTTGAGACGGGGACGAGAGACGTTCGTCGGCATTCCGAGAATAGCGGTGGAATTTTGATTAAATTATTTTCAAAACGGTGGCTGTTGCTGGAATAATGGATGAAATTTTCGTCGAGAGATGTGTCCTACCATCTGTAAAATAAACAACGCACTTATTTCGATAACTTGCCCATAATCGTAAGTTCGCGTAATTAAAACTAACAAATTCAATGGCTGAATGGATGAGAGGCGATTGACCCGCACGTACAGATACATGCAATACACAATACACATACGTTGGTGGTTCGATGGTACATGTAGTTGAAGCAGCGATGACTTTACTAATAAGTTTAGCTTTAATTTATCGAATGCGAAATTTAAGGTGACCTTGGTCGCCTTTAGAATTGTCTGTTGTCATTGTAGATGTAATTCCAGGTACGTTAATTTGCTTACTATAATTATTAATAACACTCATAGTGTATTAAAATGGTGCAACGGGACTTGAACGGGCCATGTGCTATTGATAATTAGCTGAACTCGCTATAAAAATAGCCAATTATGTGTTATTGTCAATAATTAATAATTTAGTTTAATCTAACATTCTTGTTATTCGCAGGGACTCGGAAGGGAGCCTCGAGATACCTTTTTTGCTCCCAAGAGGAGGTACCTCCACTTGGTAGACGCTTAAAGAACCCCTAAAGGCCTCAGAGGTGGAGGTATAATTTTGTTTTCAGAGAACCCCATCTATCAAAAAAAGCTATATTTACATGCCACAAGACTACCAAAACTGCATTTTGACACATAAAGATTAGGTATCTAGACTTCATCGATTACACTCGGAGGTGAGTACATCGCATATCTCAACTTGAGGCTTCTAGGAGTCTATTTGTCTAGCATTACTTTTCAATCACGTATTCAAACTTGACGGTGAACAGAAATGGTCCACAGAAAGAAAACAATATTCAGTATATTTTAGTTTTATTATTCATGTCTTTGTTTTATTGAACCTATTTTATTCTTACGAAATTTATTCATCAATTCCTCTCTTCTCAATTTATTTTCTAAATATTTTTCGTGATGTCTTATTTGTTTTCTTCATGAAGCTCTTATTGTGTATTTTTTTAACTAATTTTTATTCCATTTTTTCTCCAAAATTTTAACCATAGTAAATGACCATCAAATTCTATGTTGAATGATTCTTTAATCTTATATATTAAATGAATTTTGAAGAAAACCTTGGGACAGTTCGCTAGACCTCCTAATGGACCGATTTTAATAATTTTTTTTTTTAATGAGTGTCTTTTCACCTCTAGATATGTCATCAAGTATTGAAATTATTTTTTAATCATTCGAGGCCATGGCAATTTTTTTGGTTTTTTGAATTTATTTTGAAAACTAAAAAAGCTACGATGTTCGTTGATATCTTAATTTTTTTGAAATAATGAAGTTTTTAGTTTGTCTTTTCCGTTTTTTAGAATTATTTTTTATTGGGTGTTGGTGAATTTTTTCACATCCTATCAAAAAACTGGAAAATTGAAACAACGAGTGGTTTCAATAATTCGTTCGCTAATTAAATTATTCATTTTCCACTTCTTATTCGAGAAGTAATATTGTTCAAAGTTACGAAAACGTATAAAAACGGAATAAAGGAATGCGTCATTTCGATTCTTAGAAAATAATTTTTGAGAATGTCAAAATACGTTAAAAAATTTTTTACGAAAGAAAATTTAAAATGGAAAAAACAAGTAAGCAACCATGCATCATTACTAGAACTGCAATTTTTTTAAGGTACTTTTCTTCATAGAATTATATCTGCCACTAAAATGTAGAAGTAGGGCAAAAAAAATGGAGTGGAGTGGAGCGGAAACCGCCAAAAGATTTTAAGTCCATAAATTTGGTTAAGATAGAAAGATGCTGTCCTAACTGGAAATTTCTAAATTTGGGTGTATAATTACATATAGATAGTTAACAAGCACCCAAAGGGGTGAAGATATACATAAAGAAAAATGAAATTTATTCGTCATCAAATATTTTTTGATTTAGATTTTTCAGCACATGAAAAAATATGCATCCAAAAGCTTAAATGGACAAACAAGAGGTTGAAGGTTAGAATTTAGAGAGGATTCCATGTTGTCACTAAAGTGGTCCAACAAAACAAATCTCATTGTAATTTAACATTTACGTAAACTTTCTTCTAATGTTAAACAATTTTGGTTTGGTTTCTTTTTTGTGCTGCTCTAGTGTCATGTTGAATTTATTTCGTCGTTTCAACTCCTACCCTCTTTTTTCACACTTACTGCGTTTCTAATACGAAATGCAATTCTTAAAAAAGGAGAAGTTTACGAAAAAATGAGCACCAGTGAGATATCTCGTTTAGAGTTATCTGTCTATATTTTTAAAATTTCATCTACAACTACAGAAAGCTCTAATTAACTTGATAACCTTTAATTATATGATAGACTAATAGACTATTGCAATTTTGTGTGGAGATACCTTTCATGAAATTCAGCAAATACCTTATATTTTAAAGCTGAGAACGAAAAATAACCCTATTCGAACCAAACGTTGATAAACTGACGTAATACTCGTACATCTTCATATGTTCTCAGTTCAAATTGAAGATTTTTTAAATTTTATTTATTTTTCACTAAAAAAGTTTACAACAATTTGTATGACCAATGTCTTGAAAAAACGTCAGTTACCAGCTATATGATTGAAAAAAAATTCTCCGATATACTTATAACAAGGTCGTTGCTGAGGTAATTCAGTATACTTAGGTGGTTAGGTGTTTATTGGATTGGCAATCATTGATTCATGATTGATAATGTTGTTCCCCTTACTTTGAAAATCTACGTATATTCTTACTTAGCTATGAAATATGAACGCAGGCATATGTATAAATGCAAAATGCATATTTGAAAAGCCTGCATTCTATCAGATTGCTTAATAAAATTTTATTAATTAAAAAAATAGTGGTAACATATTTATTTTCTGAAATGCGAGAATTATATTGACCTATAATATTATATTATTATACCTACAATTATATAAAGTATTCTCATATAAATATAGATTATAGACAACTATCTCCTGTCTTAATTGACCGCATATCTAGATAATAAAAAAAATGTTCAATGCTTCGTCCTTATGTATCCATAAATGTTGATAATAAAATTCATGAATCGTAGCCAAATTTAAAACCTTCGTGTAACATAAAGACTTGATAAAATTCGTGTATTTATGAAACTTTTTAATGTCGAAAATATCTATTTAAAAATAAGTAAATAAAAATAAAAATAAGTGGTAGTCGAAGAGCAAATAAATACCTCAAACTGCATTAGTTACGCTATTATAGATTTTAGAGTTCTTTTCATAATGAAATAATACATACACATTTATTCTTTTTTTTTTTTTTTTTTTTTTAATATACGTGCCGTGTACAGCCACTGAGGCTAGAGGCACGAGCTTATAGAGTTAGACCTGTTTGGAGAGGCCAGTTGAGATTAGAAAGCTGAGAAGTGATCGAATGGTGGATTCTGAGTCTCCGAGAAGATCATAGAGGGATTCGGGTAAAAGGAGTTGTCGTCTATGGGAGCTGTTTTTTTTTTTACTGAACAGAAATTAGCAATTTTTTCATTGGATCAAGATATTTTATTTATTATAATTGTTTATTCTATGTATGTAAATAATTAACACAAAGTGAGTTAAATTGAGTATAATTAATTTTTTTTAATGCCATGTAAGTACCTATTTTCGAGCTCAAATTAAAAGTGACTGATGAGTAGATGTGGACTTTAGTCCAGGCCTCATGTTCGCTCTTCAAGTTTAAGGTTTTGATTTTTTTGCTTATTTAAAAATAATGGAAGAAATTCAAATTGAAACACATTCGAACATTAGAAAAAAGTCATACATATTTTCAAAGAAATGAAGGTTTTGTAAGATTTATTCAGTACACATGTGCTCTTTTTGGTTTGGTGTTCATTAATTTTTCTGTTGAAGACAAAAATATGGTTACCTATTTTAATATTCTTGGGATTTTTTTTATTCAGTATTCCAAATACTTACTGCACCGAAAAATTATTTGAAAAATTGATTTCTTGGTCATATGTAATAGGTGAGGAGAAGATGGGTTTTAGGGGACCCGAACTCTTCAACTTTAAACATCCTTAACGAATGTGTCTATTCGAGAATAATATTTTCCCAATTTTTATAAAGTTTAGAAAAGATTTAAAATGATTGTTTGTAGGTATCTAATGGTTTTTTTTTCACGTACAACAAAGATTAGAATTTTGCGATCATTCCATGAAAAAGTTTGATGGTGGCATGAAAACTAAAAATGAATCTTGTGCAGGAATGCTGTATTGCTCTTATACGATATTTATACTTGATGTAAATTATAGATAGTTCGATGGAACGATTACTTACCAATTTAAAGTTCAATACTCGTAATAAGCAGTAGACTGAAACAAGTACAACTACTTGATTCTGATTTTGTAAATATTTGTATGAAATAGACGTAAGGGGTAGATTGGAAGATAATATAGTTAGTAATGTTGTATACGTACTACCTTAGTATCTAATTAACTTGGGCTTATATTTCCATCCATCTTGTATATTATACGTGATGTACCTATACTATACGTATAAAGCAAGCATGAGTATACCTTTACCTATACTATAGAATAGCGAAATCAACCGATGAGTTTATCTTCAACAAATATTTATTAATATTTTGATCCCGCCCTTTCGAAAGAACCTCTTTGAATGTAAATTTCGTGGCCACTGGCGATTCTAAACCATTCATTATCGAAGCTTAAGTAAATAAGAGAACGAGTAGGTACCATCGGACGTTTTGAGATGAAGGTTCGCTTAGATATTTTTCTTTTTTTATTTTTCAATTCCGCCTTAAGCCGATCTTATTCTACCGGATCAACGACTACGGTACGCGGCCTATTATTTTCATTTTATTAAATTAATCTTCGAGATATTTTAACGCGCGCGGTTATCGCATGAATTTATGGAGTTGAAAATCTATACGGCGATGGCGCGGCGGTGTGGTGCCTGCTTAGTTACTTGACCCGGCGCGTTACAAGATAATGAATCGCTCGAACGCGTACAAATAGTTTTTCAATCATTTTTTATTTACTCGAGCGTTAATTTTTATTGATTGTTTGCGTTTAGCAGCGAAACTCATATACTTTCTATACGTATGTCCGTATCCCATATCCATTACCTATCGCCAAAATTAATAACCGGCTACGAGTTTTCGCTTCTCGAAACTTAAATTAATCGTATTTTTATTAGACGCTCGAAAGGTATTTGTTTTTGGCGGGCTACTTTTTAACAAGCTTGTAGAAGACTCAGTGGTTTGAAAAATTGCTCCGCTCGACGATTTCCTTTCGTGCCATTGAAAAGCAGCTCTAAAGCACGCAGAAGAATTGTTCTCGATTCGTTCGTATGCATAGTGTTGTACTCGTCGTATGAGCTATTCAACAAATACCTAATACCTATTAAATAGTCGATTAGCGATTCCAACGAACTTGAATTCTAATTCGATGAAGCCTCCATCTCCGAAATCCATTAGTCAGGTTGGAAGCTTAAACGAACCGAGTAGGTATTTCGCAAATGTATCGTGTTACTCTATACTTGAAGTTCGTTAAGATGCAACGTACGTCCGTGCGAGCTCTCAGCTACTTCTTCGTTAACTTTTTGACATCGTAATTTTTCCCTTTGAACAATGGTTGTTTATTTTTCGTCTGAAATAACAAGCCACGTTATTTGTTGAAAGATGCAATTAACGCGACCGTCAAGCGATAATTACACGTTGCCAAGATCGTCCGCGGCTACATTAAGCAGACAACGTTATTATGGAAGTTTACATAGATAAACTGATTCGCTTAGTCGAGCTAGACGTATACTATGACAGGTTGAATTGAACGCTACGTTTCCTATTTCCACGCTACGCAATAAATTTGCTCGATCCGAAATCGGAGTATCTGGTTGAACTCTACAAATTACATGAGCTCGAGGTTGGAAAATTTTTCCCTCTATATCATGGATTATTGCAAAATTCTTAATATTTAATGAGCAGCCAAATTTCAAACTTGATACACAATTTAGTATGGCTTCGTGATTTTTTATGACATCATTAACACCTGTTTTCAGTCATGAAATGGTACTGAAACGGGTGCCTGCATAGTATATCGCATAAATTTATTTTAGATCGGAAATGTTAAATTCCTATACCCAGAATAGAATTTTGTTGTAACAATAAATATGATGTTCAACATTTTTATTTACGTAATTTATATTATTCAATTTTTTTATGCTTAAAAAAGTACCACTACCTATATCACTTTGAATGAAGTAATTAATATGTTATACTTCTTGTTTCGATAACAGTGAGAAATGATATTCACACTTGTATGCTTACCCAAACAGAAGTTCTTCAACCTAAACGTATTGGTATTCTGTTTTTTTTTTTTTTTTTTTTTAATTAATATTATTTCGGTTTTAAATAATTTTTAAATCTCAGTTATCGTGTATATTTTCTCCACCTACCTAGTTACCTATCTATTAACGTATTTAATGGTGTCCACAGGATTTTGAAAAAGTAGGGCAGGATTGTTAGAATTACCCTTTGTTTGTAGTCCTACACTGATACTCGAATTTTAATAACATTTTTAAATTAAAAATTGCTTTATGAGCCCCAAACACTATAAGGGACCTCATAGAAAAGGCAGGGTAGCTGCCATATTATACCTTTACTTTTTTATGGGCGTCACTGAGTCCTTATTTGTTATAATCTAAGTCTAAAATTTGTATGCCTCGTATAATGCCCATACTTTCTTAATTTTTTTTTCACATAAATAAATCAAAATATGGTTTATCTGTAACTTCATTGTATTTTATTTGTTCGATCTTCTAAAAGTCAGAGCTGGATCTGTAATGAGATAGAGATTTCAGCTAAGGTGTTAGTTTTGAATCAAATATCGTGCACACCTTTTTCATTCCTAGCTGAATTTGAAACTATTCCTGTTCTAATTTTCAAAAATATTCCTGTATAAAAATTGAGCTTTACAGTTATAAATCTTAATAATTTGAGACATGAATACACATTTGAATGGCAACTAACGTTTTCAAAGTGTTGATCATGTAAATTATTGTTAACTTTGTTCTAGTTTATGATAAAAAAAGCCCCGCCCCCCCCCCCCCTTGAAAGAGAGTACATTTTTTGCATGCTTCAGAAAATCGAAAAATTAATCATAACTTAGAATTTTAATTTTTTTTTCTATCATTTGAAGTTGCATTGATCAGTATTACCAATGTGACGAAAAAAGAATTCACAAAATTCGAAAAAAAAAACTAAACATCGATTATTAACATTTTTTTTAATTTTATCAATAATTATTTAGTAATTCTTGGTTATTTTTTGTAATTTAGGGGAAAATTTCAAGTATTGTTCTACTACGCAAACAACCTGTAGGTTGCCAGCACATGCCACTTATGCAATCTACGTTATATTAATGCGCATACGTGCCTATTAAAGGTTTATTTCTCAAGTAAATACGAATAGGTATTTTTATAGCGAAGAGTAAAAAAAATTCGTTTCAGATTTTCACTTCGTTTGCTTTCCAATATGATTTTTGTTTCATATTTCATGTAAAAAAAATATATAAAAAGCCTAGCCTTTATCAATGATTTGCTCATCTCCTAAGATTTTGAAAGTCACGCTGAAAACTTAAGTCGTCCAGAATCATCTATAATAACACTACATGTGTAAGCTAAGCGTATAAGTGTTTAAACATCCGATTCGTCGAAAATTTACTTTAGTTTTTCAATACTCGAGACAAAGATTCTTTTTCCCATTGGTTAAATACTCGAGTCTTTTAAAAAGTCACATATTCAACCCCTATCAACAGGTGAATTCAATTCGAAAACGTTGACGTGAAAAAACAAAAGCCTGCTAAAGCGAATATTTGACCACAAAAAAAAAAAACGTCAGTTGTCAAATTCCATCTTCATCGATCTTATCTTTCTTCTATTGTTCACTAGGGATTCTTGAAGTTAGGTAGGGTTGTTTTTTTTTCCACGAATCGTTAAATTAGGAAATACAAAGTGAAGATTCCTAGAGAAAGCTTATGAATGTTTCAAACAAAATATATGCTATACCAACTCGTAGCCAGTTCATCATTTCAAGCGGAACTTACTAAATTCTTGAGGGGACCATGATTTTTTTTTTATTGATTAGTACTTTTGTATTGTCTACAAAATTTACTAGCGGGTCTCAAATTTTTCTGGAGGGAGCTCAGCCGACCTTCGCCCCTGTTGGCTATGGGTTTGACTTCTAAAAGATGTTTCTTCTAATAAAGAATAGGTGAAATATGAAATGTTGGAAGTGTAAGCGTGTTCAATAAATCATTGCAGTCGTTTCATTATTGATTTCGCCTATATTATTCCTTTTCATTTTTCGTTTTTAATGCTTGAAAAAACTCTTTACCAGTTTCTACGCTTCTACAATTTTAGTTGCTGCGAATTCAGGGAAATAAACGCAGGTAGAGCCAAAAACGAAGTAAATCTATTAAATACTTAATTCGATGATCGTAAAGAAGGTCAACAGTATTCGCAACAAAATGTTCTATTTACAAAATATACATCAGGAACCACAGCTGAGCAGATGATTTTCCTCATAACCTTATTACTATGGCTTTCAAGCAGGTATCAACGTAATTTCTGGAAATTATGGGACAATAGATGTTTACTTTTGCATTGAAAACGGAGCGCGACTCGTACATATTTGTTCAGTTGAAGCAGCGAATAAGAAAGGGAAGGTTTAATCGTTTCGAAAAAAGTTAGCCACTGTGCTACCTACCAGGAAGTTTTTGAGGCCGTTTTACCGAGAATAAAATAATAAATTATAAGGCTCGAACCATCGATTTCCATTTTATACTCGACATAAAGCAAACGACGAAGCGTTATAAAAGAATACACGCGAGTGCGAGAGATATGAAAAGAAG
The DNA here is from genome assembly GCA_009761765.1 of Phenacoccus solenopsis. Taxonomy (NCBI): domain Eukaryota; kingdom Metazoa; phylum Arthropoda; class Insecta; order Hemiptera; family Pseudococcidae; genus Phenacoccus; species Phenacoccus solenopsis. Next base: position 45,208,488 of record CM019754.1, on the reverse strand, counting down.
ACGTTAAAATATTACCGAGAATGGACACTCGAACAGGTTAGCCCTATAGGTATTTACGCAGAGCGCACGAAAAGGTATTCAACCAGTTTTTCAAATGGATTTTAAAGTGTCGCATTATAGTGATTGAGTGTTTCGTGTTTTGGACACCAGGAGCTGGAATCTACTCGATCGTGTTTCTAAGTTGAAAAAAAAAGCGTAAGATAAGCGATGTCTTCGTTGTCACGTTTTAACGTCCTACTAATCGCCAAAAATTTCTCAAACGACGTTTTAATTTCCTATTGCCTATTCTGTACTAAGAACCTATACAAGGTTTGTAAACATTAGAACGAGTATTTTAGTCATATCAACGTCGATCGAAGTGTATTCAAGATTCAAGTAGCCAAGAACGGTTAAATTTGAAATTTTATGGAAGCTGTTTTAATTCGACACAAATAGTCATAAAAACGCTATATCGCTGTAGTACGAATATGTTCTATACGTTTGCCCTTTTTTTTTTCCATCAGCTTATTGCTTATTGAACGCTATTCAAAAACGAGCTTAGTTTATTTTCGTATAGAAATTTTATGACGGATGCGTTTAAACGGCAACGAAATTTTTATTGCCTTCTCTTGCAGTCTCTCTCGCATGTTTTAAATCGACACGGAATTACAAACAACCAGCAACTTAAAAGAGTTATTTTCGTGCAATATCAACAACGTGCATAGTAAATTAAGCGCAGTATTCGCCATCGCATCGTCTTCGCCGTCAATGTGCATTAACGATCGTACACCATAATAATATGCATCAGGGTGGAGTGAGTTTCGCTATTTTTCGAAAAGTCTGAAGGCTCCTAGCATAATAGTGCTCAAATGGCACCGAAATGACTTATAAAACAAATTCAATTCTCAACCTTCCCAGCAACATTCCCAAAATAGCGAGAAATTTTTCTAAACAGTGATTTTCGAGAAATTTCAATTTTTTTGCGTACCTTATAATGACTGTAAAAATTTTTAACGGTGAATTTTTCAAAATTTAAAAGGTCTAATTTACTTCAATTTTTTTGAAAAATCGACAACTTGTATTTTTAAAAATTAATGATAAATGCGTTAGCTCTGCAGAACTTCGGAGACAAAATGAGCCCGATTTTTAATGGGAAAACACCTAAACTGGGTCATTTAAAGCAAACTGACGATATTTTGGGAACTCCTGAATATGAAAATCGGTCATACTTGTTTTCGTAGTCCTAAAAAGCTGAAACCACGGAAACCAAACCCACATCATGTATGCAATACATAAATTACTACTTCATTATTAATTTTTGTAAATATCAAAAATTCAAAAAATTGGTGATTATTTTCCAAGAAATTGAAAATATTTAGATCTCGCTCATTTTGAAATAAAAATGACGGTTAAAAATCTTTGTAGTTTTGATAAGGCAATAAAACTTACAAATCCGAAAAAATTCTAAATTGCCCAAAAATAATTTTTTTTCAATTTTCAAAAGGTTTCTCCCTACTTGGATAGGGCGAAGGGGTGTTTCCAGGTAGTTTTGAATGCTAAAATGTGTTGTGCATTCCTTCAAGTTCAATTGGTCACTATTATGCTAGGTGCTCTGACATTACAAAAAAAAAAAAAAAAACGAAATCTAGGTAACATCAGTATACACTAGGGTGAACGTGAGCCGAATTTCAATCTTTTTCAAAAAGTGAGCGACGACTTCACAATAGTTGCTAAATGATCTCAAAAACATGTCACGAAAATTTCAATCTTCACCAGCTTAATTTACAAGTCTTTCAAAATGAAGTTGAAGTTTTGATAATTTTTAGGCAATTAAAACATTTTTCTCATTACAAAATTAAATTTTTTTATTCAAACACTAAACAAGAAATTTAGCTGCATTTTTTTTTTTAATTTAGGAATTCTATATGGTTTTAAAATTTTTTTCAGAAACAAATAATCTCGATTATTTTCAAAAATGAACAACAAATACGTAATGTATTGATTTTGTGCACAGTGGGACTTAATGTATGCTTTTTCGGACTTGCGAGGCAAAAAATACTTGTTTTTTTTTTTTACTGTAAATTGACCCCATGTACAGCACTGCACTGGGCTAGAGGCGTGCTTAAGTAGGGTTACAGGAGTGTTTATAAGCTGGTTGAGTGGATATCCTAAATGGTTTCTTTAACTTTTTGCTACTAAAACATCTATACTAGTTGTTTTGAAGCCAGAATGTGAGGTTTTAGGAAGTTTTATGAGGTAAAAGTCGAGCAAATTTTTTCTCCGGAGTACGAATAGGGACGTACCGAAGGGGGGAGGAGGGCAGGAAGGGAGAGCTTCCCCCTTGGCTTTTGGAAAGTTGGTAAATTTGGAGTTTTAGCGTAAAGTTGGTAAACTTGACCACTTGCGCAGTATTATTACAGCTATTTTTAAATTGTTTGGAGACTAACAAGCCTATGACATCGTATTTAACATCTTATTTTCGTGGAGCAAAAAAAAAAAAAAAAAGTCAACAGTAGGTAAAATTTCATGGTATTAGTTGGCAAATTTTGGTTCCCCCCCTCCCCCCTGAAGAAGGTCCTCGGTACGCCCCTGAGGATGAAGTAGCCTAATTTCAATTTTTTGACGACAAAATATTAATTTGGAATATAAACAATTTTTAATTGCCCGAAAATTCTTTTTTTTTTAGATTTCAAAATTATTAAAAAAGAATCGAATTAATTTTAGAAAGTCTGAAAATTGATTTAGGAGGCTGAAATTCCTATCAAGTGCTTTTGAGGTCATTTTAGTAACTATTTTGATTAGATAGCTACCCCTTCACTTTTTGAGAAAAAAAAAACTGAAATTCGATCCACTCTAACGGCCTTAACTTACCCAACAAGAATGTGATGTCCACGAGATCCCACACTATGTTTGATGTTCTGCGAATCTCTTCAACTGTTCATGTAACTATTCTACCTCACAAGACGTTTCAGACTTGCCATAAATATAAACGTACTAATAACTCTTATCCTGAAAAATCATTACGTGTTCGAAACATATTCACCCAGTGCATATGTCGTATAGTTATAAGAGTAGCTTGTACGTAGTATGTGGGTTTCTGTTAGTAGGTATAGTAATATTTATCGCGAATGTTATTGACATTTTAATATCTTGATTTCGTTCAGATGTCGCGTTTTCGCAAAACTGACGTGACATAAAATAGTCCACAAAACGTTTCAACCATCTTTACGCTATAAACGAAGTTATTACAGGCATATGCCTCTACTTTCGTCATTTATGTATAAAACGCAAATACTGTGTGTTCTCGTTGTGACGTGTAATTTCCTTAACGTTTTCCTATGAGTTACTTCTAAGAATATCCGTGCTTTTCGGAAGAACGGTGTTCGATCAGATATGTCAATCTTAGATTCTTACGATATAATAGCGAAGCAATTTTGATTTTGATGTACTCGGAAATAGCTTTTCCATCTCAGATGCGATGTGTGACAAAGATGGACTTTCAACGAAATAATCGAAAAATATGATTTCGAAAGGAGTTAAAAAATGGTTATTGAATTTAAAACTCATAGATATATTTTAACGATAGCGTGAAAAATTGAAGCCTATATTTCGATGTCTTCGTGAGTTCGCGTTGATGTAAGTATAGTTTCCAGTCGTGTATAGTTTTGCTCTCATTCAGGGTGTATACAGTATAGCATAGATGTTCTTCAAGCCACAATACTGTGTTAGGTTGAGTATTGTAACTTGAAGGTACATGGCGTATACAGGCTCCATTGGAACACCACTGGCTATAATTTTCACATACTCAATGAAAAAAATTATTTATGAAGGATAACTCCCCCTAAAAATTCACTGTCAGAATCATAGTCCAAAAATTAAAAGTTTTTTTTTTCACATTTTCTATCTGTTCAGCTTGATGAGTGTGTATCGGTATACATCTATGCAACCATTATAACGCCGATGCACTATGTCTGGCTTATCATCTTGTTAGCTATTTTGATCTAGCACTCTCCGTACACAATGCATGATATCAAAGCCATTGCATCTCTTTCAGGCTTCAGTGTTAATCTCTTTTTGATAAATTTAACGCATTCGTTCGTAATTATCTATGTGCTTGAAGTTAACGATGAAGTAAAAACCTTAGGAAGTTAATCTATCAGTAGTTCAGTTGGATTTTTTCCCTTTGAACTCGCCTACTTCTTCACCTTTATAAAATGTACCGTACGGTGTTCGTTTAAAGTACACGAGAAAATAGATTCATTCTGAAGAACTGATAACAAAGTGATATTATTTGAAGGCAACGAGAAGAATAAATATTAATTCTCGGTCGAGCGTATTTAGTACTGTATTTGCTTCTTGAAATTTTTTATCGACATTACGTAGGCTGAAAAAAAAGAAGGTAAACATTGAGAATTACGTAACTTGTCATTCGCATAGGCGTTTACTTATTAATCGGTGCCTTTTATTTCACTCGTAAATGTACGGTACAGTGTTTAATGTACTCGCTACTCACACGTACTACAAATACAATGTATAATTGTATACTGTATAGGACGATATAGGCGAAGGTTTGCATATTGACGCGAATAACGAGCGAAGAAAGAAAAACAACTTTCGCGCGGCCTGATAATCAATCCACAGCGGATGCAAAAGTGCTTACTTTTTTACCTGAAGTACTCCCAGGTGTGCTTTCAATTCGCCAGATTTGCGGCACGCTTAAATTTTACATTAGCCGCGTTGCGTTGTTGATAATGATAAGGCGAGTAATAATGGTCGAAAGAAACGAAGATGGCGCTACGGCGCGTAACATCTCCAGAGAAATGTATCACAATAAGGCGTAATACTCGACGCCTGTATTTACTGATTAATTGCTACGATGGGAGTCCCTATATAACGGATACAAAATGTCATATATTTTCGAAAGGACATTTTTTCTACGTGCGCCGTGCAACTTGCGCTCCTACTCTCCGAAAATAAGGAAGAAGGAAGATATGGAACCGATGCTTTGGTAACTTGACATATTTTCTCATGTACGAATTGCCGAATTATAAACCCGAGTCTTCCAGCCGGTGATTAATAGCTCCTTTTTGGTACGGTGATTTACGAACTCTCGGCGTCTATTTTGATGCGTTTGTTTATGTCGTAGAAATTGAGTACGTCGCGCTGCAGAGGTTGATTACCTGGGTAATTTTTTTTCGGTTCTGTATCAGAAAGATAGACTAAAATCTAGTTTTGAAAAAATTAAATATTTTTTTAACAGTCGAAGAATTTAAATTTGCCAAATCTAATAAAATTAAAAATCTCAATACAATCCCATGATTTATCAATTAAATTAAAAAAATAAATCATATCTAAAAATATTAATAAAGTAATAAATTTAAAAAAATTAAAATTTATATTCAATTTATATTTATTTAAATTTAAAAGAATATAAACATAAACTAAAAGAATTGTTGAAGTTATCAACTACAACACTGTGGGGGGAGGGGGGTGGTAGTTACCTTTTTCGAGATTATAAATTTTTAATTCTCAGTCAAAATATATAGAGAAGGCATTATTTTTCGAAGGAGGGTGTAATTTTTTGTTATTAAATTTTCTCACGCACAAAAAAAATATTTATTTACAGTTGAGATCGTACAATAACACCTTTTTATTCGAAAATTATGATTTGAACTATTTCAGACTCTTCAAGCTTTCTTCAAATTATGACCATTCTCCATTGTCCATTTATTTGAGCCAATAGCAAGAGCTAGTGTTTTGCTCGTAAATTATCGCCACACACGAAATTGGATTTGGTGAAGAGACATGGAACATTTAGAAAATTGCATGACTATTTCTCCTTCAAAAACCTCTATTTACTTGGGAAGTTGAAATTTTAGTATTTTGATAATTTTAGATCATTTCGTCGCATAAAATCTTGACTGAAAAATTTTACTCTTTTTACAAGCTTCCACCACATTTTGGAAACAATGAGCGCACTTTCTTTACTTAACCATCATCTTTGAAGGTGGCTTTGCCCTTTTAGTCTATAGTATTCTTCTTATCATTGGTAATCTTGATGAGGAAATAATGTGATAAATTCCAGAAATTTCGTCACTCAAAATTTTCTCAAAAACACGTTTTTTTGCTCCGAGTCTTCTCCAAATTTACTTAAGAAACCAAAATTTAAATACATTAGTGTCCTCATTTCACTTTTTAGCTGAGTTTTTAATAAAAACGGTAGCTATTACAGCCTACCTGATTTGGGAAGGGAAGGTCAGGGGAGGGTGGGGTCTTCAAATCTTTGCGTTTCAGACCATTTGTAATCATCTGGCAAATGTTCAACTTTTTGGTATATATATTTCCCTCCCCCCCGCGTAGCGCCGGCGAGTATTCATAAAATTCGCTCAAAATTTGGTGAGGAACTCTTCTTGAAAATGCGCAGAAGTGCTTTTCTTGTTTTTTCGAAAAATTTCAAAATGGCGGATCACTCAAATTTTGAGGGGGGCTGGAGAAGAGGCAAATGGCTCAAATTTTTCGTTTTTGATCTCATATGAAAGAGTGAGTCACGGACACCAACATATTTAAATTTCAGCTTCCTAAGTGCATTTTGAGGAGAGTTAGCAAAAACCTGTTTTTGAGGAAATTGCGTTTTTTGTGTCACTCGCCTTGCGCAGGCGGGTGTGGATAAAATTCGCTCAAAATTCGGTGAGGAACTCTTCTTGAAAATACGCAAAAATAGTTTTTTTGTTTTTTCGATAAATTTCAAAATGGCGGATCACTCAAATTTTGAGGGGGCTGGAGAAGGGGCAAATAGCTCAAATTTTTCGTTTTTGATTTCATATGAAAGAGTGAGTCACGGATACTAACATATCCAAATTTCAGCTTCCTAAGTGCATATTGAGAGGAGTTAGATCAAAAAACGGCTTTTTGAGGAAGTTTTGAGTCATGAAATTTCTTGAATCTTCCATATCTCCCCACCAAATCAAGTTAAAGAGGTCAAATTTTGTGTGTGAGGTTAGTTGGTGACCACAATATGACCTCTTGAATTTGGATCAAAATGGATTCAAAATGGCGGATTATCAAAATTTTGAGTAGAGCTTGAGGAGCCTCAAGTTGGTAAAAATGTAATTAATATGAATTCATATGGTTATTGGGATAAGTTGTATACTATATCCCGAATTCACTTCCATACATGATGTTGGAGGGGGAAGGCGGGGTTATCAACCTAAAATAGTGGTGGGGGTACAGGAGGGTCGAAAATTTTTTATTGCTGTGTCATATGATAAAATGAGCCCAAGTGACAAACGTATTTTGATTTTAGCTTCCTCAGTGATTTTGGAGGGGAGTTAGAGCAAAAAACGGCTTTTGGAGGGGAAATTGCTGCAGGAAATTTCATGAATCTTCCATATCTCATCACCAAATCGGCCTAGAATGGTCAAATTTTGTGTGTAGGATTAGTTTGTGACCAGACTATAACCTCTTAAATTTGAGTCAAAATGGATCCAAAATGGCGGATTATCAAGATTTGAAGATAATTTGAGCACCCTCAAATAATTATAATTTGAGAAATATGTGTTCACATGATTATTTCATGGCAAGAAATACCACATTTGTGCCAAATTCAACTTCTTAAGTGTTTTTGGAAAGGATAGGGTAGGGGTTTTCAGACTTGGTATTGGGTGTGGCCTGTAGTCATGAACGGTTAAGCAAGATTATTAGTAAATCAAAATAAGCTCCAATTAAAAACTCAGCTACAGTAATGCGGGATGGCTGCTTACGTTTTTTTTATAATTACACCCTCAAGTTCAATAATTTCGAGGCTTGTGACCCTGCAGTTAAAAGTAGATGAAAAATTTGAGAAAACTCTTTTTTACTTGATTTACCTGGTCAATAAATTTTGAGAGATTTTCATGTATATTTACTCAGCTTTCAGGGAAGCCTAATCAATGGAATGCGTACATACATAATTACAAAACATGATGGACATTAGCCAATCAAATACAAATAATGGTCAAAACGTGAAGATATGAAGCTCTTCCTCCTCTGACTTCTCCTTTATAAACCAGGTACGATGTAATACTCGTAATAGCTTATTTTTTCCATCAAAAATTCGGCTAAAAATGGCTATACAAATAAACTTTAGCCAAAGCATACGATCGAACACGAAAATGAAGGTGTGATTTAAAGGTGAATATTTACACGGTTGGCGTTATTACTGGTTAATTAAAGCCTTTAAGGCTCCGGTAGGTCGTTGTTTATTCGATATTACGAAGGCGTTTAAAGCGAATCGCTAATTTTAACTGATAATGGTTTGCTATTTTAGCGGTAAGATCGAGGTAATGAAATTTCGTATTCATGCACGCTGAAAAGGGGCGCACAGACGACGCATTGTTTACGGAGCAGTTCTATTTACGAGTCTAATGTTAGGTGCTCAATTTTCCGTCCGCATTCGTGTACGAGTTTATTCGTATATCTCGGTTTGTAGTAAAAGTATCGTTATTTTTTGGTTTATTTTCGAGCCAGAAAAAAAACTTGCAAAAACAAGTTTCCTTATTGCTTGCAAATTGCTGTCGCAATTTTCTCTTATGGGGACGATTTTGTATATTCATATAGGCGGATACTGGGTTACATTACTTATTGCGTACTACGTACCCACAGTCATACAGATTAAGTCTTTATTAAGTCGCATGATACATGTATACTATGTAGCATATTACTTTGAAAATGTTCTGTTCGTTTTACCAAGATGCTATCTATCTTCATGTTTCGAGGAATTTGAACCTCCACAGGTATCTCCGGAAACGATAATCGTTTCGCGGATTGACTGATTAAAAAAAATAACAGCAGCGACGAGAAATGTTCGTGTCTCTGAAGGTATATCGGAGACATATGAAAATATGTAGACCTATTTCCAATCTCATGTCACCAAACGAACCCCAGCCGTGTTTTGTTTCTATCTGGTCGTGTCGTTGGGTCGTGTCTTGTATACTACCTACGTTTGCGAGTGGTATAAAGCCATTACCAAACGACGGTGGTCGGTGGTAACGTTGACGGATGAGTTTAGCCGTATCTTTTACCGTTTAAATAACAATCCTAGGTACGAGTAACTACATCCATAAATGACTATGATCGATAACGAATCGAGCATTTGAAAAAAAAAAAAAAAAACGAAATAGAAATACCCGTAGTCGGTTCGATATGTATACTAGAACGATGATTTATGAGAATCGGTTACCCTAGCGACGTGTAATGCTGGAGTCATTCGTCATATTTTTGATAGCCTGAATACGAGCCGATTCCAACCATCCATTTAGATTTACAATCGATGCTAATTTATAAATAGTGTTTGCGAATGTTATAGGCGACGTTTCACTTTAACACGCAGTCGCAGATGCTCCACAGTCGACACTCGTTGCTCTTGTATTTCAATATTGAATGACGAGATGAACGACTTAATTTTTATTCTTCTTGTACGGATGTATCGACAAAACGACGTTAGTCGTATAAAGATGAATAATACGGTGCTAATTTTAACCTCAAATACTTAGCCAAATGAATTAGACGTGATTTTCTCGTTCTTTATGTTTCACATGGGTTTGCTCAATGCTGTTGTAATACTATTGCTATTAACTACTCAATATGGTACGCTAAATGCTCTCACCAAATACCTGTACTAGCCGTGTACATATTTAAATCTATGATCAATAGCTATCTGTTGAATAAGCTGCCAAATGAACAGAAATTCAATACGCATCGGCGTATCGTTAGTGGCAAAAAATTACTGGCACCATGACTTAATTTTCAGCAGACTACAGACAACCTAGCATGATAGCGAGGAGTCGAGTACCTACCAACATTTTTCTCCTTTATCAAAAACTATAGAATATACCTAATCTTATAGGAATAATTATGAATTTTAATTAACTGACCGTAGAAACGCCAGTTTAACAACCTATCTTGTTAATTATAGTACACCGCGTTGTTTTTTTTTCTCTCGAAAAAATACGAACCGTTCCTTCTTGATAAGATAAAGCCGTACTTTTCAACGACTACGTGGTTAAACAGAAGAGGAAACACGGATGGATTTGATAAAAAGAAAAATAAGCTGGAAGATTCAAAAAGTAAAATGATGAGATAAGATAATTTTGAGAAAACATTACCTACCTAATTAGTTTAGATGAATTCATTTTTAATATGTTTGAGTTTTTGAAATTCTTGCAATAAGTTTTCGGATATATGATCATGGATCTTTTGTAAAACAATCTTTTGGTAACCCAAAGAGAACCAGCAATGGTGAAAATAACAAATTCTTTGCAGCAAATGGGTTATCTTGGACTCCTGATACGGAATAATGATGCTGTAAGTTTGAGATAAGAAATTGGAGACCCTTCTTCAACATTCTTTTAAATTTAAATGCTATTTTTAAAAGTTTTGCGATAATTATTAATTACTCATCCATACCCATTTAATCCAAACATAAAGAAGATTAATATAATTTCAGGAGATTTTGAGGTTTTGTTTATAATTAGTATCGTTTTTTAAGGCAACTGTTGCTCCCCATCTGTGTCGATCAAAAGGAACTTCTCATTCAAAAGGTAGTGCTTCTCAAAAAGACTAAATAGTTGTGCTGCTTTGAATTTGTTCCAAGCTAAAGATGATAATAAGCAAAACAAATTGGTGAAGGAAGTTCTTAAAAAAAAAAAATAAAGAAATAAAAGAAAAACAAAATAATGTCGTTAGAATTTTTGTAAAATAATAAATTATGTTTTTTTATTTTTTAATTGTTGAAAAATAAATTAATATCAGATAGGATATAAAAAGACTCAGCAAAAAAGAAGGAAAGAAAAGTTTTGCGCTTCCTCGTTTAATATTATTAGTATACTCTTGAAATGGCGTACCTAGTGGGAGAGGGTGTTTTGTATTTTTTTTATTTATTGATATAAATATGTCAGGCTATACCAGAGTTAGCAGGGGCGTGCTCACCGTGTAACGACTCAGTATAATATCCTGGGGCCCCGAGGAGTGGGCCCCTTTGGAGTGGGGCCTCTTTTGGTATCACAAGACGTGTAATTAAGTCATATAATTCGGTAAAAATAAAAGTTAGAAAATAGTAAAGAAACTTCAGCAAATTTTTCTTTAACACCTAATAATTAATTCAATTCAACTCAACTGCTTATATTCAATATTGATAGTAGGTACCCACTTATATCGCCATATCGGGAAATTTTACTCAATTCATCTTCATACATTGACCTACATATTGGGTACGGGATACAAAAATTTTTCTAAGTAATCGGTTTCTCCAATGTTGAGCCATTATGGAAAATAAGTTGGTAAATGAGAAAAAGTTGTTTTTTTAATAAAGAAATGAAAAAATTGGAAAAATAAATGCTAAATCTGTTCAAACGTAAAGCAGTATGCGATCGTGTATGTGAAATACACCCTTAATTTACCAGCCTATGTTTTCCCTTCAATGTTGATGTATAAAAATAATTAGTCACTTTTCATGATAAATCAAAAAAAAATTTGAATCGCTAAATTTCTAAAAAATTGTCAGCAATTTTTTTTCTTTTGGCAATTTGGACATTATCTCCAAAGTTGAGTGAAAATCAATATTATACCTATCAAAATTAAAAAATTGAAAAATTAAAAATTTTATAAATCTCTATATCAAATTTTTTTGCTTCTTTACATAGGTTTCCAATCCACTCAAAAAAAGTTAAAAATTATAACGAGGGGGGCCTACCGACTCTCAGGGCATTTTCAATATATTTATCCTGGGGCCCCCATATGGCTGAGCATGCCCTTGAGAGTTAATGATTCAATGGTATATAAAACGGTGAACATAAATGCGACCAAAACAACATTAAAATGAGCGTAGCTTATCCGGTAGGTAGGGTAAGTGCACCAATTATTGACACCCTTAAGGATTTTTTTTACACGTTTTCCAATATTTCCCCCAAACTATGAATGGTAGCAAAAATCTGAATATAGCATATGAAACTACATCATTTAGGGAATATTTTGACCTATTTACATTCGAGTCTACCCTCATTGGTAACCCCGCTAAGAACCTCCCAAAGTGAAAAAGTGAGATGTCCCAATTATTTGACACTCTAACACCAGTTATTTCGCACCCCCTTGTACCAATTATTTGACACCCCAACGATTCATGTTAAATAAATAATAAATTGCTAAAATTGTAACAAATACAAATTTATTTAAAATAATTGGTAATAATGGCCCAAAATTAACAAAAAACTTTATTTTGAAGAAAAACGTGTTGGGTGTCAATTATTTGGAGCATGTCAACTAATTGGTACACTTACCCTACCACCACACTACAACCTCTACGAGAATATGGTGCTTATTCAAAGAATTAGAAAAGAGGCCAAAAAAAACAAATTACGAAAAAGTTGGTTGAACTTCTATACCCCCCCCCCCCTCCCTTCATATGATGATGATGATTATGATGATGATGATGATGATAATGATGATAAATTTGTAAATATTTTTTTAATGGAAATAATAAAATATTTCTCATGGAGAATGAAGAAATTTAACGGAGGCTAGAATAAAAAAAAATATTTATTATTTACATCAAATTGTTTTCACATTTCAAAAAACGAAGTATACATAATCAATGACAGCGAAAGTTTTTTTTTGAAGATGGACGGTGGGGGGAGAACGAAACAGGAAAATAGCGATGATACCTAGTAGAGTGTTGAGACAACGTGTTTCCTAAATGTTGAGAGAGGAGTACGAAGTGATTGAAAATATTGCATTTGACACTTGGCGATCATTAATCATTTCAGATTTTTTAAATTTAAATAATATTGAAATTTGGCAGATTTTTTTTCGAGGGAGGGAGGATGGAAATGATATCTTTCATCTTCCCAAATATTTTGAAGGGAGGTAAAAATTATCGAGTGGAATTTCATTAAAAGTGATATCTATTACACTTCTATTTGTCATTACCCACTTTGGGCACTCGTTCAACTCAGCGAATCCAGAATTCGAATTTCAAATGATATTGTGTCATAAGCTCTATTCCATTTTGAAAAATTATTTATTTTCATGTAGATCACGAGTTTTCAAGAAACCCAGATTTTTTAGTTTTTTGTAGTAATCAATCGCTTCATATTCATTTTACTGTATTTGATAAGCTTGAATGTAGATGCAAAGGTGAACGAAATACGAGATAAGAAATTTCCAAAGCTGAAAGAGAAACTACGATAATTACGTATAAACTGAAATTTGGTTCGCTTCATCACTTCTTGTCTACTCGACTAATTGGCGGGTGCCGGAAATAGGAAAAATTTGCTAATGAAACTCGGCACGGTACGAAGCGTGTCAAAATGTAATGAGGCATTTAAAAGGCGGCTCTTAAAAAGCGCTCTCGTACATCTCTATTAAGCGAAAAAAAGAAAAAAAAATGGTCGGAACGCGGCAGAGATAGCGGCAAGACGAATTTCGGTTAGTTGGACGATACGACGCGCGCTGAAAGAAACAATGTGTCCATTCATTTTAAGGATAAGGTAATGGATTTTTCTGGCTTCCTCGAGGCGTCGTAACGATGTCCATATATTTGAGGAAACTCGGTTCCCGTAATCCGATATGTTCCATTAGAGTGGGCTAATAAAGGGGGCCTTCACAAACCGAAAAACGTATGCAAGCATCTTGTTAAAAGCTTTTAATGGTCTTTAATAGCTTTGAAAAGTGATGCTACCTTTTTAGATGAGGGCTTTTTGTGCTTTATTCAAGCAGTCCGCTATATAACATACATAGGCTAAGTAAACCGAAGAAATAAAGAGCCGGCTAATGGAATTTCTTAATAATCTCGCGTTTTAAATATTAGCGCAAAAGACAGCCTGGTAATAAGCTGCGAAAGTACGCGTGTATACTATACTGTACGAGTTCTTCATTGAGCTGGGTCTCGGTGAGCTGGTGTTCCTTTTTTTTAAGTCAACCAAACGCCGAGAGCTTTCAACACTCCAAATGGTTGTTTTGGGTTTCATAAGTGAATTCGATTCTTATAAATTGTTCGACAATTGCGAATGCCTTCGTCGTCGTCGATGGTAGCGTTTCATCGTTTAACGTTGAAGTTTATCCAACTTTCTTTTCTATTTTTTTTTTTCGTTCACAAAAAGCTAATTCGAAAACGGCGCCAAGTGTATTTACCGTTAATCGCGTCTCCTTTTTGATGCGTTGTTACCGAAGTTCTAAAATAAGGGAATAATTTAGTAAGTTACGTTCCTCAATTAAGCGAAATTTCGGTAGCGGGTTTAACTCGTTAAGCCTTCGGCATCCGCGCATCCCTTTACTCGCACTCGCCGGGGTAACCTAGATAAAACTTGTTTATTGTACAGATAAGAATAATTTGTATAAGAGAAAAGTTAACGTTACTTGGAAAAGACTAAAGTTGAATATTAAGTAGGTGATGAAGAAGAAAACGGTGAAAAGTAAATAGTGGCAACTGGCAAGCTTTGTTTTATCATTCGAAGGTATTTTCTAATCTTCCGATTGCATCCGGGCACAAAAGCAGTTCGTATACATGTATAGATGGTTCTTTTTTTTGTGTGTGCAGAGCGTACAGCTATGGGAAAAAGTGTCGTATTTTACACGTTTCTCGAATATTAACTAAGCGACGTCGTTATACCAGAGTCGATGGAAAATTATTGTCACGGTTTTCGCATTTTTTCCTTCTAAATATTATTTTATTTTTGTATAGCTCGAGTTCGCGATTATATCGTCGTCGTCGGTTGTCGGATTTTCATCGTCTACATAACTAGGAACGCGAATTGCGCTCCCTTTTTATTATTTTTTTCCTTCTTTTAATCAATTTTCACGCCAACACCTACCGTTGTAGAAAAATTGAAATTCTTTTGTTCGCGCTGGTATGCTTTGAAGAACCCCAGATTTGTAGAATTTACTACCCCCCTACCTCAGACCAACTTTTAATTCGTGTCTCGACATAGGCACACCATTATTTGATATTTCATACTTGTTTTTTATTTGAAGCAAAAATAATATTTTCGTAGAGTTAATTGGTATGATATCGTACACCAAATGGAATAAAATAATTTTTTCCAAATGAACAGTTTTAAAGAATCCTAATGCGATACTAAACCAGAATTCTCATAAAAGCACAGAAGCAATGGTATACCATACTTCCAAAGAGCTAACCCCCATGAGCAAAAGTATGATTAATGTTTAGTTCGATGCTTCTCAAGTGCTCAAAGTATATGTAAAAATAACTCTAAATTCGTATTCTAATGTAAATTAAGAACTTGCTTCCTTAAAGCATAATTTTTTTAAATAGGTTTTTTGAGGGCTTAAAAATTCTTTCAAATTTGAATTCTATGTCTAGAAATATATATATAGTAGGCATATCCAACTGAAAATAAAGGAATGCTAGAATCTTGATCAAACATATTATTGCTACAAGATTAGCTGCAAAAAATTAACCACTTCCCCCCCCCCCCTCCTCCCCTCGAAAAAGGTACTCGCGCATTAGCTCGTTTTCAAACCAACAAAAGTTGTAAACCCCAACACCTCCCTTTCCGTATTTAAAAATCTGAGATATGAAATACCAATTCCTTCTCTTTTTAATAATTATTAAATTTTAAAAGGGCTTAAGCAACTATGCTGTATGTCATACTTGGCATTGCTTTACTGCGAATGCTCTTAATTATCAGATTTAAGATATCATCAATGTACTTATGAAGCTAAAAAATAATGAAGTTGCACTTTTGGTTATTGCAAACTCATGCTGCATTATTGAAGTTGATGATAACTTTTTAATTGGAATTTGTTCAAATTTATGTATAGATAATATTGTTAATCTCTTCTTGCTGACTGCTCATACCCAGTATCGAGTAGAAAAACCTCCACCTATCTCTTGCAAAACCACTAAAGAAGTTAAATTAGAATACTACTTTTCATCAACAACAACAGCATATATCACTTGAGACTGTATTCATCAAATTTTAGTAATTTGATGTTCCTGAAGCTTACCTAAAATTTTTACAATCTTTCATTTTGAATAAATTTTAACCTGAATTCAAGAGGTCATATTCTGGCTCCCAAATAACATCACACATAAAATTTAAGATTTTTAAGTACATCAACTATAATATACCTAATATGTTTGGAACAAAAATTTGTTATTCGTGAAAAAATATCTAAAAAAAAAAAAAAGAAAAAATACATAAAAAGTTCAAAATATGAAAATCACTGGAAAGTAGAGGGAGAAAAATTCAAGAATAAAAAAATGTTCAAAAAAAGGAAGATGAAAAACATCGGATACTTTTCCTCCAGTGAACTGCTTTGAAATAATTTGCTGCCTCCAAATTTTTATTTCCATAGCTTATAGCTTACACTGTTTTTGTCTAGAAATTGAGCTAGCTATGAACTTTAAAATGATGTCATTCAGGGGTAACATGATGGTATCTATAAGATGAGCTTATATTATATCATATATATAAAGCTGCAAGGTAAAAAGTCGAAATTAATTCTGGAAAAAGTCGAAAAAAACTCCCGAACTTTTTCTATTGCACCAAGAAAGCTAATTGTTTTTTTAATCGAATGCTCATAACGAGTGCTATTGGAATAGGGCTTTTTTAAACGTGCGAGAAAGGTAAATAGCCATGATGCATTCTGGAGCTGAGTTTTTAGCTTGTGTAGCTTCAAACATGTCCGCGAATAATAAAGTAGTCGCGTTTTTTTACATGCCATTTTAAAGAGGATGAAATTCTGAACATTTCGTTCGCCTTATACTTATATTCTAGAACTTGAACTTTTTGAGATATTATGGTTCAAAGTTTCGTAACACGTGCTTTTTGTTTTCTAGCGAAATAACTCGAAAACTACGCATCCTAGATACCTTCTATAAACGAGAGAAATGCAGGGCGTAACTAAGGGGGGATGGGGGGAGCTTCCCCCCAGGTGTTTTGAAAAGTTGGGAAATTTATAATTGTTCAACGCTGAAATTGGGAACTTGCGAATTTCTTTTGGGAAAATAAGAACTCGAATAAATTCGAACTGATGCCAACTTATATCATGTATAGCGCACAACCAGGGACGTAGCCCCCTTGGCTTTTGGAAAGTTGGTAAATTTGGAGTTTTAGCGTAAAGTTGATAAACTTGACCACTTGCGCAGTATTATTACAGCTATTTTTAAATTTTTTGAAGACTAAAAAAAAAAAAAAACGTAAGCAGCCATGCCGCATTACTGGAGCTGAGTTTTTAACTGGGGCTTGTTTTGATTTAGTAATAACCATGCTCAATCGTTCATCACTACAGGCCACACCCAATACCAAGTTTGAAAACCCCTACCCTATCCTTTCCAAAAACACTTAAGAAGTTCAATTTGGCACAAATGTAGTATTTATTGCCATGAAATGATCATGCGAACACATATTTCTCAAATTATAACTATTTGAGGGTCCTCAAATTATCTTCAAATTTTGTAAATCCGCCATTTTGGATCCATTTTGACTCAAATTTAAGTGGTTATATTCTGGTCACAAACTAATCCTACACACAAAGTTTGACCATTCTAGGCCGATTTGGTGATGAGATATGGAAGATTCATGAAATTTCCTGCAGCAATTTCCCCTCCAAAAGCCGTTTTTTGCTCTAACTCCCCTCCAAAATCACTGAGAAGCTAAAATCAAAATACGTTTGTCACTTGGGCTCATTTTATCATATGACGCAGCAATAAAAAATTTTCGACACATCCTGTACCCCCACCACTATTTTAGGTTGATAACCCCGCTTTCCCCCCTCCAACATCATGTATGGAAGTGAATTCGGGATGTAGTATACAACTTATCCCCAATAACCATATGAATTCATATTAATTACATTTTTACCAACTTGAGGCTCCTCAAGCTCTACTCAAAATTTTGATAATCCGCCATTTTGAATCCATTTTGATCCAAATTCAAGAGGTCATATTGTGGTCACCAACTAACCTCACACACAAAATTTGACCTCTTTAACTTGATTTGGTGGGGAGATATGGAAGATTCAAGAAATTATCACTCTTTCATATGAAATCAAAAACGAAAAATTTGAGCTATTTGCCCCTTCTACAGCCTCCCTCAAAATTTGAATGATCCGCCATTTTGAAATTTATCGAAAAATCAAAAAAACTATTTTTGCGTATTTGTAAGAAGAGTTCCTCACCGAATTTTGAGCGAATTTTATCCACACCCGCCTGCGCAAAGTGAGTGACACAAAAAACGCAATTTTCTCAAAAACAGGTTTTTGCTAACTCGCCTCAAAATGCACTTAGGAAGCTGAAATTTAAATATGTTGGTGTCCGTGACTCACTCTTTCATATGAGATCAAAAACGAAAAATTTGAGCTATTTGCCTCTTCTCCAGCCCCCCTCAAAATTTGAGTGATCCGCCATTTTGAAAGTTTTCGAAAAAACAAAAAAAATACTTCTGCGCATTTTCAAGAAGAGTTCCTCACCAAATTTTGAGCGAATTTTATGAATACTCGCCGGCGCTACGCGTGGGGGAGAAAAATATATATATGCCAAAAAGTTGGACATTTGCCAGATGATTACAAATGGTCTGAAACGCAAAGATTTGAAGACCCCACCCTCCCCCGACCTTCCCTTCCCAAATCAGGTAGGCTGTAATAGCTATCGTTTTGTTAAAAACTCAGCTAAAAAGTCAACAGTTGGTAAAATTTCATGGTATTAGTTGGCAATTTTTGGTTTTCTCCCCCCCCCCCCCCCTGAAGAATGCCCTCGGTACGCCCCTGGAGAAATGTCGAGAATTCAGTCATCTATAAGATGGCATACTTCATTAATAATAATATCACATGTGCCTGGTTGAGATGTTTATCAATAATGATTTATTACTCATGGATTTTACGATTTGTTATCTTCTATTTTCGTTTCTAAGTTACTGTAAAAAAAAGCTGTTTGAATCCCCTCATTGTTGATATAAAATTATAAATAAATTAAAAAAAAATCACCCGAGCATTTCCAGTGTTATTTTGTATCCATACTGATGTCATTAAGTATAACGATATTACCAAAGTGAACTAGTGTCTC
The DNA here is from genome assembly GCA_009761765.1 of Phenacoccus solenopsis. Classification (NCBI taxonomy): domain Eukaryota; kingdom Metazoa; phylum Arthropoda; class Insecta; order Hemiptera; family Pseudococcidae; genus Phenacoccus; species Phenacoccus solenopsis. The sequence continues at coordinate 45,189,452 of CM019754.1, read as the reverse complement.
TACGAAGAATGACATTAGTACGATTGTACGAGTAGAACGAGGTTTTGAAATATTTATGCGACGCTTAGCGAAAGTTTAATATCGTATTGCGTTATTCGTGGTATGTTCGTTTCAGGTTGAAAGGGGGAAAAATTAATAAATAATCGATACTTCGTTCTCACAGTGTCAGCATGTAACTTCCTGTTATATCGATTGGTATTCGCGCACGTGGACAAAAAATTAATGAGATTCGATGTGTTTTTTGTACATTTTTTTTTTCGACGCATATCTAATTCGGAAATTGATTGCTTATCGAATTGTGCTATTTGGATTCGAAATAATATACGACGAATGTAAATCGTTAATTGATACCAGCTACCAGCGTCAATGTAGATAAAGAAAATGAACCCAACCGTGAACAGTTCCATAGCCCTCATAATAAACCATCGTACATGTATCTCTCGAATATCGAATCTTCCTCTGATCGCTTGTACAGCAAATAAATTGATCATCGATCGTGTATCAACGTGGTCGTAAAATGGTTAAAAAAAAAAAACAGGTGAGACGACCCTCCATAGCGAACATATTTCGACAATTTTCCGCATATTGTAACTCACGAAGAGCGCATTAAAACGAACGCAGTCTACTCGCACCTAAACGTTTTCGAACCCCAGTACAAGGGGATGTTGCGTGGCAGTTTATAGTGGTGGTCGCCGCCGTTGCAGGTGCAGCGAGTGGAAACAGAAATTTCGACACACTCGACGATGAGGGGAGGTGTACGCGGTGTTGGGCATTTACTCCACACGCAGAGATACTCGCACGTATCGTATTTACGCGAGTTGAGAGAAATAAGGGAAGCATTTAAACGCGACCAGAATTGGTTTGCGCGATTAATTAACCGTATCGGTGTGTACAGTGGATGCGCGTGTAGTCGTGTAATCGTTTCACGTTTACGGAGAGAAGGTTCGCAGATGCATGGCTGCTTGATAGACTTATAATGTGTGAATTAGCAGAACACAGTAACCAATTATCTGGTTTACACGAAATTTCCAAATCATTCCGCCCATTCGTCGAGTGCTTCTGTATTCCCTCGTCTGGTAAACAGATCAAAAAGCGCATTTCCATTAAAAACGACGCGTCGACGAACCGAAATTTTGTTTTGAAAAGAGGCCGCCGCGTACCTCGCGTCGCACGATGACAGTTATACGAGTCGAGTACGCGTCTGCTGTAACTGCTGGTACTGAAATTGAAAACGCTCGTACTTATTTAATTTTAAGGTAAACGGGCGAACGACGTACCGCTTTATTTACCAGTAAGTTAAGAGATTAATGAGCCATTAAAAGCGTACCGAAGTAATAACTCATTGTTGTCGATGGTGTAGCTATTACGTTTAAGCTGCAGCTTAAATAAACACCGTATAAATTTTCCATCCCAGTTACCATCGTCAGGCTCAGCATTAACTTCCATTACTATCAACTTATTATCTAGCGACTTCCTATACCATTAGTAACGGCGACGCGAAGCTTACGAGAAAATTCGCGCTTATTATCAACCTAATTGATTCGGATAGCTTAATTACCGGCTAAAACTTGCCTATGCGAGTAGTCAAAAGTCAAAACTCGTAAAACTCCAATGTTTGGTCTATCTACGTGTATACACTACTCTGCCGGCGATACTGTTATTATTGTGGAACAAGATGAACGTAAACTTTTTTGCCCCGCTACGATGAAATTATCGCGTGCGACTCGACGAAAAAAGTGATTTAATGGTATAGTTCTTATGCGTGCTATCCGGAGCACGTTATTTTTTAATAAATTTTCAAGCCAAAAACAAAATTAAATTCCGACAACGTGAAAATGTTGTGAAACTAATTTTTTACTGTCATTTGTTTACCCTGTTCGTACCTGTATTATATGCGTGTATAGTAGGTAGTGGGTAGCTAGGCAGTAGGTACCTACTGTACGCCGATAAGTTTCAAGACTGACTGCGCTTTTTTGCCGGCAAATTTTGCTCGCGAATTATTTCTTTTCTGAATACAGTGAAAAATACGGTATGTTTTTTAATTCATTTTATACGACGGTTCGTTATGAAATGATGATGTCCGTTCATAAATGAAAAGAATCGTCGGTCTTCGAATGAGTAGGCACTAGGTGCAATTATTTGAAATTTTTTTTTTATGTTTTAATAATTTTCAGACTATCAATTAATCCTCTACAGAGCCGCAGCCAGGACTCAGAATATATCAATGGGAGGATTTTTTAAAATTATATTTAAAACCTACATTTTGTAGGCCTACAGTCAGTGTAGTTGGAGAGGGAAGGGGGGGATTTTTTTTCAAGGCATATATTTTTTTAATACACAAGAAATTTATGAATATATGTATTTCAGCGCATAATTTAATGAAGGTGAAATATCATTATTATTATTATTATTATTATTTTATTTTTTTTTATTTTTTTTATAATGATACGGAGCAATTAGAATATTCGTGAATCATAAGCAATCAATTATGATTTTTTTTTTCTTTTAAAGAAATCCATTTCAATGTACATATTTATATAATGTCTGTTATTTTAAATAAATTATACGATTTTGGAATTTCAAGGAACTGAGGTCACTGGAAGAGTTCTGACTCGCAACCCCTCTCCCCCCCTTCGCTACGGCTCTGACTTCCTATCCCCATAATTGATAAATTTTGCAGAAAATAAAATTTTAAGATGTAAATTTCTATGAAATGTTTCTATTTCTATGTATGATATAAAAATGCAGGGAAATGATATGTTTTTGTAAGTTTGAAACACTTGAAGCCAGTAAAATGAAAAAAAAATTATATTATAAAATTTGAGATATCAATTATTTGAAGAGTGTGTTTATTCCATAGTAAAACTGTGATAAAATATTTTATGTGCTTCTCTAGTAGCAAAAAAAAACCTACCTATTTGAAACAGCGTAGAAATATAGGGCTTGGAATTGTTTCGGACTTGTGGTGAAATTGCAGAGGATTTTGAAAGTACTGTTATTAGTGCTATTATTATACTCATTATTACTTCCTCGATAGATACCTATTAATTTTCATTTTTAAGTTATATTCACAAATGAGCGACATATATCTTTAGCTAATTATTTTCTGATTCGTAGATCATTTTGTGAAGTCATCTCAGACTTCGATGGTTTAGTACATTTATGATTTTGATCATGATCTTTGTTCTTTAGCGTTCATTAAAATTAGGTTTTAGTAAATAATTTTTAAAATTGTTGACTTCGGTCTTGTGTGTAAGTAACACCTGAAATCAGGGCTTATTTTAGTGTGCAGTTAGACAATTCGTTTAATCGGCGAAACTGGATGTGCAGTTGGTTAGAAAAATCTGCGCTTGTAAAACGTTTACCTCTTAAATATATTCAAATGTAAAACATCTCTGTAACTGGGCATTGAAATAAAAATAAAAATAAAATTTTAAATAAAAAAAATTTGTAACCAAATTAATTTCATAAATAGAAATCCAAATTAACTCAAAATGGGAATTTGCCTGAAGAAATTAGGAAAAATTTTCTTTTCGCAGAAGTATAGCTGAAAATATTTATTTTAATTTCCGCATGCGTGAAAATTATCTCAGTATTAAAGTGTAGAGCTGTAAATTTACGACAAAAACACATTCTTGTAATTTTTTCGTATAATCAATGTTTAATTGTCAACCTTATGAAATGTTGTTGAGGTAGCTATCACACACACTTATGTGTTGCTTGAAGTTCAGAATTCTGTAGCATTTAAACGTCATGCGTTCTTCTTATTACATTTTAGTCTTTTGCGGTAGTGTGGTCAAGGTGGGCCAAGAAACTAAACCTACACCCATTAAGTACGATTTTTTTCTATTTTAATTTCAAATGCTGATAGAATTATGCTTCAAAATTTGAAAAAAATTAATTTTTACCAATTAAACAAAAATGATTTTTTTATTTTTAACTTTCTTCTTGAGAAAATTCTGACTGCAGTACTACCTATAGCTGCACGTCTGTGAAAAAATTTCTCCGTATTTGTTCCGAGCAATTAGGCCAATCTAAACCTATTGAATAACTGTAGTTCCCGCGGAAACTCAGGCTTCTAAGTAATTTGCACGGACTATAAAATTATAGTAGCTTGGCTATTTCGCGTAGTTGCCAATTTTCCTAAAATAAGCCTTTCCTGAAGGGCTTGCATAGGTCAATGATCTATTAACATTTCTGTAATCAAAAAAAAAAAAAAAAAAAAAAAGTAGATACGAGGTAAGCAGGACTGAAAAAAAATTATTATATTAGCAACTTTTGTAAGGTAGTATCAAAAATATTGCAATACTACATAGTAGATTGATAGTGGGAAACCAAATTAGAGTCGGAATAGAAACAATTTGATAAGGAGAAATGAGCAAGAATTGCATGTGACACGATATCCAACTACGATTGGTTGTAATTTATTCACTCGATTTCATATATATTATTTGTACGAAATATAAAGAGGCGAGCCAGGTAAAATGTATATAAGGTTGATGCCATCAATTTTAAAAAGAGACAAGAAGCGTGGCTGCGTGGTGAGGGATAAGTATATTCAACCGATCGTTTAAATTTATGGCCAACTTGCATTCTCTTACATAATATCTGAACTCTAAAACTTCGAATAGTACCATTAGTACATACATATTTCTAGCGAGTATGTATATACATATATGGATATACCGTTTACATACTTGACAACGGAGCAGTGCTCATATCCGTCTACGTATTGCAGACAAAAAATATTTTTTAATCGTCACTTGAATTTTGAAATGTGAAATGATAACGATAAAGAGAAGCGATGACTTTTCATAAGGTACCCTAATGTAAGTAGACCTACCGTCCTACCCATATCTCATGTCCCATATTCACTCTAATTCGTATAAATGACACTTTCGATATTGACACAAATGTCGATTCCACATTGATAACGCGAACGCCTAACGGTCGCCCGAAGCAAATAAACCTCAACCGGAAGACACCACTCGGTACTCACGCCGATCAAAATTTCCCCACGAAAACAAAGAACAAATAATTTGATGGACGCCGCGCCGCGCCGCAGAACGAATAAGCTGTAAAAGCGACGCGGCAGTCCCGAAGTAATTAACACTCGAAAGTGAAATCGTTTTCCAGACTCGACGCGAATAAAAAGGGCAGAAAGTTCGTGCCGGCGAAAACGAATAAAGATGCGAACAATTGAGATTGCCGAGTTTCGCTATTACCCGAATGAAAAACTTTTCTCTCAAACGGTTTAGACTGCGTTTTCCGTTAAAAAACAATTTCCACTTCAGACGCCTCGCCTCGCCGCGTCGAGTCGTTTACGCGGTTAAAAAATTAAACCGTATCGCGACACCGTCAGTCGCGTAATTCGCTATACGCACGTTATAGGGATTATACGAGTACGTATTTTGAACGATAGACAAGTTTTGTTACGAATAGTGGTACATTTTTTTTCCAACTGTGGCATCTTTCCGATGAATTTACATCATCGCGTATTTATGAAACGTACGTGTGGCTATTTCGTCGGATACATTTTGTCGACGATTTTTTGTCCTGTGTCAGCATTCTGTAACAGGAAGTCGCAGTCGAAGCCGCCCAACAACTCGCTAAGCTAAACTGAAAGTGATCAAGAGTTTATATATAGCTATGCGTAAGTGTATATGTACGCACGTAGTATGCACCAACTACCAAGGCTGTTAAACCTGCTAAATGCTAACTGAAAATATCGTGAGATTTTGAGAGGAAAATTTATTTAAAAATCCAACACTTGGATTTGTCTTCTTATAATCTTTCTGTAAATAGAAATTCTTCTAAAAATCAAACAAAAATACGCTTAATTAGGACGCACTAGTTATTTTCAATTTTTCCGCCTAGTAAACCTTCATAAATTTTTCAAAAATTTTTCATTTATTAAATGTTGATACGAGCTACTACGTCTACGTATTGCAGACAAAAAATATTTTTTAATCGTCCGTCAAGTTCTAAGTTGAAATGAGGGGAACTTGATCTGTGGGCTTGTATCATATTATTTTGTACCTGAATTTTTTTTTTTTTTTTATTTTTTTTATAGGTATAACTAAGAATAGTTTTGAATCACATAGCCCAGGGCTCCAAAGTAAGCTATAAAAAATCTAGAAAAACACTTATGTGTTCCAAAGGATCTTAGTAGTACGCCACAAAAACCTAAAGATCTTTAAGTCGTGTAAAACTCGTGTAGAAGCTCCTTTCGGGGTGAAACTCTCCTCAAGATGAAGTTTTGTCCAAATCCTTAAAAACTGAGAGATATGCAATAAAAAGACAATAAATTTGGAATTTAAATAAAATTCAGATAAGATGATACTCTTGAAGAAGATTACCTCTTATAACTCTTGGTTCTTGCAATTTGGACATAGGGCTCGCTGTTAGTGAAAACCAAGTGCAAGAATTACTTTAATTTATCAAAGAAATATTTTTTTAATGGCTTCCAAAAAAATTGAAACAATTTTTCTCACGTACTAACACTAGTTAATCATGTTTGAGATTTCTCGATTTTTTTTTAAAGCATTTTTTAGTCGAATTTCTGAAGAACATGAAGCTTTTACAGGTTATCTGATTTGGGAAGGGTTTCTTCTATTGTTCATTATGAAAAAATCTCAAAAATGAAATACTTATTAGATCTTGAATGGTTATTTTTATACATATTTTTTTAGCTGGATTTTTAATAAAAACGATAGCTATTACAGCCTACCTGATTTGGGAAGGGAAGGTTGGGGGAAGGTGAGGTCTTCAAATCTTTGCGTTTCAGACCATTTGTAATCATCTGGCAAATGTCCAACTTTTTCGTATATATACTCGTATATATATTTTTTTCCACCAACCATAGCGCCGGCGAGTATTCATAAAATTCGCTCAAAATTTGGTGAGAAACTTCTTGAAAATGCGAAGAAGTGCTTTTTTTGTTTTTTCGAAAAACTTCAAAATGGCGGATCACTCAAATTTTGAGGGGGGCTGGAGAAGAGGCAAATAGCTCAAATTTTTCGTTTTTGATCTCATATGAAAGAGTGAGTCACGGACACCAACATATTTAAATTTCAGCTTCCTAAGTGCATTTTGAGGAGAGTTAGCAAAAACCTGTTTTTGAGAAATTGCGTTTTTTGTGTCACTCACCTTGCGCAGGCGGGTGTGGATAAAATTCGCTCAAAATTCGGTGAGGAACTCTTCTTGCAAATACGCAAAAATAGTTTTTTTGTTTTTTCGATAAATTTCAAAATGGCGGATCACTCAAATTTTGAGGGGGCTGGAGAAGGGGCAAATAGCTCAAATTTTTCGTTTTTGATTTCATATGAAAGAGTGAGTCACGGATACTAACATATCCAAATTTCAGCTTCTAAGTGCATATTGAGAGGAGTTAGATCAAAAAACGGCTTTTTGAGGAAGTTTTGAGTCATGAAATTTCTTGAATCTTCCATATCTCCCCACCAAATCAAGTTAAAGAGGTCAAATTTTGTGTGTGAGGTTAGTTGGTGACCACAATATGACCTCTTGAATTTGGATCAAAATGGATTCAAAATGGCGGATTATCAAAATTTTGAGTAGAGCTTGAGGAGCCTCAAGTTGGTAAAAATGTAATTAATATGAATTCATATGGTTATTGGGGATAAGTTGTATACTATATCCCGAATTCACTTCCATACATGATGTTGGAGGGGGAAGGCGGGGTTATCAACCTAAAATAGTGGTGGGGGTACAGGAGGGTCGAAAATTTTTTATTGCTGTGTCATATGATAAAATGAGCCCAAGTGACAAACGTATTTTGATTTTAGCTTCCTCAGTGATTTTGGAGGGGAGTTAGAGCAAAAAACGGCTTTTGGAGGGGAAATTGCTGCAGGAAATTTCATGAATCTTCCATATCTCATCACCAAATCGGCCTAGAATGGTCAAATTTTGTGTGTAGGATTAGTTTCTGACCAGAATATAACCACTTAAATTTGAGTCAAAATGGATCCAAAATGGCGGATTTACAAAATTTGAAGATAATTTAAGTACCCTCAAATAGTTATAATTTGAGAAATATGTGTTCGCATGATTATTTCATGACAAAAAATACTACATTTGTGCCAAATTGAACTTCTTAAGTGTTTTTGGAATGGATAGGGTGGGGGTTTTCAGATTTGGTATTGGGTGCGGCCTGTAGTCATGAACGGTTAAGCAAGGTTATTAGTAAATCAAAACAAGCTCCAATTAAAAACTCAGCTCCAGTAATGCGGCATGGCTGCTTACGTTTTTTTTTTACTTCTAAAAAAAAACAAAATTATGATAGTTACCAGAATTTATCAAGTATTACATTACAATTTGTTTCTTAGACAATGATATAGTCTATAAATTTGTCACTGCACCTGTAATTCACATTTGGGTTCTCCAGTATTCCTTAATGATGAAGATCTGCTTATTCAATGAGTTTCAAGAAATACTATTGTTTTAATTTTTTTAATGCCATAGCAAAATGTCCATTTGAAAAAAATGCTTACTTTTCCCTTAAACATTGATTAAAAATTAGATAATGCCATTAATTGTTGCAACTAATATGTCCTTGTATACCTAATTGTATATGTAGGCAATTTGTATCCCTTTTTCATTTTAATTCGACTTTGATTCCCATTTTGGATATAGGTACCGAATTTCGAATAGTTTGGCGTTTTTGTTCAAACACGAAAATACAAATTTCAATCTAAAAATGCTCATTCTTCGGCATATTGTGTAGAAGCTTCGTATCACATAAACATAATATTTTCAGCTTTGGAAAATCTCTTTTTTTTTCAAATGAAGAAAAGCACGAAAAAAGTGATTTACATTTGAAACTTGAGCTCGCTTCATTCGAAGTCTGTAAACAAGTTTATTTCCATTGGAATCTTTTTTGAAATTTTTGGAAGCTACAACACCAACGATTTTCGTATTTCTTAATTAGAATAATTCTTTGAAAATTATTGCGGCAGGCAGAAAATACTGAATTGCTTCGTAGAAAAGAGCAACTTGATTTTGTAATTTTCCGAATCTCGCGTCTACATTTTGATTTTGATGTACCTACGCGAACAAAAGTTAATAGAATTACGAAATACGAAACTAAATTGGTAAATAAATAAGTTTCCAGCTGCAAGAAGGAAAAAAGTGCACGGCCGACTTTAATTATGTTACGTTATACTTTTTAAAATGGCTTATTATCGGGTTGCAGCGCATCCTGAAAAAGTAAAAGTTTAAACTTTCGCGAGTGAAATCGTCGGCATTATTGCTCAACTTTTTAAGTTATGATAATTTTAATGATGTTTTTCTTTTCTCCGGCGAATATTTTTATCATCGGCAGAGCCCGAATTCAACGGCGAACACAAAAGTCGTTCCTTTTCTTTTTATTTTCGTATTTTGCGCGATTTCGCGTTAGATTTTCGGAAGTTTTTTATCATGTTTTTTTTTCTCTCTTTCTCTCTTTTGCCCTCGCTTAAAGATATTTATTCGGTATTATGGGCGTGTTTCGGAGCTGTAGAAATTTTACTCTTATTATATTTATCTTGGCCCGTTTCCTTTTTATTTTTATTTCGAATTTTTACGCTATTTGTCGAATATTATTTTAATTTTACGTTGTATTATTCCAAAAGAGGCATTTTTTTTTCGCGCCAGTTTTATATTAGTTTTGCCATTTCCTTCAGGATTCCAATGCGAGTATATCGAAACAACGCGGCCACCTTAGCGGAATTTTTTACGCAGCGAAAAAGTAATAGCACGACGTTAAAACGTGTTGTAAATAAAATTAAGAAAAAAAAAAAACAGTCGTCGTATATTAAGGTATGTAGCTTGTAGATTGAAAATTGTTTATTTTTCGAAGCCGGTTTGGTAACAGCATGCGAGCTTTTTTAACTAACCAATTCTCACCATTGATTGGTGGCGGGAAGGCGATGATTTAGGAGATTTCTCGTTAGCGACTATTAAAAACCGGCCCTTATTTTGTTTGTTTGACGAACGAAAAATATATAGGCGTAATTTATATTTTAATGAGGTACAAAGACGATATACACTGTACGCGGTTTAATCACGCGTCAACATTTTATCGTTGTCGTTGTTTTAATTAATTGGACGAGGAATAGGTAAATGGTAAATGGTAATATGTATATGGGTAGAGACGACACAACGCGAAGTAGGGGTAATCCGTTCGTCGTATATTTCAAAATTCAAATGGCTACGTGGTTACGAATACGTGTGGAAATAAATTATCATAATCGCCCGGTTCGCGCATCCGTCTTAGTTTTTTGAAAATGGCGCGCATTTGTTGAAGGGATTACCAGCGAGCTCGAGTTTTCAAACATTACGATTTACGAGAGACGTTATGCTGGCGAGCTAAATATTTTAATCGGAAATAAAAATCATAATTAAGTCTTCTTAAGCGTTACTTAAGCGGCTTAATCTTTTTCGCGAAATTTATGGATATTTTTTACGCCTACTTGAAGGAAGCGTTATAATTAAGTTGAATTAATACCGCCGCTACGGTGCAGCATGGGCATGGTAGATACATTTATCTCGCCCTTACTCGCAAGCCTTTATTAAAGCGTTTTCCTTTTGCAGATGTTGTTATACCTTTGTTTTTTTCCTACTCATTTCCCCTCTCCGGTTTCGCGACGAAGCCTTTATTAAAAAGTTGCTACTGTTTGCACTCGCCGCTTTCACCTCTTTCGTTGCCTCGTTAAGTCGTAGGTCGTACTCGTTGCACTTTAACACCAGTCCAAGGTTCGCTATCGTAGTATTTCGAAAACGCGGAAATATTTTTCGAACGTCGAGCCCGACTCCAGCATGAGTTTTGTTCGAGGTTTTGGCATTTTAGAAAGAATTTCACCACGTACGAAGACGCCTCGCAATTGGAAAGAATTAGGTTGGCGTACGTTTACCGCAACAGAACGACGCGCGAAGAAAACCCATAAATTATCCGCGAACGTTTTACTTTCCGTAATTAAAAAATTCCTAGCCGAATTACAACGGACGGAAGTAGCCTCTACTTGGTGACAGTTGGAATTGAAATATTATTCGAATAAAAGACGAAACAGAGCAATATAATTTATCGCATGTACTACACAATATAATGAAATACTAAATACATCATCGAGTACCCAACAATCGATCTATCGTTCAGTGACCATGGCGACAAATCTGGATTAGTGGGTAACGACAAGTATGGCGAGGGGTACGTCAGGCGAAGCGGGGCTGTGATTTCAAAAGAATTGTGGGGGCTGCGTTGTCGTTGCGTTCCAAACAGAGGGGCAGATTGTCAACCAACCCTTCGAGACTTGGACGATTTATAACCTCGAAATGAAGTTTTCGTGGCCAGATCGATCGTTTTGTAGTTATCCTATCGGGTATATGATTTTCTGGTATGTGGATAAACAAGGCATTAAACCATCCGTGCTTCAGACTGTATTTAACTATTTATGAGGTGTGTGATAGTTGTTATTATAGTTATTATCATTATTATTATTGTCATCATCATTATTGCCAGCGACAACGTTAAATTGAAATATATCGTGAGTATACACTCGTGAAAGTTTGAATGATATTAAAAAGACATTTTCGTTGGCGAACCCGAAGTTTCCATTAAATTTACCATCGAGCTATATAATATTCGTTACTAACGTTATTTTATTTAAAACTTTAATCTCTGCGCGATGAAATATGGCTTTTTAGAGATACCGTTGGTAATGATAATGACTATATCTCAGTTTTAAACTTCTAAAATAGACGAGCAAATCCTACAGTATTTTTTAGATACGCTCAAATATCCTATGATTTTCTAACGTTCGCGAATAAACTTTTTGAAAATCATTTTTAAAACGCCTACTCAATTATTATTATTATTACTATTATTTTTTTCATGAAAAATAAAAAAAAACATAAAATTGTAAAATGATACGTATGAATGATGGAATTGAAATAAAGCTAAGCAGCTATGCTGCGTTACTAGAGCTGAGTGTTTAATTGCTGGGTAGGGAGCGAATACTTCTCTGCCCAGTAATTGCATGAACCACCATAGTTGTGAAATTTGGGCTATTCGAGTTTCTTCAAGCCTTCCTCGAAATCTCAAATTTTAATAACAAGAGTGTGCCCTGTCGCGAAACTACAGTTTCGCGTGAATCTTTGTTTTAGAAAGCTTTCTGTTTCGCCGATTGCATATTCGAGAGTGCCTTAATCCGACCAATCATATTTGTTGATTTACCTATTTATCTTACCTATTGTTAACATTTGGAGTCCTGTATTGAAGCATCCTTAAATATGCAATCTACAAAACAGAAAGCTTCCTTTTAGAGTCTATTCTAAGGATTTTTTGCAGATGTGCAAAGTACTGTAAAAATCTCAAAATTCATATATGTACGGATGTACCGGTACCCTGGCCCCTCACCAAAATTTTGAAATTAATTTTTATATACTCTTTGATAACAATGACTGGCCTCAGTCCTGTTCTAAATTTGGAGGATAGGTAGAGGGAATGGAACTTAAGAGCCCTATTGTTTCTGAAGTCAATCTCTTTACTGAATGACTGAAAGTTGAGCTCTCAGATGTTGAAGATTTTTTAGTTTTTTGCTAATGTTTCGTGAATGGAGCATTGTTAAAGTGATAATGAACAATGAATACTCATACATTTTCTATAAAAACTCATAGGAAAGGGAGCATCCAATATTAAACTTCTTAAATTTACCAAGGTTGGCAAGTTTAAGTTTCCCTTTTATTTCTTACTTTTTAAACAAATTTTTACATTAAATTGAAAATTAGTATTTTTTTGAGTTTCTTTTTTTTTTGTCATTTTTTAATTACTTTAAAAGCAGTTAAAAAAACTTTTCTCAGCCTATTGTTCAACATCCCTATTCCACTTTGACTATATACTAGATGGACCGAGTTACGTGTAGGAAAACTGCGGTGAAACATTACATGCATCCGAGTCGGAACACTCGTTGCGACTTCATATGTTGCGCATGCCTGAAGTCCGTTATCACATTCATGTTATTCTGGTTTTAAGCAGTACTATCGATGTCCCTTTGCCGCACTATTGCCGGGAAATAAATTTGCGCATGCGCATTTTGAATTTCGTCTCGAGTGTTCTGAGAAAATCTGTGTAATGTATCACCGTTTTTGGGTTGGCATTTGCTTGTTGCTAGATCGGTCCATCTAGTATATAGTCAAAGCTATTCCATTCCCAATTCCAGCGTTCCAGTTGGTGCGACAATGGCGCAAAACGAAACTGATGATAAAACGATTTTGTGCCTTCGTAATAACACTGATATGGAAATGCCTCAACTTTTACTGCGCTTTTTATGCAGTCCAATTTTTGAATTTGGAAGTTTTTTTTTAAAAAAACTCATAAGTTTTCAAACTTTTTAATAACAACGGCACCCTCTAGAAGCCATAAGCTTTCTATATTGATATCATTCAATGCGAAACGTCTCTTCTGTCAAATGCTAAAGGGAGACATCCGTGCTATTAATATAGAGATTTGCCATTTTGAATCAATTTTGACTCATATTCGAGGAAGCCATATTTTGCTCTTCATCTAATCCTGTATACAAAGACTGGTGTTTTCAAGGGGATTTGGAGAAAAAGTATGAGAAATTTGGGAAATTTAATGATTCAAAACTTTCTCAAAAGCTCGTTTTGTGCTCTAACTTGCATCTAAATTCGCTTAGGAAGCTGAAATTTGGATATGTTGGTCAAATCATTTCACTCTAACATATGACATCAACATCTTTGAAATTTTGTAAGACCCAGTCGCATCGAAAATTTGTTCTGAAATTACTACATATGAGTAGGTATTATCTGCTTGATAAATTTTTAGCGATTCTCTTGCATACCTGCTTTGCTTTCTGCATTCTAGAAGACCCAATCAAATTGATCAGTCACTTATAAAAATAATAAGCCCTCTTTCCCTCTTTTCAAAATCTGTGAAGTTATTATAGCCTAGTTTTTCACGAAGAATGCAGCTAAAAAGTAGCATCGTTTGAAATAATGCAAATATGTTTTACCACGTGTCTACTTATAAATGTACAAATCACTCAGTTTTGTGAACTCAAAAACCTTGATGTACCCAGAGCTGAAGGCAGTGGCGCAACCAGAACTTTTTTTGGAGGGGGCTAAAAAAAAGCAGGTTCGAACTTCAGTTGATACCACCTATTTTCATGAAGTGTAAACATTTTTTGAAAAAATTGCAAAATGAATGGTATCATAGATTAATTGTAGAAAGATACCCCCTCCCATATTTACGAATTTATCACTCATAAATGTTGAAAAAGAAGGCAGAAAGTTGTTTTTTTTTTATTAATATCTAGGATAAAAATTGATCTTACTGGTGTACTTAAATCTACGACGGCACCCAAGATAGAACGACTAAATTTTTTCCCCGCAATTTAAGTGTATTTGTTTAATAATTGATTTTTGAAATTTCGAAGACTTTTTTTTTGGGAGGGGGGGGCTTTAGCCCGCTAGCCTCCCCCTTTATTGCGCCACTGGCTGAAAGGAACCAGAATTACGATAGATGTGCGGTAAAAATAATTTTCGAGGCTTCCTTTTCAATTTTTTCTCAATATAATGGAAATTTCGAAACAATCAATGGAGAAAAAATTCTATAAAGAGTTGTGAACATTTTTCAGATCTAAAATGTAGATTTCAGGCCGCTCTCTGGAAGCCAGACCCGGGGCAATATACTCTTTGCTCTAGATGTGCCAGATGCAGCGGTGGCATTGGTTATAATAACATATCTTTTCTTTCCTAAATAGATAGTAAACGAAAAAAAAGAATAATGCATTTATATGAATTGATTATTACCACATTAAACGTTATAAACTAACGACGAACATTAAGCACCCACGTTGCTCGTCTATATCAATTCCTAACGTCTTACACGCTCGTTTATTCAATTTTGTTAGTCGTGTTTTTTTTTTTTCTAGTAACACCCACAAAGTGAATTATATAATTAAATTCGTATTGTTACTCACCTCAGTTATGAATTTCTTCCTTTGCGACGACTAAGTACAACGTTTTCTAATCAGCTATCACGGCAAACTGACAAATCTCTGCAATTTTTTTTTTATCGTTTAGTAAAGCATACTCAATGCTCGTTTGCCCGTTATCAATGTATTTAAGTACGTATCAAAGCGAACGAAAACGACTCTGGTATTCTTATCGGTTTGAGTTTATATAACAACAATTAATGCCCTAGTGTCTTCGTGCGAGAAGTGAAGCGTACCTATCTAATCTCGAAAAAAAATAATGAATCACTCTTTTGGTAAATTTGTAGAAATAAATGAATGAATCTTATTGGTTTGAGCAATCGGTTGTCAAACTTTGATAACGATCTTGAAACGTTATATGAATTTATAATTAGGTATAATGACTTTAAAAATATCTATTAGATGCGAATAAACCCATCTTCAAAATATTTGTATATACCGAATGAAATGTCCATAGGAACTGTATTAAGTTCCTTTTACATATCTACTGGAGTTAATTAATGCGAAATGCTTGTTGTTAATAACGTATGAAGTTGGATTTTGATTGATAAAAAATTCTAATCAGTTACTTGGACTATTGATACAGTCATGTTTTCATGGGAATCCCTTTACATTGCAGAATAATAATGGTAAATTTAAAAAAATCCCAGAGCTTCATGAACGATCTGTTTGAGATAGTTGTACGAAATATAAAAGACTATTTCCTTCCTAATTGGCGTGTATTTAATATATTTGCTTTATATTTTGCTAAAAATACCTATTGTTGATTTTTCGCTTATAAAAACTTTCTCATATACTACTCGTAATGAAGTAACGAAAAAGATAACACTATGCTATCAGTCCGAGTCAAGATCGTTACGTTGGAATTTTCGACAACATCTCGCTACAAACGAAAAAATGTCAACAAATAACGCACTTACGAGGTAAATGTATGAATCACGGCACGTTTTCAAAAGCGACGATAGCACGAGGAGAAGAAAAATTTGCGAAAAATTTCGACACACGCGACGCGATACAGCGCACCGAACTGAGACGACGAAAATCGCGCACAGCACAAATGCCACGAAGATCTGCGTAAAACTTAAGGGTTGTCGCCGGCTATTCGCACCCCCGAAAACAGTAACACCGCCGACGGTAAGCTTCCCTATTTTATGTATAGGGGTTATTCCCCCATTTGCCGATTCTGGATCGATATCGGACCGACTCAGAAGCTGCCGGTTTTCCGGAAGACTTTAACTATATATCAAACGTTTGATACAAATGGTTTTATTATACGTCTTTATTAATTTGACGCCCGTTTTATGAAGCGACCGTTTAGATTTTATGCTGCAAGACGTACCTACGGAAGGGTAGCAATTTACGATCACTATATAGCGAAACAGGTGCCCCGCTTCGCGGTCTAGTGGCGCGTTTTTTTCTTCAACGCTACGACCTACGAGTACCTCTACCTATGTAGGTTCGAATATCAGATCATAAAAACCGGAGGGAGTATGAGACAGCATCGTTGAAATTTAATTAGCGATTCCATAGTTGTTTTTGATTCGCAGCCGTAATTCTGCTGTTTTCAAGTTTCAAGGTAGGTTCCTGTCGAGTTTCCAGAATTTTACGCCGATAGAGGCTTCGTCACGGGCGTATAGCCAACGATCATGGGATGAATTTGTGCGGGTATCTAGTACGGTCGTGTTTTACGAGCTATTTGCCAGAATAAGAGACGATTTGAATAAGCGGCTGTAATTAATTCGTTTTTGTATTCGTCAATTTGTTATTATCATAATTTTAATTTCATTGTATCCGGCATGCTTCGAGTAGGAGAGAAATGAGACTATTCAGAACTGTAGAATTTCAAATGCTTCCCTCTTGAATTAATAATAAAATTAAAAGAACTGGACATACTTTTGTCATAAAAACGGATTTCTTTTTTATTTATTTCGCATATTATATGTTATTATTGTAAACTTATGGACATACATAATTCTATGACGAGGCGTAGGTATTAAAAAAAAATGTTGGAACTGAAGAAGCATTCAAATGTTAAACTTATTGAATAAAAACTTTATCGTCACACGTTTCCTAACCTCGCATCTCACGTGTCGTTGTTCTATTGTCACGTTAAAAATAGGGGATTTGTGCCTTACATCAGATGTACATTATTATTCTCAAATTACGGTCATGTAATGTTATTGTCACTTCACACTTAGTCGAATTAACGCAACAAAAATTTTTATTGATAAATAAAAATTTTATCGGCACGTTTTCTAACCTCCAATCCCTCATATTTTTATTCTCAATTCATAAATCATTACGTCACGTTTGGTCGCATTAACAACAAAAATTTTTTGCATGAATAAAGTTTTTATGGTCACGTTTCCTAATCTTGCATCTCTCATATTTTTATTCTCAAGTTACGGATTATCACGTCATGTATAGTCGTATTAAAATAAAAATTTTATGGATAAATGAAATCTTCATCGTCACGTTTTCTAGCCTCGCATCTCTCATATTTTTTTTCTCTAGTCACGGATTATCTCGTCATGTTTAATCCAATTAACAATAGAAATTTTTTGCATGAATAAAATTTTTATGGTCACGTTTTCTAACCTCGTATCTCTCATATTTTTATTCTCTAGTCACGGATTATCACGTCATATTTAGTCCAATTAAGAATAAAAATTTTATGCATAAATAAAATTTTCATCGTCACGTTTTCTAACCTCATATCTCTCATATTTTTATTCTCAAGTCACGGTTTGATCACATAATGTTGGAGTAATAAAACACAAGGAAATCCCCACGCATTAAATCTTACTTTCTTTATTGAAATTTTGAAACATTCGACATTTTGAGTCAATTTCTACACAAACTTGGAGAGCCATGTTGCAGTCTCAAATTGTCCCTGCATACAAAATTTGAATATTTCGAATGAATTCATGACTCGATTTCTTTTTTAAAAACTTTTGTAGGCTATAGCTTCCCTCCAAATGCATCTGGATGACATCTTTATGAAATATTTAAAAATTTTTCTTCACTCACCACATTTTGAGGTCTGAAACCACTTCTCATCACCCTGGAACATTTTTCTTTTTTTCACGCAATAGGAGGGGACATGGAAGGAAGGATTCACTCTCTATCATATCGCACATCACATTGGTTGCTGAGAACTTCTTTGGTATTATCTTCTGATCAGAAATAGAGTGAATATGAGAGGAGTCAAATAGGCATTGTTTTGTGTATCAATTAGCATACGCAATGAGGAGTGAATTAATTATTCTGCAATTTTTCAATTATTAATGTGTATTTCAAATATAATTATTTTATTGTCTTAATTCATAATCACCTCCGGTCAAGGCTTGAATTTTTTACAAAAATTTAACAAAAAATTAGCCCAATAAAAAGAAATTAACAAAATGGAAATGAAGATAAAACTTTTATTCGTAATCATTTTTTTCCATTCATTAGAGGCAAGTGACAATAGTTTAAATATAGTTTTCTCCAGTTAAATTATAATTTTGGAAATTCTTTCTATGCTCTACCATACGTCTAATCCAGATTCGAGGCTGATTAATAAGAATTATCCAACCTTATACATATTTAAAATTTTCTGCACATAACACACATTCTTTATTAAACTGAAAAATTCATCTCTTCTTCCGCATTATAGAATTTATTTTCGCTACGCTATAAACGACGTACTCCCTGATCGATGGGAGTTCATAGTTATTAAATTTAAGGTGAAGCTTCTCAATAATTCTTCAAATTTGAATTCTCAGAGATTTAAATTCTCAGTTTCTCAGGTATTGTGATTCTTGAGTAATTCTACCCAACTTCGTGATGTACTGCACTTGAGCTAATGTTATTGGTCTTCAAAGTTCAAACAAAGAAATGTAAGTTACCATTATGCATTACTGGAGCTGAGTTTCTAATCAGAGCTTGTTCGAATTTTCATATAAACTTGACTGTTGCTGATCTCTTTAAGCCCACATCCGGTGTTATAATTGAAAAAAAAAAAAAAAAAAAAAGGAAATGTTCCATAATTATTAATACTCCATCAGAATCTGTTGGTGTTTTTTACTTAATCTATTAATTATCTCAGAATTCTTAACAAAATTTTGCTGAAACGCTTGCTGAAACCGCTCTCATTTCTGCCAAAGCGTATTTTGGGAAGTATTTTGAAAAAACACGCTTTGGCGGAAATGAGAGCGGTTTCAGTAAGCGTTTCAGCGAAATTTTGTTAATAGGAAGACGAATTTCTTCAGCTTAGTTCAATGCGCAGAAAAAAATTTTTGCATTGCTTTCATCCCCGTAGTTTCTTTACATTTCACCAAATTACAAGCTACACGTTTTATTATTCATGCTTTGGCTCACAAACAGAAAGATGACTGTACAATGTACCTATCTACAGATGGTAGATTGGAAGGTATACAATTTACATAAGAATACCGATACATTGTTAATTAAAAACTTTTTCATTTTAGGGGCGTGGCGAAGAAACGTCAACAGGTTTACGCAAATAGCCGCCGCCATTTTACGTCGGAATAAAGCGTATTTTAAAAACTGGTTTATTCAAATACCTAATTTGATTCGACTAGCTTTAAAGGCGATTCTGACACGACAGCGGCATCTTTCTGCATTTTCTTCGATTAGGAAATACATAATTCGGTTGAATGTAGCACGCGCAACGTGTTCAGTGCCGAACCAGATTACCTTTACGAGCTAACAAAGAACAAGAAAAAAAAATACTACCATAATTTGCGGTTGTTTGTTTTTGCTACGGAGTGGTGCAGGCTATACGTCGGAGTTTTTATTTTTTATTTTAGAGCAGCGTAAGTGCACGAGATACATGGTTTACGAGGTACGCTTGTGAAAGATGGTTTCTTGTTGGTTAGGCAGATATATATATATTTCTGGAGGTATCTTCGGTGCAGTAGCTATTTTTAACGTTGGACATTCAGCAAGGTACGTGTGCAAGATGTAGGGACTAGGGAGCTAAGGACGTCGTCGCTAATCCAATTACAGTCCCTTGGTAAACGAACCCTTGTTTAGGCACGGTAACAAATTACTTACGTTTACTTTCTTAAAATTGAAGATACCGAGATACGCGTAACTTTTCCAAGTTGGGTGAAAAAAACAGGGACAAGCATTAGGTCGCTTACAGCGAAATACGAAAATATCCGAGATTCTTTTCGTTTGAAGGAAAGAAAATCATGATGGCACCTGTATCGCACCCCGCTACGTATTGCATTTTTTTTCGTAATATATATGGTTTCACTTTACGGGCCCCAATTCGACTCCGTTAAGCTTTAAAATGGCGCCGGTTGCCGGTGTAAATTGAAGAAAAAAAGAAAAAATAGGCGCGCTCTCGTATATTATATTTTTCGTATAGCGTATAGTTTCATCTATCAAAAATGAAAAAAATCCTTTCGCATTTAAATCACGACAATACGTACAAAAGCGACGAGGTCTTTATCTAATCCGAACCCCTGTTAATTTTTCGCGATCGAAGAAACCGAGGACGCGGTGCCTAGCTGCCTACGTCTAACCTAAGTACGCGACAAACGAACGTAATAAAAGCCGGTAATGAAATAATACCGAACCCGAATCCGCTAACCGTTCGTATATTTTCTTTTCTTTAATAGAGTATTTATTGTTCTACTCGATAATACGAGCTTTATGAATTCGGCTTCGCTCCTTTGTCGGCGAAAGAGAAAAAAAAAACAGGTCTGCCTCGTGAATAGGACCGTAAATTCCGCAAATAACACCTTCGCACCTGTTTAAAAGAAACGACGACGATTATTGTTGAAATATACGCGGCGTCGTGGTCGCGGGTCGCCGTTTTCGCGAAGGCGGGTTTTCCGCGCAAAGGGCGTCAAATGAATACGCGCCGACAAACGCGACCAAAATATACTCTTAAAGGGATAATAAAATTGTAATAGTACACCGAGGAAATGGTTATGAAGCTATATTCGTAACCCCTTTTCATGCACTGGATGCTCATCCTCATCCCTTCGAATAAGTGCGTAATCGTTTGGCCGCAGATTATCGTTGCGTTTCCTTTACGACGATTAATAGTTTTACGATATGCCAGGTATCGAAGAAAGCAGATTTACTCAGCACGTTTCACGCTGCGGTATTGATCGCATTGCCGAATTTTTCACATGTTATGATGACTGTTAGCTGGTGCGAGATATATGCTTTTGTAGAAGTTTCGTTCCGGTATTGAATATGTATAGAAATTATTGTAACCGATGGCCGATTCACGCACAGGGTCCATTAGGCTGCAGCCTTGAACGACAAAAATTTGACGTGGTCAATAATTGCAGAGCGATTATTAAACGAAAACAAAAAGAAACGTGAAAAAAATTAACATTTTATTTTTTAGACCTTTTCCCCTCATTTTTTCATTTTGCTTTTCTTATTTTTTGAATTTTTCCTCATTTTTAAATGATAAAAAGTTAAAAACTTATATAATTTTTTTTAATTTTATTGTTATCAGAATGTAATCGTTATTTATTCGCGTTTCATTTAATCGAGTCTATCAAAAACTAAATTAAAATTTATTTCATTTAAATAGCTCCATAAAAATTTGTTGGGACTATTTTCAATTTTTTAGATAAATTCATAATATTTGGAATATTATCTTTATTTTTGAAACTTCTTACGGTTTCATTGATATGTACGTTTGTTTTTTTTTGTTTTTTTATTATAAAAAATAAAATCTAAATAGATTTTTGAGCGATTGTTTCAAGCAAATATATTTTTCACGCTGTTGTTATTATATAATTATGCATAATGCACACTCCATAAGTCAAATCTGATAATTTTTCATTTTTTTCCTTATTTCAATAGCATCTAAGAGACAACAAGAATTAGAATTGTTAGTTTAGCAAGCATTGAATCAATTTTTTTTTATTTGCTTACAGCTTACTTTTTAATTGTTTTTGAGAGGAAAGGGGTGAGAGGGCTTGATGAGTCGTGTGAAAATACATGTAATTATTTGTGAAGACGACAAATTAAATATAGGTTATGAATGCCTCGCTGATTATGATATATTGGTGACAAAATTCTGACTGAGAGCTTTAAAATCGGTTGAAAAAATTTCAGCTGCTAATAGACACTTCTTGAATTACCTACACCTAACGTAGATAGTATAATGCAAAAATTTGTATATGATATTGGTATACATTACAAGCATTTTAATTTTTATATTTTTGTGAGCAGAAATAATATTTTGATCACTGTTGTCAGGGAACACCTAAAATAGACATTTTGGTAGACCAAAAAAAAAAAAACCGTAAGCAGCCATGCCGCATTACTGGAGCTGAGTTTTTAATTGGAGCTTGTTTTGATTTACTAATAACCTTGCTTAACCGTTCATGACTACAGGCCACACCCAATACCAAGTCTGAAAACCCCTACCCTATCCTTTCCAAAAATACTTAAGAAGTTGAATTTGGCACAAATGTAGTATTTCTTGCCATGAAATAATCATGTGAACACATATTTCTGAAATTATAACTATTTGAGGGTGCTCAAATTATCTTCAAATCTTGATAATCCGGCATTTTGGATGAATTTTGACTCAAATTTAAGTGGTTATATTCTGGTCACAAACTAATCCTACACACAAAGTTTGACCATTCTAGGCCGATTTGGTGATGAGATATGGAAGATTCATGAAATTTCCTGCAGCAATTTCCCCTCCAAAAGCCGTTTTTTGCTCTAACTCCCCTCCAAAATCACTGAGGAAGCTAAAATCAAAATACGTTTGTCACTTGGGCTCATTTTATCATATGACACAGCAATAAAAAATTTTCGACCCCTCCTGTACCCCCACCACTATTTTAGGTTGATAACCCCGCCTTCCCCCTCCAACATCATGTATGGAAGTGAATTCGGGATATAGTATACAACTTATCCCCAATAACCATATGAATTCATATTAATTACATTTTTACCAACTTGAGGCTCCTCAAGCTCTACTCAAAATTTTGATAATCCGCCATTTTGATCCATTTTGATCCAAATTCAAGAGGTCATATTGTGGTCACCAACTAACCTCACACACAAAATTTGACCTCTTTAACTTGATTTGGTGGGGAGATATGGAAGATTCAAGAAATTTCATGACTCAAAACTTCCTCAAAAAGCCGTTTTTTGATCTAACTCCTCTCAATATGCACTTAGGAAGCTGAAATTTGGATATGTTAGTATCCGTGACTCACTCTTTCATATGAAATCAAAAACGAAAAATTTGAGCTATTTGCCCTTCTCCAGCCCCCTCAAAATTTGAGTGATCCGCCATTTTGAAATTTATCGAAAAAACAAAAAAACTATTTTTGCGTATTTTCAAGAAGAGTTCCTCACCGAATTTTGAGCGAATTTTATCCACACCCGCCTGCGCAAGGCGAGTGACACAAAAAACGCAATTTCCTCAAAAACAGGTTTTTGCTAACTCTCCTCAAAATGCACTTAGGAAGCTGAAATTTAAATATGTTGGTGTCCGTGACTCACTCTTTCATATGAGATCAAAAACGAAAAATTTGAGCTATTTGCCTCTTCTCCAGCCCCCCTCAAAATTTGAGTGATCCGCCATTTTGAAATTTTTCGAAAAAACAAAAAAAGCACTTCTGCGCATTTTCAAGAAGAGTTCCTCACCAAATTTTGAGCGAATTTTATGAATACTCGCCGGCGCTACGCGTGGGGAAAAAATATATATATATAATTGTATATATACCAAAAAGTTGAACATTTGCCAGATGATTACAAATGGTCTGAAACGCAAAGATTTGAATACCCCACTCTCCCCCGACCTTCCCTTCCCAAATCAGGTTGGCTGTAATAGCTATCGTTTTTATTAAAAACTCAGCTAATTAAAATGGATCTAAAATGCTTTCAAATTAAGTTTCAGCGTTATTTTGCTTAAAAAAGCTATCGAGGGTTCATTGTTCATTATTTATCAGAATAAAAATTGTATCATCAATAAATAGTAAGCAGATATTTGATAAGAAAAAAATTAGCTTTTCGCTCACTTAATGCTCCATAATGCGGAGCTTGATGAAAATTTATTCTCATATTGGAGAAAAATCTGTAAAACTTTTCTTCATTCGGTGAACTTTATCGTATTACCTATTATTAATGGAAAATCCCGTCATAAATCTTTTTAAATTTGATTTCCTCTCACCAAGTGACTCTATAAGGATACAACTTCAAAAATGAAAATGTCAGTTCATATATTATATGAAAAAACGTTGAAATAACAAATTTTTCGTAATTATTTCATTTTTTTGTTTTGTAGAAAGTTGAGCCACTCCATACAATTGAGAAGGAGACTACGCTATGTACAGTGTAAGTACTAAGTATATATATATCACCAGGAAATTATTAAAATACCATCTACCTATTGATAATTTTGACAAATAGCCGAATCGAAGAAATATTCAGAGTCACTGAATATAAAAAAAAAAATTAGCATCTAAAATTTCCTTCGGATTCGAAACTTTGGAACAATAAAGTGTAATTTCTCTGTAAGTATTACAAAATTTTTAATTTGTCGAAAATGAATATAATTTGCAATTTTTGAAGAAAGTAGAAGCATAAAATAATATATCTTCGAAATTTTTTAAGCACATTTCTGAAATCATTTTGCAAATTATTTTTTTTTTCTACAATAAACTGCAACTCAGAGTTTTATTAAATTTCGAAAAAAAATCATTTCACCATAATAGATACCTGATTCATGATTGGTAAGCTGAATGTAGGTTGATAGTTCTGTTAAATTCATTCTAACAAGGGTAGGCACTTCCTCAGGTCATTGTCACCGATTTTGGTGGAATAAATTTCAAATGCATGTTCCCCCTCTCCCTTAACATCAATTCAGTTAGCATTCTCTACTAGTTATGGTCATTCTTTGTTTAATTTTTGTAAGTAGAAATAACATTTTGACCTCTGGTATATCATAGAATCCCTAGAATGAGTATTTTGAAAGTGGACAACAAACAGTGGCTATTTTTAACATTTCAGAAATTCCGAAAATTGGATCTATTAGACCTCTATATTACTGTTAATATTACCATAAGAGATGGTATTTTTTTAGGCGTTGTTCAGATCATTTCGCTATTAATGCAATATACCAAACTCCATTTACTTATTTGGAAAAACAAAAAACGTTCTTTGTCTAAAAATTATTTTTAAATAACGCACGATGCTCGCATTGGGTTTGAATCATCTGAAAGCTTGAAATTAGTTTCATATCCATAAAATTTATTTTGGCTTTTCAGTATTAAAAGTTATTAATTCGCTCGATGAAGTTGAAAATGTACCTTATTAAAACTATTTTTTCAATTTGATTTTTCAAATTCGGGCAAGAAGTACATCATAGTGAAAGCAATAAACTGAAAACTGATATATGTATTTTTTTAAAACATTCCACACCTATATTTCATTTTTTTTAAATTTCATAAAATATGTTCTTTTGCGATTTTACATGTAAATCCGAAGTCAGAGGGCGAAAAATAAAGTAAAAAATTTCCAAATGTCCTCCCCAACCAGGAAAAATTCCTGGCTATTCCTATAGTTATTTGCATTAATTGGTACCAACGCCTAGGTTACGTATGAATTATTTTTAAGATTTGGAGTCATAATTTGAATATGAATCAGTGGGTATATTTTCTTAATCTGTGAATTTTAGACCAGTTTGCAATTGGTTCCAAAATAGAACAATGGTGCAATTGTCACTTTTGTTCGACAAAATTATGAAGAGGATTTAATACTCATGGTGGATTTCGAATTCTTCACACATTAAATATTCTTTCGTGGACTAAATTTACGTATTATGAATATAAGAACGTGTCAGAAAAGAAATGAATATATCGCCTTTGATGAATTACGTTCACCATTATAGTACTTACATAAATACAGTGTGCAGTGTACATGATGGCGATGAATGAGAAGTTTTTATGATATTTGTTATTCAACAAACGACCGCATGAGAATTCCTTATTGCTTATGACAACATTTAATACAACGCTGTCAGGTTCATCGTTAGCTCTTTTGAATAGAGCTGAAGTATGCAAATCGACAACCGGGTTCTCTGTATGCTACAGCACTACGTGGATTTAAGTGTGTGGGTTTTAACGCCACCAAATCGTGCAGGGAAACGCGAGTTTTTTTCTCTTTCTAAAGCCTCATCGAACAAATTTAACGATTATTGTTTATGCAAATTCGATACATCGTATCCATCGGTGTTATTTTACGCGAGTATATTACGAATATGTAAATATTCGCATGTTTTCTGCGAACTGCGATCATTTGGCGCTTATAAAAATCGAACGAATATCGAGAAAGCCAATCAATTGGTTGCAGCGTACCACGTAGGCTAAGTACGTAGAGCTGATAAATTTCGACTGCGAAAGATTTTTGCTGGGATCGCAATGCATCAGCGTCGAAGTAAGTATTTTTTATTGGACGCGGGAAATACTGCGCTCGTACTTGAGGCGATAAAAATCTAAAAAGTACTTTTAAAATGAAGAACACGGGCCCATTTTGTATGGCAATAAACGGTGATAAATGTCCGGCAATAATTCAGAATATTGAGAACGTGATCACCATTCATGGTACTCGATTGAGCTCGTTTTTATCGAATTAATGCATTCTATATGTGTGTGTAAAAAATGGCCTTAATCGAGCGATGGGTTTTCATGGAAATTCCCTCGAAGATGTTGCGTATTTACTAAAATTACCATTTTTCATTTCTCCAACACGCTGCTTAATTTGTGTCTGTGTACTATGCCAGTGGAAACGAACTTCTGAATTGCCGCAATTCAAGTTTGAAACTTTGATACTTTTATTTTCTTTCGTATTCTATCTGCTGTTCCATTTGGATTTTAGCCAAAATATTTCTCTCAAGATATTCGAGTGTCAGATGAAAATTTATTTCGCGAATGTTCGATTTTCATCTTTCAGAAATGGTATTATAATCTCTTCTCTTGGGCCCACCGTAATCGAAAGAGATGGTTTGTTATGTTGCTCCCTCCCCCCTCCCCCCTCAGAAATAGTCTTCTGTCATACTTGTTGCTTTAATTTAAAATAATTTATTTTTTTGAGAGAAAAATTAAAATTCAAGAGATATACCTTCCCAATTGAAAATGTAGATAAAAAATTGCTCTCGAATTAACCTAAGTTTTCTTCATCATCATTAACCTTTGAATATATTAAATTAATTATTAAAATAAGAAATAAAATGTAAATATTATACTAGTATCATTCAATACTGTATGATGCGTGTATGCTGGAGTGTGCATTTTTTCAAAATTTGTGGTAGCTCCATAGGCTAGCAAACATCATTAAAGTTCGAAAGAGGTAAAATTGTTCTTTTAATAAGGGCTTTGATCAAAATT
Source organism: Phenacoccus solenopsis (assembly GCA_009761765.1). NCBI lineage: Eukaryota > Metazoa > Arthropoda > Insecta > Hemiptera > Pseudococcidae > Phenacoccus > Phenacoccus solenopsis. Next base: position 45,162,049 of record CM019754.1, on the reverse strand, counting down.
TCATGAAAATACAATTACTGGACTTTTTCATTTTCCTTTGCTTTAGTATTCCTACCTGCCTACTTAATATTTAAAGGTCTTGACGTCTCCATCCCCTCATGACGATTAATTTTTTTACGTCGTTCTCTCTTTTATTCGTTAGATTTGGGGTTACAGTTCTTCACGTTATAAAAGTAATATTTTTCGTTTTAGAAAGAAGGGTTAGGCGTTGATGCTTGACCATAAGCCTATGAAGTTTGAATAAAACGTTTTTCAATGAGTTGTTTTGCCCTTTTAGTAAGTACATACATGAAAATTAAGAGGGTTGTGGCATTTGATGGAATTGCTGAAAGCGAAATATAATTTAGATAATGTTATCTGCGGGGCATATTGAAGCCAAAATAAATAATTATAGTAAGTGTACCTGCGTTTCAGAATAAGAAAAGAGCAACTTGTTGAGGTTAGTATAGCAATGGATTTGATGTTTTCATTGCTATGTTGCGTGGATACTCACATTCATTGAAAACATTTCAATTATTCAAAATTGATACGATGAGAACCAATTTTTAAGTATCTGGAAAACTAATTAAAATTTATTAGCAGCTTATAGGTATTACTAGTAATTAGGTACCTACGTTTTTGTATTTTCCTCCATGTTGGATATATATCTTTTAGATGAGTCAGTCAATTTCATTAAATTTATTGTAAGAAAAAAATTACAGCTTAGAAAAAAAAATCTATCCATTTGAGACTAAGCCACAAATGTCAGTGTAGCGTGTTTACGAAAATAAACGATTTTGAATTCTTGCATTCGACGTTTGTTTCGTTCTAAATGTCGTTTTTATGTCACACATTTCCGTATTTCTTTTTTCACATTTTTATCTTCATTTCTAAAGAATATTCGATACCATAAAGTTTCGATTTCCTCGAACGTTTGTATTGAAAAGCATTTATTTATAGTTAATGTCGTATTTTACAGCCACATTTTATCGTACGTTTATAAATTCCGTTAGGTTTGCATTTCATCTTTTTTCAGGGTATCGGGGTTTTTCTCCCAGTAACATGGATTTTATTTTTATTCACTTTTTACCAATGTGGAAGGTATAAATATTTCTTATCTGTCCAAAAAGGTCTTTAAAATCATCAAAAAATCTATTTTCCTTTGTACAAAAGGAATAAAAAAAATTGTCTCTTAAACCCCTTAGAATTGCAAGATTTTCTTTTCTTTCTTTTTTTCTTTCTTTTTTATGTGGCTACCAACAAAATACGTAAGAAAATAACAACTATGAAAAAATTAAGACCAATATCTAGAATTAAATTGCATTGTACGTATGAAAATTAGTCGAAATGTAACTACGTATTCTCCTAGTTTTAGAGCCTGTTAATTTATGTATATGCAATTTTAAAAACGTGTCGATATATTATGTGCGGTCTATTTTCATGAAGGAATAGGAAGAGAATTTATATTGAATTCGAGCACTGTGTAGGGTTGATTAATGAAACGCCGATAATAAAAGTAATTCTGAAGATAAAAAAAAATTATCATAATTTTCTTTTTATAATAATTTTAGAATACTCGTAAAATGCTGAATTATTGAAATTAAACAAATTTTGTGCAAACAAAATATTCTATATAATTTTTTTTTGAAATTTTAAAGAAATTATATTAATAAAATTATCCGTGGTTCTCAAATCAATATAATTTGTAATCGTGTTGAGGAACGGATACAGTATGTAAAATATTTCATCTCTCGCTTTCAAAGGCAGCACATTTGTTTTTGACAGCTGCTGATAATCCATTAATAACGCAAACAAACCATTTCCACTCAAATACAAACGCAAAAAGGTACACGTAATATACATTGGCGGCTCCGAATGATTGTAATTTGTACTCGAAAATGTTGTTAAAATAAACACCCAAAATAAATGGGACTGAAACCAGGGTCAAAAAATTATTTTATTCTCACCCGCGTCAAACATCTGCCTAAACTGCTACGTATTACGAGCTCGTTGATTTTTAAACAGAATTCTAGAACTTTAGATTCGAGAAACGATGTAAACAATAAAAACAGAACTCCTTCTTTTTTCTACATGCAGATTAGAAGCGAAAGCTTGCTTGAACAATAAATCTGTATGGAGGTAGTTAGCGGTGTTTTTACCTCATTAGGAGGTTGGGAATTTATTACTTTGATTGTTTGATGTCGATTTGGTATTAGTACAAGGTATTTTGTATGTTTTCTCCTCATTTTAAACGTACAAAATGAAGTAAATAGTTCTATTTTTTTTAGCTGAATTTTTAATAAAAACGATAGCTATTACAGCCTACCTGATTTGAGAAGGGAGGGTCGGGGGAGGGTGGGGTCTTTAAATCTTTGCGTTTCAGACCATTTGTAATCATCTGGCAAATGTTCAACTTTTTGGTATATATATATTTTCCCCCACGCGTAGCGCCGGCGAGTATTCATAAAATTCGCTCAAAATTTGGTGAGGAACTCTTCTTGAAAATGCGCAGAAGTGTTTTTTTTTTTTTTGTTTTTTCGAAAAATTTCAAAATGGCGGATCACTCAAATTTTGAGGGAAGGCTGGAGAAGAGGCAAATAGCTCAAATTTTTCGTTTTTGTTTTCATATGAAAGAGTGAGTCACGGACACCAACATATTTAAATTTCAGCTTCCTAAGTGCATTTTGAGGAGAGTTAGCAAAAACCTGTTTTTGAGGAAATTGCGTTTTTTGTGTCACTCGCCTTGCGCAGGCGGGTGTGGATAAAATTCGCTCAAAATTCGGTGAGGAACTCTTCTTGAAAATACGCAAAAATAGTTTTTTTGTTTTTTCGATAAATTTCAAAATGGCGGATCACTCAAATTTTGAGGGGGCTGGAGAAGGGCAAATAGCTCAAATTTTTCGTTTTTGATTTCATATGAAAGAGTGAGTCACGGATACTAACATATCCAAATTTCAGCTTCCTAAGTGCATATTGAGAGGAGTTAGATCAAAAAACGGCTTTTTGAGGAAGTTTTGAGTCATGAAATTTCTTGAATCTTCCATATCTCCCCACCAAATCAAGTTAAAGAGGTCAAATTTTGTGTGTGAGGTTAGTTGGTGACCACAATATGACCTCTTGAATTTGGATCAAAATGGATCAAAATGGCGGATTATCAAAATTTTGAGTAGAGCTTGAGGAGCCTCAAGTTGGTAAAAATGTAATTAATATGAATTCATATGGTTATTGGGATAAGTTGTATACTATATCCCGAATTCACTTCCATACATGATGTTGGAGGGGGAAGGCGGGGTTATCAACCTAAAATAGTGGTGGGGGTACAGGAGGGGTCGAAAATTTTTTATTGCTGTGTCATATGATAAAATGAGCCCAAGTGACAAACGTATTTTGATTTTAGCTTCCTCAGTGATTTTGGAGGGGAGTTAGAGCAAAAAACGGCTTTTGGAGGGGAAATTGCTGCAGGAAATTTCATGAATCTTCCATATCTCATCACCAAATCGGCCTAGAATGGTCAAACTTTGTGTGTAGGATTAGTTTGTGACCAGAATATAACCTCTCAAATTTGAGTAAAAATGGATCCAAAACGGCGGATTATCAAGATTTGAAGATAATTTGAGCACCCTCAAATAGTTATAATTTCAGAAATATGTGTTCACATGATTATTTCATGGCAAGAAATACTACATTTGTGCCAAATTCAACTTCTTAAGTGTTTTTGGAAAGGATAGGGTAGGGGTTTTCAGACTTGGTATTGGGTGTGGCCTGTAGTCATGAACGGTTAAGCAAGGTTATTAGTAAATCAAAACAAGCTCCAATTAAAAACTCAGCTCCAGTAATGCGGCATGGCTGCTTACATTTTTTTTTTGTATTGTGTCATATACTGCAACTCTGGCCAGAGACACATTAGCAGGAGGTAAGGTCTAGATTTCCTGGAACAGTTTAATCTGTTTGAGGCAGACGAATAGGGACATGGTATGGTGACTACCATGCTAAGGATGTCGAAAAGGCTAGAAGGTATTTTAAGTCTCGAGCTAATGTCTATATTATAATGAAAGCAGGTTACGAAGGTGTGTGCAAGTGTTAATGGTGACTAGCAATGCTGATATGAAGGTGGGGGCGGTCTATTAAGCAGAAAAGAATGAGTCAAGAGACTGTGGCCCAATCGAAGACGAGTGAGCACCACCTCCTCTCGTCTCGAGCATTGCGGTATCAGCCAGGGTGAGGTAGAATTATGAATTACACGAAGTTTATTAGTTGTAAGGGTATTTTCCCAAGTAGTTTCGCGGTATGAATTTTCTCAAAAAATTCTTTGAAATATGTGAAATTTTAATCATCACATAAAGATAAATAACAATTGAGACTGTCTAAAATGCATAATTTCAAAATTTTTAATTAATAAAAAATGAAAAAATTTGAGAAAATTTAAAATTACAATCGCTTTTCAAATTTATAGAAAATTTTAAATTTTCAGGCAGTTTCATATGTTGAGAATTTCGCTACCTGTAGATCATTTGGTAACTCACTTTTACCATCGCTCCGTTTCTTTTTTAAAAATAAACCAAAACAGGCCTATTTTATCTGATAATCTCACTTCTTAATGAATATCGTAGTCGTACTTCAACGCCAGCGTATACAATGGTACACCTCACTCCGCATGGTCGTACTAAAGCCACCACGTCCGCTATACCCGCATAAAGAAAACGCGCAAATCCTTTCAACAATTATTACCCAAGTATAAGCGAGCAGTAACTCATTCTAACGCCTTGGAACGAGTAAATAATCGAAACTAAAAACTTTGGTTCGCGAAATTCCTTAAAAACTTGAAACTTAAATCCCTCGGAATGAAGGTATCATTGTCGAAATAATCTTATTATATTCCAACCACGGATGTATAATTTATGCCCTGCAAGTATTCGTGGTTTTTGTATCCTCTCTTGCTCTCTATCTCTGGCACCGAAACAAAACTAAAAACGGAAGTCGCAAACCCGAAACGTTTTATAAGCGTAACACACGAGTATGCTGATTTATGGCGTGTTTTCAGCGCACACTACACAGTTCAGTACCAAAAAGAGCTTCGGGTAATTAATTTATCCCCGGGATAAAACAGCCCCTAAATTTAATTAACGACAGACCGCGCGCGCTTCGTAAAGAGGTTTTCGCCTGGTACAGGTATGAGGTGTACTTTTCCACTTTAAACTTTACTCAAATACCTCGACTTCGTCGACTTTGAAACTTTTAATGTCGTTCTGCGTTATTTAATTTGTCTTGCGAACGTAGCTGATTCGGAAAAATCTGATACCTAGGTCATTGCTCCGAAACTTAAAAGGATAAAAGCGTAGAAAAATTGAAAGAGATAATGATATAGATGCCCGATGCTTCATTTTTCTCTCGAAACGTTTCAAAGTGAACGTCGTCGATTCGAGATAAAGTATATTTTTCATTTACCCGAAAAAAAGGTCACTGGCAGTAGTACCGAATTCGATGAATAATGATCATCGTTAAGAGTATAATCCTGAAAAAAAAGAGTTCAGTTTTACTTACTTATTGAGAAATTTTAAACTGAAAAAAATGCTCGCCATTTTTTTATTTTTTATTACTTGATAAATGCTCAAATTCAAGTTTGAATCATCGGAATTTTAATAGCTCGTCAGTTGTTACAGAATTACTTGTACTCGTATCACTTCCATGCCGTATTGCCATTCAAAAAGATCACTCGACTACGATACGAACGGACGAATACTCATGAAATTCGTACTTCGCACGTGCATAACCAAACTAGGTAATTTTTCAACGAAACCGCAAATATTGCTCATAAATTATGATACTGGCACAACGCAACAATCAAGAGAAAAGGTTGAAGGAAGAACCCCACGTAATATTAAAAAGCGATGAAAAACCCCCACATTCGCTTGGATATACCGCACGTCGACTCCTATATTCGTAGGTTCCCATGTAACGCAGCATTCGCAGCCAAAATTAATTTCAGCTAAAATTAAATCTCTGATCGTATTTACCCAGCATACAATCGCTTTTGCACTCTGCCAAAAATCGCAAACAACGCTCACCCTTCGATAATCTCTCCACGTTTATTCAAATAAGCTCATCCCTTTCGCAGCGCACTATCAAACAATGAAGTTTTGCAGTTGAAAACAATTCGCCCAATACTGTTGCGAAGATCGACGCCGACACTTTCTTCATTAAGCGTTCGTTATTATGCGAGCTGTTTGCTGTCTTTAATTCGATTACATCCGCTTTGATGAATATCCCAACATTGCGGAGCATTCGCTTCATTAATTATCAATTTAACTTCATTGTGATGTAAGACAGTAATTAAGTTTCCATTATATATTCGCCCAAGAATATGGCTTACAATTTTCTCGTAAAAGAAAACTCTGTCGTCGTAAATTTCCAGACGACTTTTGCCACATAGCGCGAGCCAGTGGTGTAACCGGAGGGTACCCAGACCCTTATTGAGCTCGAGAAAATTTGTAATCTTTCAATGCTATATGTAATTTTCAATTAGAGAGCTCAGCACTCGCTTTGTAGGATTTTTCTTGAATTTTTTTCATTTTTGATAAATTATTATTATTTTCAGTGGTATGTAGTTGAGTTAAAATGAGTATGTTCGTGGAGTATTGTGGACAATTTTTTCAACAATGTCATATATTTGCAAAAAATAACTTATTCGGAATTGTTTCGCAAAATTTTATGGCAGTGGAAGGGTTTCAGCATATCAAGCGCGAAGCCAGCCGGGTGCTAGAGAGACTAACCCCTCCTAGTGAGATTTTATTAGAAATACAAAAGTATCAATCAGCCAACAAGAAAAAGAAGTCTAAGCCCCCTTTAAGATTTGCTTAATTCAACCTGGATTGACGGGATAGCTAGTGCCAGCTTCCCATAATATCTAATATACATTTGGAAGAAAGTTAAGAGTATCATCTTATTCTTATATCCTTCAAGTTGGAAATGTACTCGTAAATAACCAGCAATGGTGACTTTTGCCAACTCATCACCTCTTGTTGTATGAAAAAGTATTGAATAGATGACATCATCATATGAAGTTTCAGCTTTTCTAAGTACATTTTGTGGATTATTTGTAAAGGAGGATTTGGGATATACCTAGTATTTCCGGTAGAGATAGGGGTATAGGGAGAAGATGATCTTGGAGCCCGGCTTTTTGAGAATATCTGGAGATCCAAAGTATGAGGTTAAAAACTCTTCACCTTTATATATGAATTTATTTCTGTAAATGTTTTCTCAAATTTTCATTAGATGTGATAGAAAAAAAAATGAAATTTTATTTCTCTCTGGCCTTGGTAATCATATGAGTATATATTTATCATATTTGAACTACTTGGAGCTCTTTGAGCTTTCCTCATAGATCTTTTGATTATAATATGACCATTCGTTATTTTGAATCCATTTTGACTAACAACATTCAAGAACCTTTCATGAGTATAGAAAGGTTCTTGAGCTGTTTTCACCTTCAAATTTACTTCAGAAGCTGAAATTGAAGTATTTTTCTTTATTATATAAGATCAAGATGACAAAATTTTTTTCGAAGTTTTAATAAACTATCATTTTGAGACGAATTATAAATATGAAAATTCTTTTTTACCATAACTACTGCTGACTAAATTTTGAGAATTTTTATACACACCCTTGGAAAAAAATATGCATTACAGCATTCAGATGTACAAATATGGAAAAAAAGTTTGACATTTGTCATATATGTAATCGCAAAAAATATTCCGAAACTCTACGATATGAAAACTCTCCCTCCCCCCTTCTTTTACAATCAGATTAGCTATAATGCAATATTGATTATTTTACTCAAAATTCAGCTAAAAACATGTTAAATTATTTGAAATAGAGTATTTATAATGACTGGTCTATGTTCTAATTGGTCATACGTCACGCCTGTAACAACCAATCAGCAAGTTAGAATGTGGTAAATTTACCTCGACTAACTCGTAACATAAAAACACAAATCAGCTGATGATTCAAATCACAAACGAATTTTAGTCGTTCATTGAAAACTGAACGATATTATTTAGGAAGGTAGAAATGAAACTACCTACATTTTATCATATTCTAGCGTTATGATTGGTCATTACGCGCGTAACATATGACCAATTAGAACATAGACCAGTCATTATAAATACTCTATTGCATTGTCAATATTACCAGTATTACCAATTAAGAGTTATCAAAATTTGAAATTGAAAGAAAAAAAATCAAGAAAACAAACAATTTATGAATTACATACAAACCAGTGTTGTAGGAACGAACATAGGTCTGTTCCTGTTCCTGTTCTCGTTCCTGGAAAGACCCAGTCATTTGATCCTGTTCCTGACTCGTTCTTATTCTCAATGTTTCAACTGTTCTCGTTCCGTTCTTCGTTCTTTTAATTCTTTACAATGTTGTTCTCGTTCTGTTCTTTGTTCTTTCAATCCTTTATGGTCTCGTTCTTGTTCGTTCTTCGTTCTGTTCTCATTCTTCAACTTTTCTTTTGTTCTTTCTTCCTTTCTTTTTTTTGATAACGTGTTTACAGTTAATGTTGTTGTTGAAATTGAAAATCAATTAATTGAAGCTAATAATTTAAAAAAAAATACTTATATGGGTATGTGTAGCACTTGCCCGAAGTATAAATTTCTTATTTTCTCATTCCCTTCATGATTAATTTTATAATAAATCATGAACTTTCAAAAGAACGAAGAACAACAAAAAATTACATCGTTCTTGTTCTTGTTTTCGTACCTCAACATTGTTCATTAGTTGGTTCTCGTTTTGTTCTTTGATCTTTCAGTTTGAAAATATTCTGTTCTCGTTCTGTTCTTTGTTCTACAATATATCACTTTTATGTTCTCGTTCTTGGTCCTGTTCCTCAGGAACAATAAAAATTCTCCGTTCTTGTTGTTCTTCGTTCTCGTTCTTTGGTTTGTTCCTACAACACTGATACAAACAAAATACTCACTACATAATGTGATGAGACTCGGGTCGAATAAATTAAAACTCAAAATCTTTTTAATATAGGTAACTTTTAATTAAAAAACACAATTCCATAACGTGAACAAAACTTAACTCTAAATGTGATACAATGAAATGCTTAGCAAATACTGAACCGTAGCCTTAAGGCAGTAGCTTATTATATATATAATCAAATATTAAGTGAGTGCGTCTATGGTAGTAATAGCTGAGTTGTGGGCTTGCGTTAGTAAAATATTCTCTTTGAGTATCCGTATTTTAACTTTTCTGGTCTCTCGTGCAGCATACCATTTTTCAAAAATAGGTACATATCTTATATTCCCATTTAAATTCAAAAAATTCGTAATTTCCTTAGATCTATCGAATTTTTGGAAAAATTCAAACCATCTCGATCTCGAATTGGAAACCATAATGTAGGTGGAAAAGTCAAGTATTACAAGAAAAAAAAAAAACATTAAAATGGAAAATAACAGGCATATCTTTGCATGATTCAATGGATGATTGAAAGAGAAAAAATCATCTATTTTCCCCATTGATATTTGGAAGCATAGAGAAAAACGACGTAGGAGAAAGAAAGCGAAGGTATCTCGTGCACGAAACACACCTACTGCACCTCATAAAGACTCTTTTCGCAAAGCAATCGTTCAAAGGGAATTAAATAAATAGCGTGACGCTACACGAGCATTTGACATTTTATATGACGATGCTAAAAGGCTAAAAGTTTAAATGGAAAAATCCCAACTAGCGAGCACGTTATTGCGTGAAAATAAAAAGATAGTAAAATAGAAAATCAACGGTTTCGAATAATAAAATGTAACACGAACTTCGTTGCGAGTTGTGGTGCGCGTTCCTTCGAACGAAAAAAAAAATTCAATTAATTTGAAGAACTTGTTCGAGTGGGTATTACGCAAAAATAACGTCGAGCCGCTCTAGTCGAGAAGGGTTGATTTGCCGATTTTCACCATTTCAGCGATAAGTCGTTAGCTTTCCCAATTTCTATGTAATCAAATTCGACGAACAGGAAGCTTTGACAAGCTTCTACAACTACGTCGTCGCTTTTCCTCTATCGACGTCGTAAAACGTTATAATACGAAATCACCAACATAATAACTTTCTATCGGCGATCGTTTACATCCTTGTGACAACTTTTAATGGCTAAGTTAAGGGTTGCCTAAATTGTCGAGTGAATGAATTTTTTGAATTTTATTATACCTGATTACCCTCTGCCTTGCTTATCGTGACTCGCAGAGAAAAAACATCCGCTACGGTATTTTCGTCGACGATTCCATCGATTTACGTAATTTTAATTTAGTATTTATACGCCCGAAAGAAACACCATGTACAAAAACATCTTCAAGAATCGTTTGAACTACACCCCTTCATGAAATGCTCGCGCTACTATTGAGCTCGTCGAAATTGGAAATGTCATTTCAAAATCTTTACCGCTTTTGACAAAATACACCTGTACGTAAATACACGAGAATTCTCGCATTTCATCATCAAAATGTGTGTTCAACGTAGGTAATAACTCTTTCATCGTCGTTTTAAGTATTCAAAAATTTTCTTTATTTTATTACGAGTACATCAAGTTTTCATTTTACCTTTTTTTATCGACTTTCAAATTTTTAACAGACAAATACTTCAAATACTGCGCCGACACTATGCAAAAAGGCGAGAAATAAAACTTGGACATCTCTTCAACAAGTTATAAAGGGTTACGAACTTTAGGTGCGTGTAAAAGGCTATTTTGGCGTAAAAAATCCATTTCTTTCGATCTGAAATGGCGGTAAACGAAGAATTGAAAATGCGACTGTACCGAACGAAGGTTTTTTCGTGGCACAATAATGGACACAACCGCTTTCTGTAACTAAAAAGCTTCCAAAGAAATAAATGCAATAGATTTGTTTTGAAAGCAGTTTTGTGAGACTTCACGTTCCTGTCATTGACGAACGGTATAAAAATCTTTTCTTCGTGGCGTGTTACGCTGGGTGAAGTTTTTAGGGGAAGGATCTCCTTCGATGGAATATTCTGCTTTCATTTTATTCCATATATCGCTAAAGGCTTACGTTACTAATCAAAGGACGATAAGGAAACCAAATTCTACTCACGTATAAGGGTATTACTGAACCGAAATTTTCTTACTTTTCACTAGTCTCCAGTGAGACCACAAAACGGTTAAACGCAGTCTATGCTTACGGATTTTTACAAAGAGCTGTTGATTAGGGGATCATAAATAAACTAAGCTTGAAGAGGAGTCAGAGCTTGGAGTCCGAAATTCTTTAATTTCGCCCTCTTCATATCTTCCTTCTTCCATCAAAGGATTTCAGGTCAACCCTAACATGACGTATCTATAAGCGCAACACGAAGGATAATCATAAATATTCGAAAAAATACAATTTGACTGAAAATTGATTTTTAACATTCATATCGTTAAACATATCATAATTCATAATATTATTTATACGTAATATGATAATTTCAATACTCATATCCATAAATCTTAAAAATTTAGATTTTCAATTTTTTTAACGTTCAAGTGGCTTAAAAATATATCTATGTCATCCAATAAAAAAAAAAATATATATATATATACTAAAAAGTTGAACATTTGCCAGATGATTACAAATGGTTTGAAACGCAAAGATTTGAAACCTCCACCCTCCCCGACCCTCCCTTCTCAAATCAGGTAGGCTGTAATAGCTGTCGTTTTTTAGTTAAAAACTTAGTTTAAAAAAAACTGTATTCTATTCCTAATAATAATAAACACGAGCATATACAATGTTTAGTAGTAGTTTACTCGCAGAATTTTGGAACTTGAGTCAAGAGTCGTACTGTCTACCAATTTCTAACTATATTATCTGTATGTGGTTCGAAAACGAAATGAACGATAATTAACATGTGATACTTTAGAGGAAGGTGAAATTTCGACAGAGTTTGTTTCTCCATTCTCAGCGAAACTTAGAAATAAATGAAATTTTTGTATTTTTTTTTTTTTGAATTCCACATAATTTTAAAACATTTAAACTTCTTAAACATCGAAAAAATTGTCTGTCTTAATTTTTCTTTATTTGAGGATTGAAATGTAAACCATGAATGCAGAAAATTAATAAATCTTTTGAAAATAATTTTTTATTCCGAAGTCTGAAATTTTTTGATATGTTTTTTACACCCTCCCACTTCGAGATTACAAATTTATTCAACTCAAATGGTTTAACATGCTGTGTTGTTTCATTAATATGCGTGTACATTAGGGTGGATCGATTTTCACTTTTTTTGGAAAATTGAGTATGCACCTAGTTCAGTAGTTGCAAAATGATCCCACAAGAATGTGAAAAAAATTTCAGCCCTCTAGGTTAATATTTACCCCTCCCATAATTCAGTCAAAGTTTGCAAATAAGCAAAATCTTTTCAAAAAATTTGAAAAAATTATGTTGGACGTATTTAGATTTTTTGGGGGTTTAAGCATCATGTTTTGCCTTCCCAACTTCAAAAAATAAATAAAATGCCAATTTTTCCTCTATCCAGGGGTTCCAAAAATACCTATGCTATGTGCTAAAATACCCTGTTTTACCTGTTTTTCCATTTTATTTAGTATCATTTATTTGCTAATAATTAATTAAATATTGTGTAAGAGGTAAGTACCTGAGTACAATCATAAGGTATTCTTTAGTCTTTATGCTAAAACAATATAAATGTAGTGGTGCATTTTTATTATTAGGGGGTCCCAAAAATAGTCGTTATATGAGTACAATTACAATTTACTATTTCAAGCTACTTAAGAATTATTCATACTTACAATATTCAATGATTCAATTTTTAAATATTTCCACAACTCTTTGCTTTATACCAGAATTCACCAAGCGTAGATGGCTGTGCATCGAGGGCCTCCCGCCAGTCGGGTAGTTGACAAGAATTTGTTGAATAATTCAAATACCCCCAAAAAATTTAAATACGTCCAACATAATTTTTTCAAATTTTTTGAAAAGATTTTGCTTATTTGCAAACTTTGACTCAATTATGGGAGGGGTAAATATTAACCTAGAGGGCTGAAATTTTTTTCACATTCTTTTGGGATCATTTTGCAACTATTGAACTAGGTGCATACTCAATTTTCCAAAAAAAGTGAAAATCGACCCACCCTAGTGTACATGTACTAGTGAAATCATGATCGAAGATAAAACTATCATTTTTGAATCACACAAGAATGCGTGGAGGGTGAGATGTCTTTACTTTTTACTTTTTTTTGTTTTACGTGCCGTGTACAGACAACAAAGGTCAGAGGCACGGAAAAGGGAATGGTTATATTAGTGATAGGAGGCCAGAGGATCTTTGATATGTATTTCAGTTAATCATTTTCCTTGAAATCTACTTTTTATTCAATTTTTTTTTTTTTTTTTATTGATATACATATGATATGTAGGTAAAACAAGTAAACCTGATTAATTAATGTTTTTTTTCTTCTTTTTAAATGTCCTAAAATATTCATATTTTGTTCACATGACGTCATATCAAGATGATGTTTTATAAAGCAAGTAAGTTGGAACATTCCCCTTCACTGTGATTTCCAACGAAATTATCGTTCCCACTATGATGTGCTCCTTGGGTGAGGGTGGGAAGAAAATCGGAAAATGTCACATAAATCTACGAAACGAAAGGGTAACATAAATACATTACAGTGAAACAACTTTGTTTATAAATTGAATATTTTCGTCCGAAAACTGATTATAGAGTGTAATTACAGAAGTCGTATTTCATGCTATCCACCTTTAATATCAGAAAATTAGTCAATATTGGCGAGAATTATTAAATCATAAAACATATCACACCTGATAGAAACCACAGAAGAGAGATAATTTTAAATTGTGACTGTTTCAAGATTTTAAGTGGTTTAGATGAATGTGTTTTTCATTTTATCATAGAGGGAATAGCTTACCCTTGTTTTTTTTTTTCCAAAAAAAAAAATTTAATGTCTTAGGTATATCTTACGTTATTTGAATTTTAAAATGACCATAAATTTTACATTCCTTCTAGTTTGAAACTTTGCCAAAAATTGTCCTAATGAGTTAATTAATCGTAGCCTCGATTTTACTATTCAGTTGTATTTTAATTGTCTAATGCATTACATTTATCGGGTAGGTAGTTAGGTACCTACTTTAGTAGATGGGTGGAAAAAAATTCGGCGTTGCATGGCTCACTCGTGTATTCCTTTGGTCACGTTTCTGAAATTAATCCAAACCACAAAAGAATTTTTAATTTCTCTAAGTATTCGAACACGATATAATCTCTGTAAACGAGGCACGACTTTTTTCTTTTTTCTTTTTTTTCCGAGGAAAATCCACCTCCGCAGAATACTCAAGGTAGAAATAATTTTTCAAAACAGCCCGAGCGAAGAGGGTGAAAAATTATTAAAACGAAGAGTCCTTATTACACCATTGTTATACCTATAAAGGGAGTTCATTTATCCCTTTCATTTAATGCATCCAAGTATCGGGGATGGTGAGAAAATTGAAAGTGAAGTAACCGTTTTCCATTCATGAATATGAAGAGAAGACTAAACATATTGTCCTAAAAGAATGATATATTGATCAACGTGACTTTCTTTTTGCCTTTCTTTCTTTTTTTTTTTTTTTAATACATCGCTAAGCTTTTTGGATAGGCGAGAGAAATATTTCATAATAGCATTCTCTCAAATCTATACTTATTTCGCAGGTGAGAAGTGGTTTAAAAAAAAAATGCGAATAAGTGTAATTAGATAGCTATAAATTACCCGAGGTTAATCTTTTAAACCTTCTTAATGGTAATTAAAAGCGATGTCAAAAAAGTTCTTCAGCCACCGAATTATTGATTACGGCGTATTATTAATGAAAGTTTTGAGAAAAGGAAAATTCAACCATTAATATTCTACCTCACGAATTCCACTTCACTATTCGAAACGACTATAAGCATGCTGGAAAATTAATCCCTTCCTCGGTATTAAAAGCGACCCCGCAAGCGTTAAGAAAACATTTCACATTCAAGCGAGAAAGATGCGAAAGATACACATAAGTAAAAAGGTATCTGAGAAGAAAAAGCGAACGCCCAAGACGGAAGGAAAAGGTGAACATTATTCATTTACAAGTTGCCTCGTACAATTTATTATAGTACGCGTAACTTTTCAACTTTCCAACAATTAGACCATTCAAAATGGCGATTTATTATTCGCCGGTGAAAACGTCGAACGTTGGGCTTGCAGCCAATTTCCTCGAATCGTAAAAAACCGAAAGCGTTCAACCGATTTAGCTGCGGGTAGTTTTGATATTTCGAGTTTGCGTTGTGTCGCAATATAGCTTAGTGCCTGATTCGCAGATTAATGGAGCGAGTCCATCGACACCTTGCTGCCATGCCGCCGAAACAGCGCTCAAAAATTAAGCAATTTAAGGAGAAGAAATGAAAAACGTTTAATTGCTGTAACAGTTGCCATCGTATAGTAAGACGATACGCTTCATTGTAAATGATGATACATTGTACAAGCATCTTTTTAAAGTGCTACATTAGTGGAAAAAGTTGCGAAATAAAGTCATTAAAGGCTTTAGAGTTGGAATAGAAAACGTAAAGAAATAAAGCGATAAGAAATTCCAAACTTTCAAGTAGAGCTTTATTACATAATACGCCCAGCCTTGGCGCTGAGAGGCAAACGTGGTGTAGGTTGAATTTGCCTTACCTTGGCTTTAAAAACAACTCTCTACTAACAAATGTTACCGCTTTCGTATAAGCCTACGCGTGTATTAAAAAAAAGTACGCACGCACACTTCCACTAGGATGAGCTTAAACGAGCATTAATCTCGCACAAGCTCTACGACTATACCTAAGAAGATAACCCGAAAGCGTAAAACCTCATTTTAAGTACGAGCTAGCATTTCGGACCAACTAGGTAGAAGTAATCTTGCTTGAGAGCATACCTACTCGTATATACACGTACCACGTACACCTAGGTATACAGATTCACGTTCATAATAATTATTAAATGATACGAGTAGTATTGAAAAAAATTTTTCTTCGACGAACAAATCGTACTTTTCAAACAACAATAAGGCCTACCCCATACCCATAATGCATAAATACTGGAAATGCGACAAATCGTGCCAAGTTGATTAAGCGATGAAAATTTAACGCTTGTAAAGCTTTTAAAAGTGAAGCAGTAAATGCTTATAAACAGCGTAGTTAGGTTATATGGCCTCTAATTTCGCCAATGTTGGCACCCTCTTTATTTATTAGGTAATAAAATCGTTATGACAATCAAACAACCAGTAATTCTTAACGCTCTTTCCTTTCGGGCCGCATGCGTTCAGCCGCAGCAAACCTAATAAGCCGCCGCTGTTTCCTACCCCTTTACACGCTTTATTTTGTCGCCATTAAAAAGTCGTTTATTGCTTTTAAATTGACTACAAAACACCCCCTACCCTTTTCGTCGTGCATATCGAACGGAACCGCGAAACTATTTTTGATAATGGTTCGTGCGTGCAAAAATTATCGCAGCTAAGTTCACCGCCACCCATTCATTTTTCTAGACTGCTACGATCGATTTTCAAGCGATTTTTAGTCTCTCGCAGTGTCTATCTATTATTTTGTCAAGTGCTGTCACGTCCGCGTGGGAGTCATACATTTGGTAGGTAGATATTCGCATTTAGTTTTCCGTCTGCGATTTGAAACAAAACTCTATTTTTGTAGTGCTTCGGTTCCCAACTGCTTCTCGCAGATAAACTGGTGTGCGAAGTACTACATAAGGTTATGGCTATTTAGTAGTTAACACACATACAGCGCATACTTTTAAAGAATTTAATAATATCGGACGCCGCCGATGCCCGCTGGACACCATACTCAACTACAATAAACGTAATCGTCTCACTCTACCGTATTATCATTTCACATCAGTCATTAACCATCGATCACATTCTCTTACATCGATGGAGTCGAAAGCTGAAAAAACGAAAAGGTTAAGTACGTTTGAAATTCACCTACCTTTAAATGTACAACACTCTCGGTAGTTTTAAAAATATTTCCAAATTTGAACAATTTTCTTTTTTACAAACTCCATGTATCGTAATTATTTCATCATTTTATTGATGTAGTTTAAAATTTTTTATTTCAAAGGGTGATATATCAAATATTCTTTGTTCGTTTTTGGAATCAGATTTTTTTATTTGATTAGTTTGGAAGAAGAGGAGGAACAAATATCTTAAAACTAGAAGATTTTCGATGTTTCATTTCTTCATTTTCATAAACTCATGTGTTTTCAAATGAGTGAAGCAGGATTATTAATTTTTATTCACTAAATTTTTAGAGGGTCTTGGGTAGTTCTAAATGTCCTTGTTAATTGAAATATGTGAGCAGTAGATTTTGGTTATTCGTTTAACGAGGTAGAGGTGCTGGAAAAATAATAAATAAATATATTTTGACGAACTCATTCGCAGCGCTAAATCACCACACATTTAGACCATCGAGGAAGTCCAATACTGCGAGTAAAAGGGTAACCGTAATTTTAAATTGTTTATGGCGATAGTTTATACTGAATGGGATAAATTATCTTTTGGAAAAACTGAGATCGTCGTAAATCACAATATAGTGTTAGTTGGACTGGCGAGAGTTGCCTTCAATATCAGATTGTGTCTATAAATTACGAGCGTTCTTAAAATATATTTCAACTATTGAGCTATACTTTTCCATTTACCACATTTTTAAGAAGCCGGATTTTCTGGACAGTGGTGCTGGTGCTGCACAGAAACAAAAGTTTTTCCGAAGACGTTTTCCGTATTCGGAACGATGAGAAATATGGTGCCCATACCCGCGTTAAACTTTCCTCCGCTTATAATTGATTGGCTCAGCGATCAAGAATTGTTTGCAAAACTTGAAAGCGGACGGATTATCATTACGAACGCGCCGAAAACGTCGACGCAGCTGCGAGACGTCAAAAGGATCGTAAATTTACAGAAGAAAGAAAGAGGAGGGAGAGAAAGATGAGAAAAATTCACATATAGTCGCTAATATAATCCGCGTCGCGTAAAGTAAACGATAACGTTTGTCGAGGCGCGCGCTAGCAAAATATAAAAATTTATGTTGAACAGGGCGCGGGCGGGCGCGACCAACCAGAAATGGTATTTACTAATAATGATGCATAATGGTAAGCATTTATAAACTTGTCCTATATCTATACATTTATATACGTGTAACAAGCCGACAAATTTATGCCTACGTGTTGGCAATATATTTGTCAGATACAAAGTTCTGCTGGCTTTCCCGAATACGTATACGTACTGTTGCCCTTGCTGTTGCCTTTGCCGTTCTCTTTGGGGGACGCTAGAAACGCGCGAGATAGCGTTTTAATACCTGTGGGATTTGATGAATGCGAAATTAGTTTGCAGTAACGCGTTCGCGCGTAGTGTACGTATATTTTTTTTAAGCCAGCTTTTTACGGCTTCAACAATACCTAACGTAAACCACCCACACCGACGTTTTGTGATCGTAGAATGCTCGCGTATTCGTAATTGTTATCGTTTACTATGAAATGATTGGATGAATTTTTGTCGAGAAACATGTCAGATTTTAAAATGTAAACTCATTAGATGTGTAGAAAGGTATAAGTTACAGTTATAGCTGCCTTTCAGTATCGTTCTTGCTGCTGTATCTTGAAGCGTATTTCCAAGAAGAGAGAGCCTGAGAGAGCCATTCAAAAACGAAAATATTCCTTCCTTACACATTCATCATATCTCCAACGTGGTACCTACATCACTGCTAAATGTGGGCACTGTATGTCTAGATCATCTGTACTTGGTCATTCATTCATATGGTACCAGGGAAGCTATAAGACTGATAGAACCTGCTTTGGAATTTTGTACCTATCACGATCAAAATTAACTAAATGGGATTAGCGCTTCATGATTAACTACCCAAGATGTTGAGGAGTTACGCAAACCCACAAATGTTCTCAAAACACTGAACAACTGAAGTCGTGGCTTACTCGTGGAGTCTTTTACTAGACAGAGAGATTAATGTGTGGTATACAGAACATGCCATGCAAACCAGCAAACTCCATTCATCAAAAGCACCAAACTCCCTGCAGTGAAAAATAAAGAGTAAATAAAGTATAGGTAGCAGTAACACTGGACTTTATTGCACTAATATAAAATAAAATTGTAAGCAGCCTTGGTACATTACTGGAGCTGAGTTTTGTTCGTATTCACAGGTAATGGTGTTCACTTCTTCATGTCCAAACGCCACATATAGTGCCGAGTCTGGAAATTCTTACCTATCGCTTCCAAAATTAAGTAAGAACTTAAATTTATGTTCTACATCGCAAATTCACTTTCCTAGGTGTTGTTGGAGGAGTGGGGGGGCGATTATTATTCTCAAAATGAAGTATAGTGTTTTTTTTTTTTTAGGACTTTCCTAATTTCCTATTGCAATCACTTCTTCTTCTAATTCTTGAATAAGTTGCCAATCAACGAATAGAGTGTATTATTGGCAGTTGGCACCAGATGTTGGATTATTACACAATTTGAAGTATATTGCTTAAGTTTAAGTTCGTAGACTGTTGGAGAAATTGAACAATATTTTTTTATTTACTTATGACTTTGTTTGATATTCATTAATAAATGAATTTATACATGATTTAGTTCCATAATACTGCAAATATAGAAGAAAGAAATTATTATGTGATTAACGAAGTAAAAATAACAAGATTGAAAGTGGCAGTACTGTATAGTTATTTAAATATCCTATTCTTATGAAAGACCATAAGAAATCAAATTAAGTACTTATAAAAAATGTGATTAAAATAGGTACATAAGGTAATACAGCAGCATAATTCTAATAATCAATATGAAAACAAGAACAGTACATGTAAAATAACATTTTACCATTACCATGTTATTTTACATGTACTAGGTATTCTTGTTTTCATCTTGATTACTAGGATTTAAGATTATGCTACTTTATTATCTACCTTACGTATTTTAATCATATTTTTTAATTATATTAATTTCATATCTTTTTCTTAATGTCTCTTATAAAAATAAATGTACTAAATGACTGACACTTTCAATTTTGATATTACTTCGTTAGTTACATGTTTTAGCAATTTCTTTCTTTGTGATCTCTTATAAAAAGATTGCAAATGAAAATGACTGATATTATTTTCATGCTAAATTTTACTTTTATGTGATGGCAGTGTTAGGAAATTAAAATAAATTATTAATTACTAATATTATTTTATATTCATTTTGTTTTATATCTTTATAATTAGAGTTAGGGCCGCCAGGAGGGTGGGCAAGGGGGGCAAACTGACCCAGGCCCGCCCTTTTTCGAAGGGCCCGGACGCGGCTTATTAACACCGATCGAAATCGCAGCATTTGGCTAGCTATAGAAATTCGCAAAAGTAGTTACTATTTTTTGATATCATTGTAAAACTTTTGTAACCTCTTAGATTCTTCATTGTTTCCTTTAAAATTTTTGCGATTACTATTTTTTGATGTAACTACTGTGATTTTTATTATATGTATAATTAATAATTTTGTTTTTCAGGCTTCGCGGCCCAACCCCATTACTTGTTCTTCGAACAGAAAATGATAAAAGAAAATTCAAAAAACGTATATATTTATAAACTAATATATTTATAACTATATCTGCATATCACCGTTGTTGGGACCTTAGTCAGCCAAATATAGAAACTCTATTTACTGACACACACACATATATATGTATATAGATATAGTTTCAGTCATAGTGGTGCCCGTTTTAAGCATACGAAGTCATTATGGTGCCCGTTTTTAACGTTATGGTGCCCAAATTGGGCACCCCAAGGTTTTTAAGCTAAAAACTATTAGAAAATGATCGTCTCACCCCTCTGGGTCCACAGCTGAAGTTTTAGAGGTGGGCACCACAATGACTATATTTATATATTAAAAATTAAAACCCTTATAAATACTGGAGTTTATGGTATATATACCTTGTGGTGCCCGATATGGAATCCTTGAAAAACACTTTCTTTGTGGTGCCCGGCATATGGCTGGGCGCCTCATAGTTCAAAATATACAAGGGCACCACAAGATATTGAATGCGTATATTCATATATATATATACATAATATATCGTTCATTCAGATTTTCGAAAGTGTAAAAAGAACAAAAGGTACATAAACACTATATATAAGGTCGAGGAAAAGCCTATAGGATGAAGGGACACCAATCCACTTCACAATTGAAGGTAAATCTCTCAATAAAACTATAAACGCTGGTTTAATTTTCTATTATGAAATTAAAGTGGCCGAAAAAAACTGAATATTTATTATTTACTATAAACATAGTACAAGTTTTGACAATAATATTAATATAACGAAAAAACTAATATCTTCACCCTGAAACAAATTTGGTAAAAATATAATGTATTATTTTAATTTCTTACTTATTTATTGATTTATTGATTAACTTACCTATTGTTGGTGAAGATTTAGCTCCAGTTCTAATCTTTCTAATTTTTGTTCCAGCTTGATTTTCTTTTTTTTTATTTCCTCAATTTCGTTCCTTATTTCGTCAACAATTCTTTTACAACCTTTATTCACTAATGTTTTGCTGCTCTCCCCCTCAAAATTAGATACATTCATCAATTTTTCGTCGAAATCAAGAATATACCTGCAAAATTATAAATTTTAATTATAAAAATATTATTTATATATAAGTATAACTATGTCTGTAGGATACGATTAAATTACTTACCATTCTTTTAGATTTTTAGCATCCTCATCACCAACTCTCTTTATTTATTCACTAATGTTTTGCTGCTCTCCCCCTCAAAATTAGATACATTCATCATTTTTTCGTCGTAATCAAGAATATACCTGCAAAATTATAAATTTTAATAATAAAAATATTATTTATATATAAGTATAACTATGTCTGTAGGATACGATTAAATTACTTACCATTCTTTTAGATTTTTAGCATCCTCATCACCAACTCTCTTTATTTTCGTATACTTATCTACATTAATTGTTGTTCCACCACGGAACTTATTTATTTTGAAATTTGTGATTGTTATCACTTCTTCCTCTTCTATAGGAAAATGCTCTTCCCACGTGTTCACATTCACCATTCCTAAAAAGCATGGCAAATCATTTATTTATAATAACTTATAAGTAAATGTATTAACCGATGATAATTATAATAAATAAATCAATATACTTAGCACTTCTATCTGCTCTCGTAATTTTACGTAGCTTACCATCCAATATATCGGCTACGTAAGTAACAATAGCCGTAATGAATTTGTTCTCGAAGTTATTGCATTCAGCATTTTGGTCGATCATTATTAACTCACTGTTACCATCTAAGGGTTCGGTAAACTGTGGGATCGACTCCAGCCCATCGTACCTGCGAGGTTAAACATAGCATGTAAATTAAATGTTATTTTAATTTTGCTATGCAAAATTTATATATATGATATTTACGTACTACATACCACGTTTTCAATGCTTTCCCATCGGGATTATTAACATTAATAGTTACTTGGGAAGTTTTTCCCACGCTACACTCCGTTGCTCCGCGATAAACGGTAATACTCACATTTTTCGCAAATATTGTACCACCAATATGAACAATGAAGTGGTCGTTCCACGTGTTAATGATAATAGCACCTGTAATATAAGTTACAAGTTAGTAGGTTAGGTTAGGTATCCGTTCCAAGAGAAAATAGAAATTAATTTTTAAAGATAAGTTATATTGAATTTCGGTAACTTATGTAAATTACATAATGTAAATAAGGTAATAATTTAGCATTATAACAAAAACTATTGCCAGGTCCAGGTGACCTCGCTTGTTTCAACTATTTTTCGTTTTTTAAGCCTTTTTTTCACCTGTGATGATTTTAATTTAACCATTTTTGCGCTTATTTCATTTTAGCGCCTTTATAATTTTTTATATTTTGTTAGACAGACATTTTTTTTTCATTGCAAAATTAAAATATTTCAAAAAATTGATTTTTGGGTATTTTAACTTGTCGTCTATAGATTTCGAAAATCTATACCTGCCAAGTTTTTTTAATTTCTACGTGGTCTAATTTTTTTTCAATTTTTTTCAGAAAAATAGCAAATTTTATAATTTTCAAAAATATTTACCTAGACAGTCAATAGATAATTTATGGGTCATTTGTACGAAGTGAATTTGTTTTGAGGTTATTAAAATTCAGAAAAGAAAATATGACTAATTTTTACCTCACAAGAGTTCCTAAAGTATCCCCGCAGTGTTTTAAAATTACATCATTCAGATGTGCTAACGCAAAATAACTCATTAACTAGAACCCATATGAGTTATGAGACTGACATATTTCATCTCGTGAGTCTTGAAGAGCTCAAATCAGGCCTGTATCATGCATGCGACCAATAAATTACTAATTTATTGTTCACTTATGAGTGTATAAAATTTGGGGCTTGTTTAAAAAAATTGAAACGAGATTAAAACTTCTAGTATTTCGAACAAATTTGTGTTGTCATACCATAATGGAAGAGGAGATTTATAACTTTGAACGCGATAGAATTTCAAATTGAGCAAAAACCAAATTTTTTTACAATTTTTATATTTTTGAAAAATAGCGGAATAACATTGAAACACGAAGTGGAACCGCTACCCTTTTATTTTGCGGAATTTGTTTTTCTGTCATTTAGGTCCTGTGTACAATACATTACGTAAATAAGGATGTAGAATGTAGATGTCTTATTGTAGCGAAAGCGCAAACAAATACGATTATTATTATCGTATTATTCAGAAGCTGGCACATTCTTTTCGTGCTTGGTCTTCGATTACAAAGTGTAACTATGTATTTCGCGAGCTCGTCTAACCGCAAAAACGCGCAGCCCAACAAATTACATTCCAAGCAGAGCGAGATGTGCTTTCAAAAAAAATAAAATAAGAAAAAAGGCAACCGGGCGCGCAAATAGAGGGTACGCGTTCCGCATAAATTCGACTCGAGAAGAGTGTCGGTTTTGAAAAAAAGCCAAAAGTAATTTCGCGACCGGTACAAAATTTTGTTAAATTTCACTCAAAAGAAATAATCAAGCGGATTTGGGTTTTTTTTTTTACCCAATGGCCTTGGGATAGACACGTTCGCGTTGTATCGAAAGCGTTGCTTTTTTATCTTGGTAACCTGGTAGGGTGTCGAGAAAAGTTCGTTATTGATCTAAGGGTGAATAATTTATTGCGTCGAGAGGGTTATTCGGTGGTAGGCGAAAAGCTCTGTAGAGCCGAATCGCGGTGACGACTGATGAGAGCTTTCGCTTCAAGCTAAAAGGGAAATGCGTTTCGTTATCATTCCAAAAGCATCGTATTTCGTCTCACGACCCGCGTCTTCAAATCCCACCGCGTCGCTGGCCTTCAGCTATACCATTCGAGCCAAGACCTTTGTAACCGGATCAAAATCAAAAATCATCCAAATCCGCATTCACACCGCTCGCGCGGATTAACACCAGCTTTTGACACGTGAAATTAAGTTTCCACAGCGAAAATACTTGATTATTTTTCCGTCATCGTTGACGTGTGTCGAGGGTGAATCGAGAACCGAAAGATAATTATCGATGTACGAATAGCAGTGCCTTCGGGGAAAGTAATCGCAATCAGAACTTCTTCGTTCGTACAGCTGGCGGGTAACGAGCATCGTAAAAGCAATCTTATTTTTATAATTTTATTTTCCATTCGTTTCGCACCCGAATATTTTCTTCATCAACTCGGCTACTGCATCTCGCACGCTTTCAAACCTTAAACGAAGACGGCTGCGTGTTTGTAAAAATTCACTTCATTCTCAAGCTCGGCAAGGACTCTCGAAACGAAATTGGACTTTATTATCGAATCTCCTTTTGTCCGCGTTCAGACAACTATCCCGAAGGGAAAGCTCGTACACGCTTTGAAGCTTTGATCTCGCCCGACTGCAGGGGTTACCGCGTTACCGACTACCGTATAGCTAACTGTTTCATTAAAGCTAGCCCTTCATCTGCAATAAAGCAATTTATACGTTCGCGACAGCGTTTTATTGGCGTTATTTCCGACGTCGTTGTCTCTTCCGAATTTTCAAGCGAATTCTTTCGTACATTTTTACTTGGAATGCGCGTAACTACGCATATGACGCTCTTATGCTATGCCTCTTGGTAGTCGAATTTAGCGGGCAGTGTAAGTGATATTTGGTGATTGAATATCGAAGTCAAAATTGCAATTGAACTAAATTAAACGTAGCAATTTACGAGAAATAAGTAATCATAGAATTCAAGCATCAGTGCTTAACCTCATTCACTCAAATTTTTTCTCATTTGGGAGGGTGAGGTCAGGGAAGGAGTCTTCATATCTTTGTTTTTCAGACAATTCCTAATCATCGAGCAAATGTTCAACTTTTTGTGCATATTATTCTCTCGCACCGACTATTTAGATGAAAATCTCTCAAAATTTGATCAAAGTTTGTTTTCATGAACGTGTAAAGGTACTTTTTCAACCACTCAGATTTTTAGGAGGGCTGAAGGGACATCCATAAACTTGCAGGGGAATTAGAACAAAAACAACAGCTTTTTGAGTACGTTTTGAATCACGAATTTTTTTTCAATTTTTCACATCTGCTCATCAAACACATTTAGAAAGCTCACACTTTTTATGTATGGTTTAGGAATCACAATGTAACGATTTGAATCAGGTTGATATGTTGCTTATTCTTTCGTACTAAAATGAAATGAAATTTTTAATCAAAATTTGCAGCCGAATCCTCTGACCTCATTCCTAAACTTATCTCGGAATGTAAACACGCCCCTATTAGAAATATAATATAACTTCACCGGTGCCGTGTGATCGTTTATAGATTTTTTTTTTCAGATTTGAAAAGAAAAAAATGTTGCAGACTTATTATTCAACTCACCTCTCACTGAAAAAGCATCAGTCCCAAAATTGGTGTTAAAATTACCATATTAATAGAAAAAAAAAATGAAACTATTCCATTCAGAACCATAGTCTTGAATTTTTCTAGTCTCCTCCAACATTTTAAATAATTGCTGTTTTGAGTGAGCTCAGCAATTTGAGAAAAGTAGGTGCTTCCTGTGGCGCATATGAAAATCATTTTATCAAATTCTGAGTCGATTTTCATGCATGTACAATATGCATATGAGTACTATGCGATTAGAATAGGGGAAAAATACATGCATGAATACAATACACCCACATACATACTTGCTATTCCGATTCCATAAACGTGATTAAAAGTTAAATAATGGAAAAGTTACCTAATTCATTCCTTCTTTTGCCGTAAGTACCTTTAAAAAATAAGCGAAAAAAGAATAATGCGATTTAAAAAACTGATAGCAGTATAGCAGAACCTTAAATGAAATGTTGGCCACAAAAAGATAAGTAATAAGCATTGATTTAATAGAACCAATCGTTGAAAGCGAATACCCAACCAAATGAAATTTATTCCGTTTATAAAGCATAAATTTTCTTTTTTACTCGCGCTCTTCGCGCTTCACATAAAAGTAATTTATTCGTAAAATAATTTAAACTTTTATTTGATAAGCGCGAGAGAAAAATTATTCCATATTTTCAGGTCACTGCATTTAATCAGATCCAATTTCGAAGCGAAAAAAATCTATTCTATTAAAACTTTTACAATTTCAATTACTCCTTATACGATTACCAACTTCCGCATACACGCCATCGAAGACTCGAACTCGAAGTGTACGAAATTGCCGCAACCCGCAATTTTAAATAAGTTCAGATTCTCGTTTATTTTTCACTTTTTTAATTAAACTCGAGAGCGGAAATTTTAACGGCTTGACAGCGAAATGCGGAAGTAATATCTACTCGCGTAATGCGATGAAAATTTTGTTGCGCTGAATTTCCATCATTTAAGATTCCACATACATTGTATGTTCTTACATGACCGGTTGGCTAAAAGTTTTTAAAAAAGTGCAAGCTTTCGAGCCGAGTTTATTCGAAATTTTGCCCAGCAATGAAGCCAATGAATGTGACAAACCAAGACTTGTAACGTGATAAAGTTATGTTGGGAAATGGGGATGTTGCATAAAAAATAAATTCACTTAAAACCTAATGGAAATAAAAGACGGGAACGTAAAACTTACGTAATCGTTAAAATTTTGAAAATTGGTTGAATAGGTCGCGAGAAATAACTTTTTACATTTTGTTTGCAGCGAAAACGGTACTCCGATGCGCACGCACCCTTTAGTTGTGACGCCATAAGCTTGGAACGAGCGTGTTGCTCTTATAGAGATGAACATGGAGAAGCGTTTTCTCACGTTTATTGCGCCCAAACGGCGCGATTTACGTTATAAATGATAAGGAAGTTTGTTTTAGAGTAAACTATGAGCTTTCCGGTGGTATAATAATTTTTTCAATTTAATGAATTTGAAGCAAGATACGGCTTCGTTAACTTGATGATAAAATTAGTTCTCATTAAGGGAGGTTCAGTTTTTCCAAAACGTGAAAAAAGGGAGGGGTCTGGGAAATATTGTTGATATGCCATTAGATAGGGTATGAAGTGCGCTTCATTTTCTTCAGTGCAAGTACCATCCTAGCTTTTCACCTTCTATAGATATATTAATGCAAAGTTTGAAAGAAGTTGAAGAAATGCGAAATTGCGATATTTTCAGACTTTAGACTGAAATATTTCAAAAACTAAAAACGCTACAAAAATGTTTTCAGCGAACGAAATGTAGTACTTATTAAGGGCTTTTTAATGGCGTATTCAAATTAATTCCAAACATTTTTATACGTGAGCTAATACCTATGAAAGATGCGCCAGGAGTAGAAATACCCAAAAAGTAAAAAATAATGTTGCTGATGAAGTTGATTTCTGATTTTTTTTCGCTCTCGATTGTACAATAAATATTTTAAATTCCATCACACAGACTTCACGTTATTGCGTAGAGCTGCTCCTCTACCACATTTTATTTATTATAATAGTGCGAAAACAGTAAATCCAGCGTTATGTATGAATAAAAATGACCTTTTTTTTTTAATATTTCAGCTTTGTAACAGTATGACATTTTTTCAACAGCATAACAATAATTTTTCCCCGACCCTTCTTTCTTACCACGTTTTGCAAAAACTGAAACACCTTAATGAAAATTCATTTTATCGTCAACTTAACGAAGCTGTATCAAGCTTCATTCATTAAATTGAAAAAATTATTATACCACCAGAAAGCTCATAGTTTACTTTAAAAAAACGTCCTTATCACCTATAACATAAATCGCGCTGTTTAGGCGAAATAAACGTGAGAAAACGCTTCTCCATGTTCATCTCTATAAGAGCAACACGAACGTTCCAAGGTTATGACGTAACAACGGGTGCTTCCGCGAGAACCCTACGTTTTAGCGCGCACCGCAAAATGCAAACTTTGGAATTTTTTTTCTCAAGTTCTATGGGATCGAATAGAGTGCGGTTTTTTTTATTCAATTTCTAATTTTTTTTTCTATACGTACATATTTTTTCCAGAACACGTGCAACATCCCCGTTAAAGAAATTGCTATAAAAAATTTTTC
Organism: Phenacoccus solenopsis; assembly: GCA_009761765.1. Lineage (NCBI taxonomy): Eukaryota > Metazoa > Arthropoda > Insecta > Hemiptera > Pseudococcidae > Phenacoccus > Phenacoccus solenopsis. Next base: position 45,133,533 of record CM019754.1, on the reverse strand, counting down.
AATTATTTCTGTGGAAGAAGGTGCACTTTATCACATATCAAAATCCCCCCCCCTGCTCAGACTCTCCTTAGATACTTTTTCGGACGCACCCCCTCAACCCTCAAAATACGTTTTTCATATGTATTTTTACAGGGTTCGATTTTACGAAAGAAAACATTATGATGCTAGTTATTCTACATTGAATTCCTTCTAGTTTTATCTTGCGCATTTTTCTGCGCAAACCCAAGGAGTGGCGCGGTGGTTTTCTCAAAAAGACACCTTAAATTCCTGAATACGTTTTCATTTATCATCATCGAGCATAAATACATTAATTTCGATTTTGTACAACGTCAAAAATGTGCATTCTTCATTCGCCACAGTGGTCCAGAATTTGAATCTAGTGGATCAACATTTTTTTTTTGTCCAAAATGTACTAACTGGTGGGTAAAATAAGAGAAGAATATCTGAAAACACGTTGAAGCCGCACAAAAGGTGGAAGGGAGGGGGATTAAGAGTAAAATATTTTTAACGGATTCATATTTATTTTTCTGACTAATATCATAGTATTTTGTGTGCAAAGCAAGGGAAGCACCCTCTACCCCCTTAATTTGGGGCTTAGAAAGGGATTTGGAAGTAAAATACAAATATTTTTTTATCCACTCGCAAGGCACTGTTGTCAGTAATAAGCTAAAATTTCGCCTCTCGAACTCTCGCACATATGAATATTGATAAAATTATAAGCGCATCATAGCAAGTTAGCAACATACGCATTACGCATAGGTAAAATTACGAAAATATTGTAATTTTGAAATCATTTCAAATGGAAATAATAAATTTAAAAAGTTATTTTTTACGTACAAAGGGCATTAAGTTGTCGCTTAAAAAAACTTTAGCAATACCATAACGGATCATCGTAACGTGGGCGCGCAGTTAAATTTATTTGCGAAGCTGCGGTAAAGTTTGGCGCGGAAAATAGAAAAATTTATGAAATATTGCCGCACCCTTCTATCATATTTGCAAACGTTGAAACTTTACCATGTTTACGAGCAACTTTAAAAGCACATAATGAAATCACGGCGAGTTTATTTCCAAGATAAGTTATATGGTACAAAATTCGACGACAAGTTTTACACTAGCTTTAACGCTTTTTGCCGCTTAGCGTCGCTCAGCTATCGAAAGCGTTGGCTTTCGAGAACGAAAATAATGAAAGATTCACCTACCTGGTACCTGGTTAGGGAAATTTCGACGTCGTAAATGAGAAGAGGGAATTTTACTCTTTCACCAGACACTCACTATTCCTCATAAAATGTAACCCGAGTTCGGAATGAACTTCAAGTTTCCAACAAGCCCACAACTAAATTCTAAGCCAACTTGCTCCTTAATCATTTTGCCAAAGTTTACAATTAAATTCCATTTATGATAATAACGCGAGGAAATAAATTTATAATTGCGATCGAAATTCGATTCAAAACGAAACTATAGTTTAATAGCGTTTCGTTACCTACTTCAAAAGCTAAAGGAAAATTTTCGCTAGCAAAATTACAAATTTGCATGTTTCAGATATCGCTCTGTTTGCGTCGCGTTGCGTTCGTTATTGTTTATTTGCATAAATTGACAGTCGCGCTATTTTCTAATATTTATTCGAGCGAATAAAAATGGCTTTAATAAAATTTGCCATCTCGTTAAATTCAAGAAGCAGTTTGAATGGAAGAAAACACCAAAAATGGGTAATTTTGAAGTAAATGTCGAATATTTTGGGAGCTCCTGTAAATAAAAATCGGTTATTTCTGCTTTCGAAGTCCTAAAAATCTGAAATCTAGCCCACATCATGCGTGTAATCTATAAAAATTATCCATTTATTGTTTATTTTTGAAAAAACCTGAAACTAAGAGGAAAGGGAGCTAATTGCCCCCGAGTTCGTGTTCCTGAGAGAGTTCAGGATCCTTGTTGTACATTTGAAAATCGTTCACAATTTTGATTAAATTTTTTGTATTAATTTTTTTTTTTGCAAATTTTTATTGAATTAAAAAAAAAGAAAAAAAAGAAACGTGGAAAAACAGAACACAAACATTTTTTTTGCTCTTGGATCAATTTTGGTTCTCTCCGGGTCTGCCCGAAACTGATTCTTTTTCAAAAAATTCATGAAAAGTTTGCTGCACTAAAATTTGAAAAAAAAAATGGCAGCTAAATGTTTTTAGTCTTCATAAAGCAAAATAAAATTTCTAAATGGAAAATAATTCAATTTGCATGTAAACAATTAAGTTTGTATGGAATTTTCTATTTGAAAAATCCACCTATATTTTAGCAGATATTTTTTGCGAGGTTGAGGGCTGAAATTTTTTGTTTGTACGCTCTTTTGAATGTAAAATTCGGCTTACCCTAATGTTTGTCTTTTCTTTAATTTTCTAATTTAAAAATGAGTAAATTCTTTAGTTTCATCGGTAGGTAAACAGCGTGTTAAATTTGAACGATGCTTTATAAACAATAAAGGAGAAACTTAAATTAAAATCCAACGAGAATCTATTTCTTTTACCAGAAGAAAGGAGCTTAAAATAACATAATATATTTTCATTTGGGGCTGAGCAATGTTACTCTTTTCAAGGAATTAACTTCCATCTCGCACACCTACAAGAAGAATCAACAGTTACAATAGCCATGAAATATTCGATTTCCATTAATGTGCAACACGCTGTTGAAATAAGGCAAACGGATTAGCACGTATAAGGAGATTCCAAAAATATCTTTGAGTATTAATATATGAATGGTACTCAAAGAAAAATATTTTCTTTTGATGTGATAAAGGAGATAGGTCTCGATTTTGGAAACTTCACGTAGCCTTATATGGTGGCAGACTGGCTGGGTGTAGCAGAGCATGCTAAAATAAATTTTTCTTTGTATTCAAATGAAAAAAAAAAAAAACTCGATTGAAATGTAGGATATCATAATTATAATGTTAAAATTTTCATCAATAATGCAATCTATATTTCGTATTCAGCAAAAAATATTAGATTCTTTGCTTATAATCAATTCATTTCTTAAGCCATTTCTTTCGGTGAAAATTCGAAAAAACGTGTAACTCTTATAACAGCCAATACAAAACACTCACCTGTGGGCCATAGAGTTATTATAATAACTGGTCTAACTTCTGATTGGTCATATGTTACGCACGTAATGACCAATCATAAGGCTAGAATGTGATAAAATGTAGGTAGTTTCATTTCTACCTTCCTAAACAATATCGCTCAGTTTTCAATGAACGACTGAAATTCGTTTGTGATTTGAATCATCAGCTGATTTGTGTTTTTATTTTAAGAGTTGGTCGAGGAAATTTACCACATTCCAACTTGCTGATTGGTTGTTACACGCGTGACGTATGACCAATTAGAACATAGACCAGTCATTATAAATCCTCTAGCATATTTCCAAACTACGCTATGAGACATGTTGAGGCACAGACTTCCAGTATTATTATATGGAAATCTGTGTGTTGAGGTCAACTAACGAGATAAGAGCAAAAAAGGATGAAACGGAAAACAGCGGAAAACCCATATTTATTTACCGTAAAAATAAATGGCTGTTGAAATTTGAAATGATTCGCTTATCAAAATCATCAGTCGCGTTCTTCAGGTTGATGGAATATAACAGAAATGAAAATGAAAATTGTACATGTTTTTTTTTTTTTGTTTAAAATATAACGATATTATATTTTTTCGTGTAAGCATCACATAATTAACGCTGTCAAATGAACGAATACATTTACTATGGTCAAGTTGTTCGCGAACATAATGATAAGTAAGTATGACCTGTAAAGTAGAAGCTGAATTCTTCCCTGGGTTAATGTACATTATATTATACTTTTTTATTTATGAGCTTAAAATGTTTTCCTTATTGCTGAGGTATGTTATCTGTATAAATATTGTAAGTATTTGATTCAATACCTTTTCCAAACAAATAGATAATTCGTATTTGTTTTGTTTTTTAACGCTTATAGGTTCGACGCTTATGCAAGTGCTACATTACAATTTCGCCTCTTCAGCTGAAACATCATGCAAATTGACAGAATCTTCAGGTCATAAGATAGCAAACTGTTCGAGAAAAGATGTAACCAACGTTCCTGTAAATTTGAATAAGGATATTTGGGTAACTATTTTTAAACTTTGTTGATGTGTTTGAAGTTAAATTAAAAAAGAGTAATTTATGTGGATACGTTTGCTCAGTCGTTGGATATATCTTACAACACGATAACAAATATTAGTGAAACGTCTTTCGAACCGTATCAAGGACTAAGGCAACTGAAAATGATAGAAATGAAAAATCCTACTCCCGGAACTGAAGTGTTAAATCCAAATGCTTTTCGAAGACTCACGAAATTGGAGTATCTGGACATGACGAAATCACAGCATACCAGATCTAGCGATTTTTATTGGCCGACAAGTCTTAAAGTACTGATTATAGATTTTAATCATTTTGAAATTTTAAATTTGGCGACGTTATCGAATTTAGAAGAATTACACGCGTATAATAACTCGATCGGCGATTTTCCGCGATTGAACCAATTGGCTCCGTTGAAACTGATAAATTTAGATAAAAATCCAATCAAAACTATATTAGTGGTGGAAATAGCTGCGTTTTGCCATTTACAAACTTTTCACTTTTCTACGTCCAGTATACAAAAGGAAATGTATTATTGTGATTGTAAACGAATGGATATTTGGCTACAGGGGTTTGGAATCGACAGTCCTCTGCTAAATTGCACAGTTCCTCCTGGTAAGCATGAAGCATGTGCTGTTGATAATTTCATTTCGCTAAAACATTCAATTCGTATTTCAGTAGCGCGACTGTAAATTATCTTTTACAGCTACTAATGAGGAAGTTGAATGCGAAGTTAGATTTTACGAAAGCGAGGCTGTGGCACGTAGAAATTGCTTGGCTAAAATATCTACTCCTATTTACTTGAAAATTCTCTTCGGATTGTTCCTTTTAATAATTGTTGCATTAGTAGGCGTGCTTGTCTACCTTGTTTTGATACCACCTAAAATTCCTGAACAAATAGGTACCTATCTACGAAGAATTCTTTACTCGGATAAAATTAAGTAGTTGATACGTCGATTTGAATTACGTTTAATTGTTGTAGACGAGGACGGAGATTATGAAGGAGAATATGAAAATGATGGCGAGTCAGAATAACATGATTCTGATGTTGGTTGAAGATTTAGCTATTCGTTTTCTGTGAAAGAAGATTACATCCAAAAATAATACGAATTATTCATTATCGCTAACATTCAATGAAATGAAATTGGTGAAGGATGCCTCGAGCATAACTTATCCACCTAATGACTATCATCTTATGTAAGATATAACTCGAATCAGCATCAAGAGAATTTTGATGAATGAGTGGACTGTTTGATGATAATATTTCTGGGAATGAATATCGGTTAAATCATCGTTTCCCTTCTTGTTGTAATTTTGAAGGTGAGTGTTGCATCCTGCATAAAAAATTGAACTGATATCGACAAAAGTTCTAATTTGGACATTCAGTATCTACTTGCATGCAGCCCATTTCTGTTGCTTGTAAGAGATGGTAGGAGTTTGTATCTCCGAACTGTGAAAAATAAAGCATATCTTTCAATTTTCTCATCTTACTACATATTATTATTATTATTATTTACAGCATAGAAAGTAATACTATGGCAAAAAATTTAATTTTACAATTGTGTTGTGAATAAACTTACTTTGTCCATTTGTAGTACCCAAGTATTAATTTTTTTTTTTTTAAATGAATAACGTTTTAATTTTTTTTTAGTTTTTATTCATGTATAATGTTCTCTCCTATAAAATTGTTTTATTCGTCAAAACTATTTTTTTTTCTCTCTAATTTTCGAGTTATTTGATCATTTAGTGGAAATTATTATTTTTTCAGTCAGTGATTATAATGTTCACAATCAGTAGATTTGATTATCCATTTATGCGAAAATAACATTAATATCACCGACCTACCTTTGTTCCCAGAATTTGAGGATGATGTGTCGCTATATATATGGCCTAAATTCGGGGTCGAGAAGTTTTTCTCTTTTTGGCTGTGATTTTCTTTCCATCGAAGTAGAAAGTATGCAAAATACGGAAACCTTTTCATGAATAGCTGTTTTTTCATAAATATTTCTATTTCGCCACTCCTCACCTCATTTTAAATTTTTTGTAAATTTTGACTACGATATACGATTAGAGTAAAAATTCGAGGATGAAATCTTTTTCAAAATAGAAAGTACATGTTAAAATACAGCATCTACTTTCGTGTTACTACGTAATGATGTTATTAATAAAATTGAATGAAGTTTTAAAAAGTCATTCGAGGAAATATAAAAGGAGGGAATGGTTCTTCACAACATGCAAAAAATTGTTCAGATCCATAAATTTCTGCTTGTAAAGAAAATTTCTTTTCTGTTACACTCAGGGACGTAGCGAAAGGGGGGAGGGGGGAGCTTCCCCCCTTGGCTTTTGGAAAGTTGGTAAATTTGGAGTTTTAGCGTAAAAAGTTGGTAAATTTGGAGTTTTAGCGTAAAGTTGGTAAATTTGACCACTTGTGCAGTATTTAAATTTTTTGAAGACTAACAAGACTGTGCATCATATTGTTTCGTGGAGCAAAAAAAAAAAAAAAAAAAGGTCAACAGTTGGTAAAATTTCATGGTATTAGTTGGCAATTTTTGGTTTTCTCCCCCCCCCCCTGAAGAAGGTCTTCGGTACGCCCCTGGTTACACTCAAAATGGATTCCCCCTAAAAAGGCATTACGTTCCAAACTTTGGTTAATCACTATTCTTGATGGTATCCACATTACACCCGAATATGAGTGTGAAATCAATTCAAGGCAAATTTACTATTATTATCCATCTGTAGTCTACGAAGAGTTTGGTATGACTCGAAATTCTCAAAATTAAATTACATTTCGTTAGTATCCTTATTTTAGTTTTAAGCATGGTGCAATTCAAGTATAGGTAGAGGTCTAGTTTAAAAATTTACAAATTGAATTTCTAAAATTTAAAATGATTAAGATAGCTTCTAGTACTCTCGCATCTTTCACATTGAAGATGATAGAGTGAGTAGATATAAAATATTCTTTCCGCGCCACCTGGTTTTTCTTTACATCAACCCCCCTATTTTTTCAACGCTTGGGAAAACAAAAATTCATAAATTTTCAAATCAATAATTTAACCATTTAAAAAAAAAAATATTAGGATATAATTTTCATTGGTAGTGTTTTTCTCCAATTTTTTCATTTTTTTTATTAAAAAAATCAACTTTTTCGTAATTACCTTCTTATTTTCCGAAGCACCAACTTAAGCAAACGAATTTTAACATACTCTCTCCAACACAGTCCCATCAGTTTACATGGAAATTCAATGGTCAACAATATCGAACTTATATTCAAATTGTATCAATTTTTACCAGTCTTTTTAATGAGTTGAAAAAATAGGTGGCTGATGTGAAGAAAAACCAGGTGGCGCAGAAAGTATTTTATATCTACTCGATAGAGACTTAAAATGAAGAAGAAACGAAATATAAACCACAACGTTAACGTGTTTGAAACCCTTCGACCCTTCAAGAATGGTCAACATTGTTAATAAAAAATTACCTTTCAGCGCAGTCTCGTCGTGTTAGTAAACAATTTTCGCGTAATGAATTGAAGTTAGACATGCTACCAAAAGCGACCTGTTATAATTTGGTTGGTAAAACGCTCGTCGGCTACTTATGCTCGAAAAAAAACCAACGCGACAACAAAATAATGCCAAATAAACGTCGATTTGTAAATGTTGGATTAAAAAAAAAAAGGAACTAGCTACTAAATGTCTTAATTTAAAGCCGTTAAGATTGATATCGTCCGAAGTGTTTCGTAAAAATTACATTCACGGGACCAAGTCACGGATAACTTTGTTACATGGTCTCCTTTCTCTTCTAAAATCGCAAATATCCTTCGGTGAATGGTGATTCGAGAATTTTTATCAATTTATGCATAAATACGACAATGGAGACGGTTATGTTGGAAACGAAAATGTCATTTATTTGATTAACGTGGTGTGTACTGATGGAGGGTCTTGGCTGAATACGATCTCATCAAATTGGAAACTTTGCGAGATTTCCGAAAGTGTCGCTCATTATTCAGATGCGCGGTGTACGCTTTCAAAAGTTGAGGGAGACAAGCCGAACAAAGTTTCGCGTCCGAAGTTATTCACAGAGTTGGTACGAAATTAGAGGGTGGAAATAGCCGAATTTATGTGTTCAGAGTGATTTAAACTGTAATGGCTGTCTTATCGACTGATGCAAGAAGTATAGGTGTTCGCACTGATGTGTAAGTTGTAGACATGGTATAGTGTGCTATATATGCACATGTATAATCGTACTTTAAGGTATGTACAAGATAAATAGGAGTACCTATACATATACCAATTTCATTGTTAGAAAGGTATACTTTTCTACATTCGCGTTGGATACTCTATCTTAATTTAAGCTCCTTCAAACCACTTGGCTACTGATGTGAGACTCATGTACGATGGTTTGTCCATCCTCCTTTTTCTAATGAAGGGGCCGAGATGGAAACATCTAAAAAACATTTAATTTATCTTCGTAAATTATCAACTCGGAAAATGTTTATTACATTATCCAAGCTAGGTAAAAATAAGCGTGTCGTTTGTGCCAAAATGTTAAACTTTGTGAGAAGAAGTGCTCAAAAATGACAATAAAATGTTTATTTTTACAATCATATTTTATTTGAAAAATAAAAGTTTAGTTGGTACAAAATGATTAATTATTTCAGGAAATTTAAATGAAAAAAAAAATTAATTAAAAATTTGTGGGGGAGGACTAGAAAAGATATTTTTTAATCCACAAATTTTTTTTTGGTGGGGGAGGGAGGTTAGAAATGGCTCATGTTACCAAACTTTCCACTATCACTGCGTACAATATAGTATCACTGAACAAAATCATTGACAGAAGAGAGTTAGATGGGGAAAATAATAACAAAAATGTAAAAAATATGAAAAAAATTGTCATTTTTTATCCTTTTTTTTTTTTGTAGGACATAAATTGTACCTAAAATGTTGTGTTGATTTCATGTTTTAAACATTATTTATAGATCACCATTGCATTATTACCACATATTTCAGATGATGCCGAAAAATTGTCTAAACAAAAATTTCTTAAAATATTTTGAGGGTAATAATTTTTTATAAGTGATGAGAATACATTAAATACTGTATTGTGTACAAACATGTCAGAAACACCATGCTTTCATCTGCATAGGATGTTGAATTAAAAATATTTGAAATTATTTGTTTCATTACCACGATGAATTTTTTTTTTCAAATTTGGTCCCTTAAGTGAGTATGGTATGCAAACCATGATACATAAGTGTCACATAAGTAGCTTTTTGCGTGATATGATGGGCCCTTATATCGAGATGAAACACCCTATATATGTGCACTGTATATAACGAATGCACACTTGTCAATTGGAGTGTTTTTTTCCACATAGTCAAATATCACGAGCCTAACACGTTTTAGTGATTCGTTTTGCAACATAGATCAGCCATAAATTCGACCATTTGCACTCACTATACGATGGTAACCATTGGTATTTAGGGAACGGAACGGAATAGTCAAGGGAGTTTATCACGACTACGCTCGCGTTCACAACGCTTTTATACCTCTTCAATCTTTACCGCTTGTATTTGTATAGACGACGAAATAAACTCCGTCGAATCAAATTCTGCAGAGCAGAACGAGTAGTGGCATTAGTCACCCTTGTTTGGGAACTTTGTCAACTTTTATCTAAACTGCTGCTAGTGACACGACATCAAACACCACTTACCACCTCGTATACGTTTTGTGTATAATATCATTTCGCCAACGTCGCAGCAATTTTATGACGCGACGGGCGAATTAAATCGGCGATATGGCGCATCCCGGCCAAAATGGAGAGTTTGTCGAGCACGTCAATTTTAATTGTTACTTTCTTCATTATTGCCGTTGCGCCGCTCTGACGGAGTTTTCATTACGATATCATGCCGCAAAGTTACCGACGATAGTTTTTGTCACTTTGATTAAGAATGTTTTCAGCTTTTGTGAAATGTGGTATAGTTTTTAATTAAACGCGACGACCTTATATTACATCATAACGCGTTGCTGGTGTATTCTTTAAAGATCTATCACATCGTATATGAAGTAATACCCTTGTGAGACCAACGTGTGTGCTTGACTGCCTGTACATGACAAAGTGTATACTCGTCGTACTCTTCGACAGATTCCTAATCAAAGTGTAAGGGTTCGTCTATAAACTGCTGTTCAAAGTGCTAAAACTTTTCTAATTTCAGCCCTCTTCCGCTTATTTTATTCGGAGATTTCATCGTTACCCCTTGTTCGATACTTTCAAGGCCGTATTCAACTGCCTGGACAACAAGACATTCCCAGTGAACAGTGAGCCCTTACACTAGGGTCCCCGAGACCCCCTTCTCTTGTCTACATATAGAAAATAGGGCTGTGAAATTTCCCGATGTTATTTCACGTGAATTTTCATTAATTTAAGATCACTAATTCGAAATGGAATGCTCAAACTCTTTTTTTTCTACCTCAGCTGCCGCGAACTATTCGAGGGAAAAAATAGTTTCATTTTAGTTGGATCATTTTTCGTTAGTTCCAACAACGTTTTGACCTCATATCTTTCTAATTCATTCAAATTTTTGTTACAAGTTGGTTTCGTTTTGGAAATTAGAAAACTAACCTCAGTTTTCTGTCGAAATCCTTAGAGGAAAGATATTTTTGCAATTAATACACCTTGCAAGTTGTAAATGCATTGTTTTTCCAACTAACATCTGCTGTGACATTTCATAAGAAAATGATGCAGACTTCTTAGGCTTATTTAATGAATTAAAAAAAAAAATGGGTATTTAATTTTTCGAGATATTTTCGTTTGAAGTTTTGGAATATAAAAAACTTTGGATGATTACTTTAAAAAAAAAAAAATTCACACTAATTTAAAATCTATAGTATTTCAAACGTGAAAATGCTATCTTGAGTATTAAGACAAAATTTTTTCACCACTTTCGAGTTGTTTTGTGCATCACTTGGTGATTTGTGTAAAGGAATTAAATGAACACCCCTGTATGCATGTGTACCATATGGATGAAAATTGCTCAAAATTTGGTATGAAATTTTTTATGAAAATACCCAAAAAACCGTTTTTGGATTCTCGATTCAATTCAGAATAACGTTTACTCTAACTTTGAGAATGGCTGGAAAAAAAGGAAGTAACTAAAATTTTTATTCTTCATTTAATGTAGAAGAATGAGTTGAAGATACAATATATTAAAATTTCATCTTCCTCAGTGAATGTTGAGATGGATTAGAGCAAAAACCATCCTGAGTCATAAAATTTTTTGAATCTTCCATATCTCTTCACCAAATCGACTTAAAAAAGCCAAACTTCATATGTAGGGTTACTAGATGACCCGAATATGACCTCTTGAATTTAAGTCAAAATTTACCCAAAATGGGCTAATTATAAAAGTGCAGTTGGAGGAAAAACCCGTGTATAGAGGGAAAAATTATTATTGTAAAAAATTTCATGAAGTTGTCTTCATTTCTTTACCAAATGCACTTACAAAGCTAAAACTTTGTATGTCGGGTTACTTACATACTAGAGCACAAATATTTAAATTTGGGTCAAAATTGATTCAAAATGGCGAATGTTTGAAGTTTAAGGAAGGTTTGACGAGCCTTAAATAATTAAAATTTGATGAATATGGCCTCACGTGATTTGCTTGGGCTAATACTATTTATTCCAATTTCAATGTTTCAGGTGCTTTGGAATTATATCGCGGGGGAGGGGGTTCCAGTTCCAGATTAAGTATTGAGTGTGGTCTATGTACATAAACTGCAAATATGAACAAGTCCTGATTGAAAATTCAGCTCCTGTAATTTCAGAATGGCTGCTAATTTATTTATTTTTTAATTCACCTGAAAATTCAACATAGTAATAAAAAAACAGTATAGGTAGTATAGGTACCTACCTAGCTATGTATGTGCCTTCGTAAAAAATCCCATTGTACTCATTTGTTATGTTGGATAGCCCACATGGTATTAGAGAACAATTGCGTGGACGAAACACAAACAGTGTATAGCCGGCTTCAGTGGCGTTTAAAAAACTGGTTTGCTGGGTATTATTTTGTGAAGTTCTTTACCATCTTCAAGACTGTATAGTAATGTTGCCTGGGAAACCGGTTACTCTAAGAATGAATGCACTGCAGACCTTCATAGTCCAGACATTTATCGGTTCCTAGTTCAACGGAATCATTCGTTTTGGGTTATACTTAGTTTACGCTAAATACGTTTTACTATGGCATTATTTTCAAAAATAACGAACCATTTTCGTGTGATCTTTCTTCGCTCAATATTGTTAGATTTGTGCATGAAGTTTGTGTAAAGTGTGAGTTTACAATACAGTAACTTGATCGGAAATCTGCTCGGCATTTTCAGAGAGCTTCTAATTCACATTAAGGTAAATTAATTATGTTGTTATATGTATCCTTATGTTTATTTAAATTCTAAAGTATTATTTGGTTCGCTAAACGTTGTCACATCATCTTACATATATTCTTTTAATGTCAATAAATTTTACTGTTTTTCAGCCACTAATTTTGCGGCACTATAGTCCAAAGTTTCGTGGATTTGTTTAATAATGAGAGGGTTTTGGAAGCGCTCGTGCATTTTTTTCATTTAAACATCGGATACCTTTCGTAGCGGAAGAATTTTTATTTTCGAAATTTTCATAAGTACCTAATAAATAAGCATTTAAGCTATGATTTTTACTGATCACGATTACTGCATTGCATTGCATTGCATTGCATTGAATTGTATTGTATTTTATTTATTTATTTATTTGTTATATGTATTTGTAGCAAAATGGGAACTCGAGTGGCATCGGTTCACTTTCCAGATAAAAATTTAGCTGGAGTTCCTCAGCTGTTGGAAGATTTACAACGTTTGGCAGAAGATCACGATTCGGCGGATATTTTATTTTTAGTTGGCAAAGATGAATTACCAGTTTACGCTCATAAAATAATTCTTAAAGCGAGGTAAGTAGGTAAAAATTTTTCGTTATCCTATTCTTTTTTTCGTTCTTTGTATTCTCGTGAAAATATAGAAAGAACATTTCGCAAATTCTTTATTTTTATAACGAAATGGAAATACTGAATGAAATGCAATAATCCTACAAATAGTTACATATTTAGACTATTTATAAAAACTGAAAATTTATCAAATAAATTACTATTGTGGCCTCATTACATTCTTGCGTATAGTTGTATATTTATACAAGGTGTTCCGTTTCGGGCGAACCACCTGCAAATGGCAAATAGGTCAACTCAAGTTACATGTATGTATCATGGTTTGCCTGCCTAAAAATCGGAAGGGGCTGAGATATGCCAGCTTGAAAAAAAAAATTTGCTCACAGCGATCATGAAATAGAAAAATTTATGTCTCACGAACTATAAATGATAAAACTTTGCCACTTACTTTGGTATGTGAGATAAACAATGAAGTTTCTCTGGTGTAAAAATAATGGGAGTGGAGGAGCTAGATGAGGAGATATGAAGAAATTAGTACTGAAAAACATGCGTAAAAAAGTGCAAATTTTTTAATTTTTTGTAAATAACTTTTGCAATTGCTCTATCAAGGCCACTCTTTAAAAATTTCCTATTGATGAGAGATGTGTCCCCTACAAAATGTGGTTGGTTAGTACCCCCTACATAGTTTTGATAGTGAGAAAAAAATCTGAGAGAAATTAGTTTTTTTTAATAGTTCTTTTCAAAAGATTCATTTTGAAAATTTTTATTTCACGAACTACGAATGATAAGAAAGCACGGTTAGTTTCAACTCGTGAAGCATGCAGTGAGGTTTCTCTGATGTAAAATAGTGGGGATAGGGGAGCTAGAAGAAGAGATACAAGGACATTAGTACGGAAAAACATGCGAGCAAAATGGCAGATTTTTTAATTTATTGTAAATACCTTTTAAATTGCTCTATCAAGGCCACTCTTTAAAAATTTCCTATTGATGAGAAATATGTCCCCTTACAAAATGTGGACTCACCAACCGCATTTTGTAGGGGACACATCTCTCATCAATAGGAAATTTTTAAAGAGTGGCCTTGATAGAGCAATTTCAAAAGTTATTTACAAAATATTAAGAAATTCGCCCTTTTTTCGCATGTTTTTCAGTACTAATTTCCTCATATCTCCTCATCTAGCTCCTATACTCCCACTATTTTTACACCAGAGAAACTTCATTGTATACTTCACATACCAAAGTAAGCGGCAAAGTTTTATCATTTATAGTTCGTGAGATATAAATTTTTCTATTTCATGATCGCTGTGAGCAATTTTTTTTTTCAAACTGACATATCTCAGCCCCTTCCGATTTTTAGGCAGACAAACCATGATACATACATGTAACTTGAGTTGACCTATCTGCCATTTGCAGGTGGTTCGCCAGAAACGGGACACCTTGCATGACTTGGACTTCGAATCAGCAATGCTCAATTTGTAAAATTTTTCTATTTTTCAATTGAAAAAAGGCATATTTCATAGATTTCAATTGAAATTTGAAAAGTTCATTGCTCGCTACCGAATGGCCATAGGAGCAAAAATTTTATATGAGATATCGTGTCCATACACCTTCAAACAATATTCGTTCAAGTGAAACTGGAAAATATAAGTTCGAGAAGCTCCTTCAAAAGTAACAAATATCTGCATTTTGCACTTCTATACAATATTCGATGCAGCCAAAAAATAAATTTCGTTCGATGATAATGGAGAATTTCCAATTTTTGAAAGAGTTTTACGTTACACCGCGCACACTAGCAAGGTATAAAGAAAAATGTAATGTTTAAAGGGAGAAAAAAAAACCTCATGTAAAAGTGGAAGAGAAAGCATACAAACACGTTTAAATCGAGAAATCTTCAAATATTGTGAATAGTATGAAAAGAAAAAAAAATTCATTTCCCTCTTGAATCTGTCGTAAGGCTTTTTTTATATTTAAGTTTTAAATCACTTGGGACTTGTTCTCCGGAAAAATCATTTCCTTTCGGAGTCCTATACGGAAGGCGACGCGTACAAAATATGTTATTCGAGTACTTTC
Source organism: Phenacoccus solenopsis (assembly GCA_009761765.1). Lineage (NCBI taxonomy): Eukaryota > Metazoa > Arthropoda > Insecta > Hemiptera > Pseudococcidae > Phenacoccus > Phenacoccus solenopsis. The sequence continues at coordinate 45,118,373 of CM019754.1, read as the reverse complement.
GACTTTTTATTTCCTTTTATTCGTTTCTAAGTCGCTTCTTATGCGAAATGCGTTTGACGAATTTTCTTTAACCGATTTCTCTCTCATTCTTCATGCGGAAAAACTTAAAAATTGAGTGGTGTTTTAAGAAAAACGTTCAATTTCCGCAGCGTTGAAAACCGCACGTACGTTTTTGCGCGTACGAAAGGCGAAAAAACCTAACCGTTATTTTTGGCAGCTTAAAATGCGTTTTGCGAAACGAATGTTTCGAGAAATTACCTTTCGATGTGAAATTCAGTCACCGCAAAAAACGGCGCGGCGCGATGCGGTCAAACCCGCATCCTTCAAATGCCACATTACATCGTGGCGAAATATTTTCACCAGCAGATATCGAAATTCGCAATTTATCATTTCGCGTGGTAACGTCGCGTCGAGCTTTTCTAAAGGATTTATACGATAACGCGGATGAGAGAGAGAGAGAGAGAGTGAGTGAGAAAAAACGGTTTTCTTTTGGGAATTGTGAATGTGGAAAAAAGAGTCGGCGAACGCATCAAGTTCGCAAGTTCGTTGTCAGCACTCAGCAACCCTTGACGGAACCTTTCAAAACCCAGCGTGGTTCCATTTAAACGGGAATTTTTCTAGTCTATTTTCACACTTAACAGAGTAAATAACCAATGTGATGACTTACATCGATGATTCACGCGTTAACGTTTAAGGGAGGCGATAAGGTGTCGCCTTAACGTGGTCTCACCAGCGATCATTTCCCACCGTTAATGTCCTTCAAAGCGTCGTATTTTTTTCTTCTTTTTTCACTTTTTTCCGCCCGTAATTACTGTAAAGGCGTTACGGAGAAACGCTGCAACTCTGAGCAAGGCTTTTCACCGAGGGTTTTTTGATTACGAAACGCTGTAGCGATAATAAATTAGTTTCTAACGAGCACAGAAAAACTCTCGTTGATGAGAGGTACCTAATCAAATTTCGTCAAGTGTTGGGTTTTTGTCGTTTTAAATTCTTTTTCCTCGCGAGAACTTGTCATTTATTTTTCATACGAACATTATAAAATGGCGAACGATGTTTCCTACTTAAATATGTGTTTTATAAGCAAGAGTGAAAAAATTAGAAAAAAAATCAGAAACTCAAAAAAAAAATACACTGAAAAAATGAAACTTATAATATTGTAAATCAGTTGCTGCTGAACTATTAAATATGTAAATGGAGGAAACATTTTTATTGCACATTCTCAATTGTCAGTCGGAGGTGAATTAAACTAATATATTCCTTTGATAAAGATTACGTAATGATAAATATTTTTAAATAATGATATTTTATTTCTATTAATACGAAAAAATTACATGAAATTTAAATTGATTTTTTTCCTTTCTTCTTTTCTCTCTTTTTTTTAATAATTTTTTTCATAAGTAATTTTTTTTTAATACCAATAAATTGTTCAATTTAATGTTTTTTTAATACATGAATAATTTTAGTTTTATTTGAAAATAATCTCTTTTTGTAGAATAGTACGTATATAAATTATACTTGTACAGGTACTATGCATAGCTATCTCAAATTAAACGAAAAAACATAATTTTCGAATTTTCAAGACCTTTGTCAATATATTTTTTTAAATGAATTTATTTTAGGTCGCTCGGCAACTAGGGCCATTTGCGACCAGTCAATTTATACATACATTTTGATTTCGCAAACAATTATACAAAAAATGAAATTTTAAGAATTTCTATTCTTTCGCACTAACCTTTTTCGCATAATGAGATTAAAGGTTTGTTATTACTACCCATCTTAGCTTTGATGAAATTTCAAACTGTTGTAAGTATATAATTTGCATACTTTATGTTGAGAGTGTACTGTAGGGGCGTAGCAAAGGGTATTTTTGTGTTCACCTTCTTCCTTCCCCGTCGTGAAAATTTGAGCTTAATTTAGATTTTAATTTTTAAAATTTTTAATAAATTTCTTTTCCGCATCACAAGGAAATCCATGTGATGTGGGCATATATATAACTGTAATTATGATGATCTCAAGTGCAACGCAACATCTTTTTGATCACGAATGTTTTCTAGGAAGAAAAAATTATCTATGCTATTCAAGTCCAGTTCATTGAAATATATACATTATTGCCTCCGACGTAAAATTCGCCAATGTACTCGAGACACAGTGTTACCAATTATTCTAGCGTACTCCCATAAGCAGTGTGAAGGGCAGAGCCACGAACGGGCCTGACAGGACCAGGCCCTTTCAAAAAAAATTTCGGCACGTACAATTTCTTTCATACGATTTTAAATTTTTTTCTCATAAAGAAAACGAAAGAATAGGCATATTACAACTTACCAAAAGTCACCAAGCGAAGTAATTATTGAGCCTAATTTTTATACTGGTAAAATCTTTAATAAAAAATATGAAAGATTATAGGAAAAAGATGAGGATTTTTTTGGTGAATTTTGTAACGAAACTTGAACATTTTGCAGTATCGTCTCCTTTAAAATCTGATGATGCAAAGTGCAAGGGTGATTTTAAAATGAAACTTTTATACCCTGCTTTAGATTAGTGCAGTCAACTTTTAACAAAAAGATCGAATATTCATTTTTGAAAAAAAAAAATCGATTCGAATTTGAATATTAGACATATTGAAAATCGATATCAAATCAGGTATTCAAAGCGGATAGAATATCGAAGCGAATCGAATATTTGAAGCGAATCAAATTTTGTAGATTTGAAGCTTCATCACAAGGATTCAAAACAAATGAATAGTGGAAATAATGAAAGTTTTGAACTTTTCAGTCGTATTGGAATTGCATACCTACTCGAATTTATCAAACAGGGGTAGAGGGTACGTATCATATTGGAAACGAATTGAATATTCGATTCAAATATACCTATCATAAACGATCCAATACGTGTGATCAATAATCACTCAGACTGAATCTTTTTTCAAACAATACAAAAAAGTGAAAAATAAAAAAATTTACTCAAAATCAAAACGACTAATGAACGTGGCAGTGGGAAAATTCACCCTATCAAGTGCTTTTTTGTGAACGTACTTTTTCTTCCATGCGAGTAATTGAAAATTACTTGAGAAATAGCATGACTGACGACCATTCAAGTAATTTAAGTTTAATTTACGTTGAGAAACTCAAGTTTAGAGATGGAGCAGGTAGTGGAGAAGTTCAACTCAAAGCACAAAAATAGGGAAATTATTCTATATTAATCCGAAGTCCCATAAATACCCACATTTAAGTTTTCATTTTTTGAATAATAGTCTAGGCAATCTAGGAATTGATTAGGACATAATTGCCAGCAAAAATTTTATTGTTGGAATATGTTTATGAGGTCCATAGAAGTAAAACTGCACAACTTCCCCCACCCCACCACGCTTGCGTTCTCCCCCAGTGTGGATCTTAGCCCCCCAAAAACAGTTTTTTGGCCTTAACTCACTAAATATTGGCCCTAGGATAAAAACATGGTCTATAAAAGTTGATCTACGTCAAATTCCCGATCAAGTGATGTATCAACCATCCTTGTACCTGTAAAGGGGGTGGGGCTACGATCATCGAAATAAGATTTTTTTTTGAAAAATACGTAAATTTTGAGGATTTTTGGCCATAACTCACCAAATGTTGGCCCTAGGATAAAAACATGATCTATAAAAGTTGATCTGCATCAAATTCCCGATCTAATGATCTATCAATCACCCTTCTACCTGTAAGGGGGGTGGAGCTACGATCATCCAAATGAGTTTTTTTTGAAATATACCTACACAAATTTTGAAGGTTTTTGGCTATAACTTGCTAAAACGTCAAATTTTTGATCTAATGATATATCAACCGTTCTTTTGGGGGAAATCTTGAATAAGTATCTCACACAAATAAGATCTTATGCGTTTTTTTCTTCAAATTGAGCGACGCTCGTGAGCTGAAAAAGGATATCTACCTCTACTTGCTGGGCAAAAGGTCCGAGTGGGCTGTCCCCTCCCTCCCAGTACAAATAAAAAATCCACTCATGAAATTGTAAAATATCCTTTAAAATCGTAATAAGCACATTGCATTGTAAAGGGTGGTATCAGTTTCTTGCAAAATAAGAAAAAATTTACAATCAATTAAAAATTTTTTTGACAAAATTAAAACGGTGATACGCCGTCATCTAAGGTATCTTCTATATCTTCTTTGTTCATGCATGATGTACCTCTGCAATGTACGCAACTTTGGTTACATACGAGGCAATATCGTTATTCCGTGGCACTTGTAGGTACCATGCTGTGTTTTTTTTTTTACCAAGGACGCTCTCAGCATTAGAACTTGACACTTCTGAGGGTTTTTAGTGGGGAAATACTGTGAGAAAACGATATCAGTGATTATTACTTCCTATAATACATTTTCAGCTCACAATGCATTACGATTATATAGGATATTTTACAATTTCATGAGTGGGTTATATTAATTTGCACTGGGAGAGAGACCCCAATCTAAATGACTGCAGTTCCGCCCCCTTGAAGATACAAGAACGGTTGATAGATCATTAGATCAAAAATTTAACGTAGATCGATTTTCATGGACCCTGTATTTATCCTAGGACCAATATTTTAGTGAGTTATGGCCAAAAACCTTCAAAATTTGTGTGAGTATTTTTCAAAAAAAACCTTATTTGGATGATCGTAGCCTCACCCCCTTACAGGTAGAAGGGTGGTTGATAGATCACTAGATCGGGAATTTGACGTAGATCAACTTTTATAGACCATGTTTTTATCCTAGGGCCAATATTTAGCGAGTTATGGTCAAAAAACTGTTTTTGGAGGGCTAAGATCCACACTGGGGGAGAACGCAAGCGCGGTAACGTGGGGGAAGTTGTGCGGTTTTACTTCTATGGACCTCATAAACATATCCCAACAATAAAATTTTTGCTAGCAATTATGTCCGAACTCGATTATTTTTAGTGCTAATTTGCCTGGACTATAAATAAACATTTTTAAAATGAATAGTAATTTTTACTTAGATATATACATGGAATTTTACATGTCGACTTCATTTTTCAATTGCAAGCCCCTCCCCCACCGTTTCATTGAACAAGCAATTTTTATTTTGCCACTAATAACTCGACCCAATTATGAACTCGCCCATCCAAAAAGTAATCTTTGCTCCGCCACTGAGCAGTGTTGGCAAAATTACCGTAATTTTGAAAATTTGTAATAATACGCGTAATATCATGGTAATATTCAGAAAAAGTAAATGTTCGAAGTTTGGGTTTTTTGGCATTATGTAACTTTGTTTCAAGACATTTAAATTCTTTGTTACCGTTCAACATTTTTTTTTCTTTCTTTCGAGTAAATATATCATTCTATCATATAAAAAGCTAATTTTTAATTAAAATGCATGTAATATAGGACATATCAGAACACCTAAAATAAAAATAGGCTGTAATATCTGTTGTTTTTGAGTTAAAAACTCAGCTACCATTACAAAATATGAAAACAATCGAACAGAAGGACACGAACCCTGGTATGAGGGCATAAGGAAGAGTGGACGACTAGAAAAGGTGGTAATTGTGAACTTATGATTGTAGCCGAAATGAAAAAAAAAAAAGCTTTCCACTTCACATTTTGTGGATAACACAAACGGGACTTGGCGCTTCAGTCTTGCGTAAAAAATTGGGAATATTACGTAATTTTATCTCCGAGCCCACACAGTCCATAAGAAAACGTTATAGCACCCGTAACGGATGCAAGACCGTCAACTTCGAGTGCGACAATGTACTTGAAAGACCATCTACGCTGCAATTCAACATTTTAATTGTTGCGTGACTTTTCTTCAGTTAATACATTTAAAAAATATGTTTTTAATTATGAGCGTACGATTTTACCTACCTACCAACTATGCTTATGTACCAGTTCCTGTTTCATATTTAAAAAATGTTTTCATACATCTCCTTTGTAAATTTTGCACTAAGCACGCGTTCTGCTTTTTACATAATTATTTCTATGCTTCCGTGAATTTCCTTATAAATAATAAATATTTTATTAAACTGAGAAACCAAAACAGTTGTAGTTTCTTCGCCTACCTATATAATATTTACTCTTTTTGCGAAGGGTGAGAAGGAGATGTTTTCAGTGGGGTAGCGGGGGTTGTGCTGCTTTGAAAAATAAAAATAAAAAAAGGCGCCTATTAAAACTGAATGAAGTCGAAGCAAAGCAGCGTTCCGTAACTTTTAAGAAGTGTTTAGTGTTGTGAAATGACTATTGATGATTTATAAAGGCGGGCCAATTTGATCGAAATGAAAAAAAAACTGCTGCTTTTGAAAGGGCTCCTTTGAAGTTGTATTATTTGAACGGTTTAATTGAAAAGGAAGTCTTTTATAGTATACTGTTTGCAACGTTAGTTTGTACGTATTATAAAATCGCAACAGAGAATGCAATGGGTTGATACTTTAACGTATTCGCTGATCGACGAATCATTTATTTGGGAACCACTTTGAAGAGAAAAAAATAGAGGCAGCTCGCGAAAACTTTTGTGGCTTTCCATAAAAGGTTGTACAAAAAAGATTTTTTGCTGCGAGATTTCAACGGTTGTCATTTCATATTTTTAGCCTTTTCCCTTACAAAAGTATGAAATGTTTTATTGAAAAGTAAATTTATAAATTTCGAATAAAAAAGCTTCGACGGCATGCGGTGTCGATCTGTTATTAAATTTGGATTGTGTTTTCGTTTTGCGACGTATTCGATTCTTTTGTCGCGCGAAGCACTTGTGAGCGATTTTTTTTACCCAACTTAATTTTCAATACATATTTTTTGTGTTCTATTCTTTCGACGTGAAATGCGATTTCGATGACGAATAGAAATCTATAATATGTGCTACGTTTAAAAGGTTTCAAGCTTTTATAAAAAGCGTTTTTCTTATGCCAGTATATGAGCGAGTATAAATGCAGTGTCTGTACCATTGGCGTATTTTGAATACCGGAAATTAAACGGTTTTTAAAAACATCACGCGATGAAATATTTATAAAAAGGAGTTATTTGGGTTTCTCGCATTGCCATCAATTTGAAACTATGAGAATTATACTATAAAGAAGCAGAGAAGATTCGTGAATGTATAAAAAAAATAAAGTAGATCTGTCGATTTGATTTACGTTGTCTGATTTTGTCGAAGTGTTACTTTCCGCCTTCGAGGTACATAAATTTTCGACTGTAAAATTTAGAAAACATCACAATACAATTTTAGATTTAAGGTAATGTATCTAGTTGCTATAAATTTTCAGTTTCCGTTTCGCCGGAGTCTTTTATTTTGCTTTGTCGACGACGGTTTTCTTTGTCGTATATATCTTCTAGGAAAAGTTTTTTTTTCTTCTTTCATTTCTTCTTTCTGCTCCTTGCAAGATATACACGCGAGCGTACGCGTACAGATTCACAGATTGTTTAAATGTATTACTGTTATAGAATGAAGATATATTTTTCATTGCTGTTCGGTTGAGATAATTTTAATAGCGCTAGCGTGCTTTATTGAGTGTGGTAAAGGGTAAAACGAATTTTCGTCGCATCTAGCATATACTTACTAGCTGTGCTGGAATTCGAATAGTTCAGTTATCTACAGTACATTTGATTTATAGAGGGATTATTGTCAAAAAGGTGAGGAATCGAGCAACCTTCCGGCAGCTTGGGAAGAATTATTATGGTATACTCGATCTCCATCTGCATTTCTTCTACTGTGTTGACAAATGTATAAAGCTGGTTGGATCTTTTAGAATTATTATTATTATTATTATTATTACTCTTTCGATACGCAGTAGTCTGAAATGCAAAAAAAAAAAGTACTCGTGGTTTTATCATCGAAGATATGAACCTTTATTGAACTTCAATTTACGTAATATTGGTTTAATACTTATTGTTTACAAAAACAAAAAAAAATGGTTTAAAAAATTTTGCCTCTCTGGACTATTGAAGGAGATGAGTTTTTGAAGTCTTCCGAGACCAGTGTTGCCAACCTAAATGGAAAAAATCCCAGGTACGGGAAAAAATCCCAGATTGTGTTATATGAAAGAACTTTTTTTTTTTTTTTTGTTTTTTGTTTGCAAAGCATATATTCATTAAATTGAAATTATAATTGAAAAATTTTATTAATTTTAGATTACACCTTACTGCAATTAGGGGAATATTACTTTATACTTTATATTGGATTAATATAAATTATAAAAAAATAATAAATAAATTAAAGATAAAATCAAGAGATTATTATTTCTATCCTTGGACAATAGTAAAATACATTAATGCAAAAATAATTCTAAAATTCAATTCAACAAACTTAACTACTTGTGTGGCTTTGCAGTTTGCTTTCGCAGGTAAGCGGTAAAAATGTAAACAGATTAACCCACCATAGGTAGTATGGATCCAGGATTGGAGGCTAGTACCAACATATAGCTTAGCTCGCGAGTAGTCACTTGCGCCTAGTCTCAGTCCCCTTATGTGTTCATCGTATGCAACTGTTTGTACATAGAAGTATAATATTTAATATTTTTTTAATTTAAATGAAACTACTGATTTAAGATCTTTGATGATAGAAAAAAAAAATTGAAAAAAATTTGTGGGATACACTTTTTGCCTATCTTCATTTTTGAAGGAGCTACGGTGATTGAAAATTTTTTCAAAATTCCATTTTTTAAAATTTGATTAAAATCGTTCTTTCAAGTAAGTACCTAAGATGATAGAAAAAATGCATTAAAAATTGTAGTAAACACTTTTTGTCTATCTTCATTTTTGAAGGGACTACAATAACTTCAAATTTCTCTATGATTTTTTATTACTCATGATTACATATTTCGAAGAAGGGCTGAGGATTGAATGAGAAATAATGGATAGAATCAAAGCCATTGTAAAACCTACATATAACAATTTTTTCACGCAAAATTAAAATATAAAGATGGAAAATAAAACTATAGTACCGAATCCGTGTAGTGATAGGAATTGCTGAAACACCTTCAATTCTGAAGATAAGCAAAACGTACATATTTGAATTTTAATTTTTCCTTGATTTCAGTCACATTAAAAAAAAAATCATGGGAAAATTTAAAATTATTGTTAGCCCCTTCAAAAGTGAAGATAGGCAAAAAGTGTTTCCTACAATTTTTAATGCATTTTTTCTACCATTCTAGGTACCTACTTGAATGAACGATTTTAATCAAATTTTAAAAAATGGAATTTTGGAAAAATTTATGTCATTGTAGCTCCTTCAAAAATGAAGATAAGCAAAAAGTGTATACCACAAATTTTTTTGCAATTTTTTTTTCTATTATCATAGATACTTAAACCAGTAGTTTCATTTAAATTAAAAAAAATATTATATGTTGTACTTCCATGTACAAATAGTTGCATACGATGAACACATAAGGGGACTGAGACTAGACGCAAGTAACTACTCGCGAGCTAAGCTATATGTTGGTACTAGTCTCCAATCCTGGTTCCATACTACCTATGGCGGGTTAACAGAACGTCATTGCTACCAACTCAGAGACTTGACTAAATGGTGAACACTGAACAGGAAAAATTCGAAAAGAAAATTTAAAAGTTTAAAACATAAATCTAATTTGTTCAATCAAATTTTATGCGTAAAAACGCTATAAAGTTGAAAAAATCCCAGAAAAATAAGAAAAATCCGAGAAATCAAGAAATCCCAGAAAATCTCAGCATGTTTTCTAGAAATGTCGAAAAATCCCTAGATCCTGGGATTTATCCCTAGGGTTGGCAACCCTGTCCGAGACTCGTGTTTTCATTTTAATGTCAAATTCGTTTACATTTCACAAATGATTGAGTATATGTTTTCATGTTTCATCGTCGTTGCTAAAATTGACATTTTAGATTGATTTTTACAGGTTTTCGAGAAGCATTTTACTGTGGGAAGGAATGTTTAAGGGTTCATACCCTTCTTGCGAATAAATCGAACATGACCTGACGGTTGACACTTAATATTTCCAAATTTTTATCGTTTACCATAACAACACAAGTACAAAACCTGCTAAGTAACTTTCATTCAAATGAATGTAATACCTATTCTATTCCAAAATGAAAATTTGAAAATGAAATTTCAAGTATGACATTTTTAGTTCTGTGTGCATGGCTGATTTCCTGTTTGACAGTCGAAAAACCTTCAGGCTCACCTTATGGTCTAAGGTATCGTTTTGGTTACTATACGTCTATTTTTCCAACAGTCAGCATTTCTTATAATTTGAAAAAGGTCTATAGTAATGATACACATACTTAGTTTCGAAGTAAGCATAACCTATAACGTATGCCAGAAGTATAGGTACTACGATATCTTGAAAACAATATAACCTCATCTAATGATTAGCCGTACATCCTCTTACGACTTGCAACTCTTACGCTGAAATACATTCATAAGTTAACTCGCACCGAAGATAAGTTTTTGCTTTGAAGTTGCCGACTTGCATTGTGTAGTCACCTCTCGAGGGATTTTAGCCGATGAAGCACCGAGAATGGAGAAAAAAAATCGCGTACCTCTTATACAGCGTAACGGAGAATTTTCCGTGTCAAATGCCAGTTTTTCAATCATATAAAGGCGGAGAGGGGGGGTGGGGGGGCTAGTGGCGGCACGATCTCCTCTACATGCGTACAAACATCAAACGGTTAAGGTATCTGAAAACAATACGCAGATTTTCAGATAATTCCCGCCGAATAAAAGTTAACGTGACGAGATGACGAGGATGAAGGGAGGTTGCGCGACCAAATACTTTACCGAAGACTTTTCCCGCTCGAATATAAAATGTGAAATTGCTTTGTTGCCGCATTTCAAAGCGAGTTGGAAATAATAGAAGTGGTTTATAAGCCATATTGCTAATTAGGAAACGGTTCCATTAGTAGACTTCAAAAGCAACCTTATGACAAAGAAAAAAAATATTCTGCTTGAGAAATGAGGAGGTATGTAAATTAAAGCTATCGCCGTCATTGTTTCCATTCGCTTTGTAAATTTTTCGTGCTCCTTTGAAAATACCAACATTCGACGTGTGGTTTATGTTTTTACATACGTTACTTATTATTCTATTTTCCGATTACGTTCATTATCCTCTTCTCTTCTTTCATTTTTTTTCTTGCTGGCTTTCTTTTTTTTCAATACATGTACCGTAAAAAGGAGAACAAGAGTATTGTTCCAAGTCGAACTTTGTCGGCTTTCATTCAATCATGAACTGTCGAAAGATGTGGGAAAATTCTATTCGGATGGAAAAGAAACCACCAGCTTGTTTTTCTCGTTTAAATCGTCATGGAAACGATCCATCGGTTTCGTATAGCCTTTAACGCTTTTAAAGTAATATCGTGCATAGACCTTACGTTAGAGAAGGGCAATGCGTGTGCAGACTCGTCGGTGCATATTAGTGAATCTTTCTTTTCACAGCTATAACTTTAAGTACCTCTACTTCTATTTAGATTCATAAGTAATTACGTGCGTTCGAAGATATGTCGCAGAAAATGATCCCATTTGGAGACATGATCTTAGCAAAAGACAAGTCACACACTGAACACAATATAGGGTTCCAATAATACTTGTCGAATCCGCACCAGTCGTATTTCGTATTTAATAGAGCGTATTCGATAAATAAAAGAATAGAGGGGTTTTCTTTGCTGTACAAAATATATTCCTTTCTCTTTATGCTCCTTACTGCTTCGTGAGCGTCATTCGTTGTATGTTTCACGAGACTAAATGCATGAAAGGCTTCGAAGAAAGTTTTATTATTTGTTTTAGCTGAGTTTTTTATGGAAACAATAGCTATTACAGGGTATGAAATTTTGGAAGGGAGCTCGAGGGAACGGAATCTTACACTTTTGACCATTTGTAATCATATGGGTGGAGATAAAAATTGTTCAAAATTTTCTCAAAGATCGTTTTTGTGAAAATGTACGTATTTTGTTTTTTTTTTCAGATTTTTGATTCACCTCACAATGATGATTTACTCAAATTTTGAGGAAAACTGGAGGAATCCTCAAAAACTCAAAATTTTTCACCTTGTTGCCATATTATTGATTAAAATACAGAGATCAAAATTTCTCATCAGCTTTTTAAATCGAATGGAATGGGAGAAATGGCCTTTCTGAGTTGCTTTCTGAGAAGTTTTTCAATCATGAAATTTTTTTAATCTTTCATACTTCTACATGAAATCGATTTAAAAAGCTCAAAATTTGTACGTAAGGTTGGTTAGGAACCAGAATATGATCACTTCAATTTTCGTTCTAAAAATGAATCCAAAATGAGAAGATGATCATTTCGAGCAAGGCTTGAGCACAAGTAGCTCGAATTTGTTAAAAAATATCATCTCATATGATGGATTATTGAGGGTAAAAAGTGTAGTACCTGTCTTTCAAAACCACCTTCACAAGCTTTGTTGAAGGGGAAAAAGAAAGCTTATCGTTCTTAAAAGATGATGGGCGTAATCAAAAATTCGAAAAATTTAGATTATGTTTTCATATGACAGAGTGAGTAGCTGAGTCCAACTTACTAACTTACTCTTATTTCAGCTTCCTTAGTAGGTTTACGTAGGACTTGGAGTAAACATCTTTGAAAGGAAATTAAATCAGGAAATTTCATTGATCGTTCTTATATCCTCATCAAATGTACTTGGAAAGTTCAAACTCATTGGAAATCAGAATACGACTTCATAGAATTTGGGGCAAAATTATTTCGAAATGACGAATCGTCAAATTCTGAGTAAGCCTTGTGGAGCCTTGAATACCTCGAAATTGATAAATAATAATTCATGTGAGAACTAAGGATAAGCATTATACGATTTCTCAAATTCACCTTCACTTACAATGTAGGAGGAAAGAAAGAGGAAACGTTTTCGATTATGGTTTTATAACATATTCAAGGATCAGCTTCTTAAGTGGGTTTAGAGGAGAGCTAGAAGAAAATGTTTTTTAGAAAGAAAATTAAATAGGTAATTCATGAATTGCTTATATCTCTTCACTAAATGTGATTAACAAGCTCAAATGTTGTAACTATGTAGAATTTGTTGGAGACTATAATATAACTCCTTAAATTTAATTTAAAATTGATATACCTAAAATGAATCCGAAATGGCAGATAGTCAATATTTGAGATAGGCTTAATAAGGTATTTCATAGACATGACCTCATGTGATACAAATGGGTAGGAAATACTACATATCTTAAATTCAACTTTTTGGATGCGTTTGAGGAGATGAGTGTCTATTTTGAACAATATTCTTGTATTCTGATGTGACTTCTGCGAAGAGGTTGACAACATTATCTGAAAATTTGGACAAGTCCCCTGTAAAGATTTAGCTGTACGCATGCGGTGTGGCAGCTCACGGTTTCTCTTTGCATCTACAACAAAAATATTCGATATAACTGTGCAGAAATTTTTGGTGTAGTTGAATTATGTTACTTCACTTATCTGAGATTTTATATTATTCGCGATTAAACTCCTTCATTCGGAAAACTTGAGCAATTTTCTACACGTGAAATGGTGTCGAAAAATATGTTGTATTTTTACGGACAACCTATATAAACAACTGGAGTACCATGGCTATAAAAATGAAAGTATCTAATGAAAACTTTTATAACATTTGTACCAGTGTAGAGATTCCTAATAATGCATTACGTATGTACTTACATTATCTGATTAGAAAAAAGATGCAGCATTCAATTTCCGCTTTTTAAATTAAAACTTGAAAAAATGGAAAAAGTTACGACGCGCTCCTAACCTTAAATACGCAGGAAGTGTAATTCATAAAAATGGTTTCAAAAAAGAATTCTACCATCGATTGTTTTTCCTAGGTGTAAAAGTTTCCAAACGGTTAAAAGGGGAGAAATTTGCAAAATTCCCGGATGCTCTGTATCACCACCTTCCGCCCCTGGAACGCCGACTCCGGTACGATTACCTCATTTTCAAGGGGAAACGTTCAGACAATTTATTGCCTATGTTTATACAGGAAAGGTAAGCTCTTATAACGAGATATTTGGTAATTTAAAAAAATCTACCAGTTCTTTATCCTTTTCATTCTGAATTCGCAGATACTTCTACAAGATAGCGGCGTTTTCGAAATGTTGACCATTGCTCAAGAATTAGGCGTTGAAGAATTAAGAATGAGTTGCGAAGACCACATTACTTCGACTTTATCGATTTTAAATGCTTGTACCTTTTTGGCTGCTGGATTAGAAATACAAGAAAGGTCTTCAGGTGAATTTTATTCGCTGGTGAAATAATTTTTGTTTGTAATTTGCAATAATAATGGTAAAAATTAACTTACGATTTGTACCCTTTAGGTGGAAAAGGTATTAAACAACTTGTTGATCGATGTATTTCGTACATCGGTGAGAACGCTACTGAATGCTTGAAAACAAATTCATTTTTAAATTTAAATAAGGATGCTCTAGTGAAACTCATATCTTCCGATTACGTGAGTATAATGAACTAGATCGTATTATTTTCGCTACATTTATTCACCAAAGTATATATTCCTTCAAAAATACTGAAGAAAATTCCAGCAAGTTGTTACACAGGGTATTCATGTTGAACTCAGTATAAGCTCTTGCAGGCCACGTTTAAGGCTATTTATGTACACTCGTGTATGATGGTTTGCCTGGTCAAATTGTTAAAAGGGACATGGTACGAAAGTTTGGAAGATATTTTTTACCATGGGAATGATCAATTTAAAAATCTGAGTTAGGTACATCATTCAAGCCGCATAAAAGTACATGCACTATTCTGCTATGTAAAACATATATTACATGTCCGGTTGAACCTGGCACAGACAAACCAAAAAATTCTTTTTTATGATACTTTCATGTTACATCACTGGCTATAAATGTGTTGTGATTGGTTGTGAAAACAGAAATCAGTGTTGCCAACATGTTATATCTAGTTGGTTGCTCATTAAGGGATTATTTTGGTTCTTTGCCTGTATGGACTTCAATCGTATTCAAGGTGTGTAGCATTGCTGACAAAAAATTAATAGCAATAGAGAGAGTAGGTGGGAAAAGATAATGAAAAAATACTCTCTATTGACGCCATGTTGTAAAACATTTTCTATGTCCATAATATATTCTAGGTAAACAGCTTCTCGTTAGCTCTCAACACCAAATCCATTTTTGTTTAAATTTTTCGTAATATAGTTTTTGGGAAATTTTCTCTTGATATTCAAGCGAAGTAGGAATGCGTGGTTTGCCCAAAATGTTGAGTATGTAATATGTATTATTTACAAAAAATTGACAGCGTGTATTCTAATGGGATGATGAGATGAAAATGAAATACTGAAAAAAGTGCAAAAATGAGGAGAAACATTAAGTTATTTCATCATATTTTTTACATATCCATAGCCAGTTTTAAGGGGGTGGCGGGTTGGGTGTCTTACCCTTCCCGCCAAGAGCTTCTTTTTTTATTTTTATTTTTTTTAGGGGTTTGAACAAATTTTTTGGTAATTTAAACAATTTACTATTTTTTTCATTTGATCTTATGGAACTGACCCCCCCCCCCAACAGCGATCCTAAAAGCGGCATTACTCATATCACTTGGAAAAGTTTTCTATTGACCGAGTGTTTTGAAATTTTTGTTAACAGACCACCCACTCCCCTTCATCCCTTACCACATCCTACTGAGCATTTCATCATGGGTTTCCTTTAGTGATAAAGAAGATATTCCGTTATTTATTTACAATTTTTGTATTTCATAGGTATTTAATTCCAATAAAGATTTAAAATTCAAATAATAACAATAAAACAATACAAACCAGAATTACAATGTGAAGTAAATGCTTTTATAGCATTCGAAAGTGTTTTTCAAGTGCATTCGTAAAAAATGTATGCATTATGTAAGTATATGGAAAACAGTTTTCTTCCAACAGGAAAGAAGTAAAGGGTATGAGGAATATAGCTGAATTAAGAGCATTCTTGACACAGGTGCTATATTACGGCACAGTGGCATGAAAAGTCGATATAAACGTGTAGTTTATACTCTATTCCATTTCTTTTTTCGAGCTAATATCTAGTGTGTTGTTACAGTAATGAATACAGTGTGTTAAATAAAATAGGTACCAATTTCCTTTTTTTTTTTTTTAATTTTTTCTAAAATCAGGTAGCTTTAGAAGAAGAAGATGTTTGGAGAGCAGTTCTAAATTGGGCAAAATATCAAGCAGGTGTTACACAACCTACAGCCCACTGGACTGAAGAAGAAAGAGCTCGAGTCTGCCAACATTTGTCCGGAGTGATTGATCACGTTAGATTGCTACTAATCGGTAGGAAACAAGAGGTATTTTGTACGACGACGATGGTGCAAAAATAACGATTTTTTTTTCATAGATTCGCAAGTTTTCGCTGAAGAAGTTGAACCTACGGGAGCAGTTCCTATTGAATTGTCCTTAGAACGTTATAGATACGCAGCTCTACCAAATAAGTTTAAAGAACGTTCCGAAGACAAGAAATTACAACCGAGAGTATCGTTGAAATTATTTCTTGGGACACAAATACTAGTTAATGTACGATGTTCATGTAAACCTCTTAAACGAATTATTTTTATCTATATTGCGAAGAAGCTTATTTGATGTAAAAGGTTAAGCTAGATATCGCATTGTTTCGTGAACGTTGATTTTCATTACGTTTGTCATTCATTTGTAGGAAAAAACCACCTATCAAAGACTGTTGAATCAATGGTATGGAAACGCCAAACAAAGCTGGCGTTTAATTTATAGAGCATCTACTCACGGGTACTCGGCTGAAGCATTTCACCGATACTGTGACGGTATCGCACCAACATACATTATAATTTTGGTAAAAGTAGCAACCAAGCCTCGATTTATTGTCGTTTAATGTTTCCGATCATTTATATTTTGTTTCTTCGATAGGGTGCGAGGGGTCATATATCAGGAGGATTCAGCGATGTGCAGTGGGCCAAAACGAGCTTTAAAGGTCATTACGTAGCTTCTGATCGAGCTTTTTTATTTTCATTAGTTAATCCGCAAGGGTTTCCTCCTACGCAGTACGAAATAACTAAGAAACCATACGCCATATGCTACCACCCAGAGTATGTAATATTTTTGTTAAAAAATAATTTCACTTATATATATACACCTTTGCAAAACGAACTATTTTGTTATTTTTTAAATGCTAGATGTGGACCGATATTTGGAGCTGGAGCCGATTTACTCATTGCCAGCAACTGTAATACGAACATGGATAGCTATAGTAATTTACCTCATTCCTATGACGGAGAAAATGCTTCTAATAGTACATTAATGGGCGAATATAACTTTTCCGTTATTGACTACGAAGTATTCACTCTGACAACAAAATGATTTTTTGTGATTTACAGAAAATGTCAGTATTCTGCTTTTTTTATTCTTCATTTCTTCTTTAAAGAGTGAGACTTTATAATGCCATATTTCGCAATTCTATTTGTTTGAAGTTACTCAATATATGTTCACATTTTGTTTTTATTTTCTTTTATGAATTTATTTACTTCAGTCATTAAAAAAATAATCACAAATCACAATAAAAAGAATATAAATTTATACGTAAAATATTTATTTTGTCACAACTTCTTTAAAACCACTTCCCTCCTTCCCTTCATTTAGTCTTCCTCATTTTCTCCGTGCCTCTAGCCTTTGTTGTAGAACATGGCACGTTAATGAAGAAAAGTAAAGTAAAGTAAATAAAAATTAGAGGAATTGAGAGGGAAAATTATATACATAGTAATCGATGAAATTTTCAAGCATGAAATCTTTGATTCCGAAGACTTGAAAATAATGAGACAAAATTAAATATGGAAAATTTTTATTTGTTTCTTATTGTTATATTGGACGATCCACGTAGCTAAGTAAAAATAATTAGTGCACAAAATGTAATTCATTCACAATTTAAATTATTAAATAGCGCGATTAAAATTACTTATTTTTCTTAACGCTACCCAAGTCCCAAACAATATTATTTGAAAATATAGAAAGTTTACATCATAAAGGAACATTAAGCATTAAGCCATCAAATGAACGCACGTTTCACCAAATGAAAGCTGAAGCTAGTTAGATGGCCTAAGTTATTTTTTGAAGGCAAATTTTTCATACATTCAAAAACCTGAAATCTACAATGCAATGAAATGTTTTATGATTTTAGTTTCAGCCTCTTGTTGCAGAAACTGTGTAGATTAAGTGGCTTAATGTTCTTTCTAAAAGCACATATTCCATTTTTTTTTATTGTTGTAAAACGATGCCTGACATAAGGTGTATTTTTAAGGTGAAATTTTTCAATTTTCGACAAAAAATGTAATTCGATTTGAGGAACCAATATTTTTATTTAAAGGCACATTTTCGATGCATTTAAAAAAAAAAAAAAAAAAAAAAAAAAAAAAAAAAAAACGGTTATAAAGCGTTTGAAAATTACGGCCTACTAATTACAACTATAAATCTGCATCATGTAACAGCTGAAAATTTTTCTGGATCTTATTGAGAGATTTTTTTAATATAGAAACCCATCAAACACATAAACTTACAAAAATTTTGTTAAATTGTAATACTTAAACTTAACAAAGCAAGTAGTACGCTTTTGTTCTATACAATATGATTTCACGTAAATTTTTTATCTAATTCGAGCCCATTATGTTAGCAATCGAATACATAAGAAAGTAATAAATACAGAAAAACTGATTTCATTAACACTGAAAAATTCAAAGGAGCTATAATAATGCAATATTTTGGAAACGTGAAATACACAATTGACATCATAGATGCAGAGATCTAGGAGAGGCATATGATACTCAGTTTTGGATATATTTTGATATTTAGACTCATATTATAAATAAATTAAATTCGGACTATCAGATATACCTAATTCATAGTTGATGATTCGCAAATTTCAAAAAACTTTCATCCCAAAAACAGACCATCACACGACTACGCGTTTATTATAAAATAATTAAAGTAAATTAAAGGAACCCTTAATATTTTCATCTCTTGAAAATTTTATTGTTTTATCCGTTTTATACTTTTATCCAAGTTTTATCGATGAAAAAAAAAAACTTATAAAATTCATAACTTCATAAGCAAGAATATCACATAAACAAATGTTATGTAGCGATCCTACCGTACATAATCAAAACTAACAATTCACAAAACACGAAAATGCTCGAGGTACCTGGCCTAATGTTTCTGCACGCGCATTAAAAAAATTCAAAAAGGAAAACTCCGAAAACTGTCAAAAAAGTTCAAAAGTCCTGTGAAAATAGTGGAAAGTGGAGAAAATCGGAATTTTTGTTATTCGGTTCGAAAGTAAGTAGGGAAGTCGCGTGAATCATTCGATAAATATTTTAATGTATACAGTGATAATAGTGTAAAAGTACATAATTATAAGACTTACCTTAGTATTTTCATTTTCCTATGCATCGCTTCAATGTGTTATGCCGGATAATTTTAGTATAATTCGCTATCACTGTAGTTTTAATCCGCCGTTAATCGAAATGTAGTTTTTATTCAAACCCGCGTTGTATCATTGAGTTCGCTAACTTGACATTTGTTCTTCCATCTACAATTCTTCAGTAGAAGTATTTTACCCTCCTTAGTTTTCCGCGATACGAGAAGATTGCGTCGTATCGAGGATTGGTGAAAGGCATTGAGGATTTTTTGGAGTTCAACTATTAAACAATTTGCGAAAGTAAGAAGCATTTTTATTCTTATTTATACTTTAAAGCTACTGATTGGATGAATATCTGATCGACAAAACATATCATTGACTATATTTTAATGCAACAGCATGGTAACATCAGAAATCATTACTTTTCAAGTCTTCAGAAATAAAATTTATATGGTAGCTTCGTTAGTTTTGGCATGAATGTGTAGTGGTTAGCTGACTGCTGCTTGTTCTTTTTTGGAAGGAAAGAAAAAGTTCAGTTAAGAAGAAATTTTATTTTCGCATGTAATATGCGTGTGAATTTTAAAAAAAATTATTTTATTTTATAAACGTGATAAACACGCTATCTCAAGGTAACTATGGGCTTTAACAAACAAAAGTAATACTTAAATAATGCTAATACAAAAGTAACAAACAAATAACTAACAACAAAACACAACAATGAAATTATTAATTTAGTAACAATGATATTTGTAATTTCTTTCACCATACAAAAAAAAGGAACCTCAGCAAATCGTAACGAATTATTGAACTGCTGGAAATGGGTGAACGTTAATGGTGGTAAAATTCAACCTTGGCTGATGTTCGAAAAATTGAAAATTAATGTCCTTTATTTAACTGATAAGTCGAGTGGTAATGTTTTTTTAGAAAAATCACTCTCTACTTCGTGCCCGAAACTCTTTATATGTTCTTTTTTCGTTTGTTTTTGAGAAAGATCTAAGGGGTCTTCGTCATTGATGGTGTCGGGTAACTCAGAATTTTGGACTCTAGTTATTACTAACTTTTCGTAATAATCTTTCGCGTTATTTTCAGGGTTGAATGACGTCGTAAAAGGTATGGAATGTGGTATATAGAATGCATTTTCGCCGGCCACGCTTTGCTTACAGGTTACTAATCGATTTAAGCCTAAATGAGGAAAATAGTTTAAGTACAAATGACTAGAAATAAGAGGTTGCGTGGGCGAGAGATCAAACGGTATTTTATTATGACTTTCTACATCGGAAAACTTTTTTCGATACAGATCAGCGTTGACGACCGAAAATGGAGATGTTCGATCGAGCTTTTTAAGTTGCTTAATACTACCTAGTGCTACGTTGCAGTTTTCGTGTTGATCTGATTGCGATTTTTTAGCTGATTGTGTTTCATCGTGGTGTTCATTTTCTTGGAAGTATTGTTTGAACCAATTTGATCGGCGACCATAACGGGAACCGCTTTTCGACATTCCAACTAGCAGGCATTTCTGTAAACGGCAAGCTTTGCACGATGTTCGGTTCTTCTTGTCGATAATACATTCTTTGTTATTTCTGCACTCTCCTATGATGCTAGTGTTGTTGCAGCATCTGCCGAAGAAAGACTTTAAAATGCAAAAACAATTGAATTAGTTGGAATCGAAACGAATGCTTCCCATGACTGTATCGAACTATCGGTGGCGGCTAATTCGAAAATATTTGACCACTAATGAGAACAAGTAACGATCTAACGAGCCTCCGGTGAAGCCATTGAAACTATGCTACGTAGACGAATTAATTTTATTCGCCGAGTAGGCATTTATGCAATTACACCAAATCCGAAATACTTATTAAAGTATTTAACGTACCGGAGACTGTATTAATTTTAATTAATTTTAAACGGTAATGGTGACACCGTCGTCGCTCGTACAACATAAGAAATCTATCGCCGGTTCATTGTCCCTCCCTACTCCCTTTCGCAATACAAATTAATCGGCAGATAATACCACCATGCTCACTCGTTATGGCCATCGTGGCAGCGGATATACCTATTCTACAAGTAAATATTGAATCGAAAGAGAGTAATCTATCGTATATAGCTCAACGAATCGCCGAAACTATGGTGGAAAAAATACGATCGAACATGAGTGCGTTTGTAGGTGGTTAGGTAGTGGGTGCCTCATTTAGAATAACCTTTACACCAAAACCAACCTAGTTGGGTATGAAATGTTTCACAATTCTTACGGTTAGTCGCGACGGTTAGAAGTCTGTTATGTCGTGAAGTCAAGCTCAAAGTAACCTTCAAGCTGAAGTGAGCATTCAGATCAGACGGAAATAAGATGGCAATAACCTGTATTGTAATTAATATAGATAGCAGATCAAATTATCAACGATTAGTACGCATATTAAAATCGCCATCGCAGAGCGTAATCACGTGTACGATACGATTTGGGAAATACCTGCTATCCGATTTTGTTAATATTAATTATAGGTAAGAAAAAGAAAGAAGCTAGGTGGTAGGTACTAAATAGGTACCTAGGTAGCTAGGTATTTCTTTTACGTTCGAATGAATCACCAAAAATTTACCCTTCACGAAATAATGTAAAAATTAAAACTAGCTATACAGGGATGCATGGAAAATTTGAAATTTAATTATTGTTGATTTCTTTGCTTGTAAGATTACATTCATTTCTGGATGAAAAACGCCCTAAGGAAACTAATCGTAATATAAATGTAAGTAGTTGTTTGATATGATGCATGCCCGGTTTTTCCGATAGGTAACTGATGTGATTTTTTCAAACATGTTTCAAATCGTTATTTATAATCTCTCATGAGTCATGACTACTTGAATAGTCAGTACGGAACTAAGATTCCCCGTTGTTCAAAAAATGGAGTGAAAGTAACACCCTAAAGACGTATCACTTTTGTAATATGTGTTCAATAGTGGACCCCCACCCCAAAACGGGAATTGCAATGTCATTTTTTAAATCGATTTGCAAAACCAAATTTATTGGTTTTGAGAATAGTTTAAATACAATATTCATTTATCTCTTATTTTTTTGATAATGATTCGCATTTGAAAAGGTGTAAGAGAGCAAAAACCTGATTGACTGATCATTTGTAATATCCCAGTAACTTGACTTTATTTAGTAACTGATATTGCATGGTAACCTTTTTAGTAACCCATATGTAATTCTAATAATAAATAACTGTAAATAGGTAATTAGGTATGTCTATGTATAGGCAAATTAAAGCCAAAAATTTTAAAATCTAAATGCTCAAGTAAAAACAAAGAAAAAATTCAACAAAATGAAATTGAATTAACGAATGGCCTTGAAATATCTGACTAAGCAAGAAAATATACAAAGGTATTCTTATCTGACAAGTGTTAGGCCTTATATTTTGATATTATGTGAATTTTTATGCAGATAACTGCTGATTAACGTTCACTCGAGTCGAGTTGTAAGGATCCTTTCTTTGCAATTCCACTTTCATCGTGCTATTCAAACATTTACTCTTGGCATAGAAATTGCATTCTTGAATTATACGTGAGATATCGTTCTTTTGAAATATTGAGGTGACCTCAAAGTTCAAAATTTGTTAAATTTATTTTACTAATTACGATTATGTCCTAAGAAAAAGCCTTTATACACAGTGTTTTATCTCAGTATGAGCTGCTTCATACTACATATAGGGCTATTCACGTGACACTCAAATATAATGGTTTGCCTATCTCAATTGCTGAAGGATCATAGATACAAAGCTGAAAAAATATTTTTCCTAGATAATAACCAATTTCAAAAATTCTAATTTCATCTAAGTCAGACAAAAATGTGGGGCTTGTGCCAAAATTTAGTTTACGTAATGTAGTATTATTGGAAAAAATTTGTAGCAATGTAGGGAATTTAAAAGGTGGTAAAAAAAGGTAAAACAACGCTTTATTGACTCTACTATTTATAGCCTCAACTGATGGATTACATCGAAATATTGTACTATTTTACGGCGAAGATGAATTTCCCCCAAGTTATTGTTGGCTCGAAGCTCGTTGGCATTCTTACCTGCTTACGAATCAGTTTTGTATGATATACTATATTGCTCGTCATATCAAGAATTACATTATTATTATTTCAAGTGTGCTTTTGTCGAATTTAAAAAAATGAGCAGGTAAAGAATTAAGGCCTACCCTCTCCACCTGGAGTGTCACACACCTCCGTGTCTGTTTTTAGCTGAGTTTTTAACAAAACGATAGCTATTACAGCCTACCTGATTTGGGAAGGGAAGGTCGGGGGAGGGTGGGGTCTTCAAATCTCTGCGTTTCAGACCATTTGTAATCATCTGGCAAATGTCCAACTTTTTGGTATATATATTTTTTCCCCCACGCGTAGCGCCGGCGAGTATTCATGAAATTCGCTCAAAATTTGGTGAGGAACTCTTCTTGAAAATGCGCAGAAGTATTTTTTTGTTTTTTCGAAAAATTTCAAAATGACGGATCACTCAAATTTTGAGGGGGGCTGGAGAAGGGGCAAATAGCTCAAATTTTTCGTTTTTGATCTCATATGAAAGAGTGAGTCACGGACACCAACATATCCAAATTTCAGCTTCTTAAGTGCATATTGAGAGGAGTTGAAGCAAAAACCTGTTTTTGAGGAGTTTTGTGTCACTCGCCTTACGCAGGCGGGTGTGGATAAAATTCGCTCAAAATTCGGTAAGGAATTCTTCTTGAAAATACGCAAAAATAGTTTTTTTGTTTTTTCGATAAATTTCAAAATGGCGGATCACTCAAATTTTGAGGGGGCTGGAGAAGGCAAATAGCTCAAATTTTTCCTTTTTGATTTCATATGAAAGAGTGAGTCACGGATACTAACATATCCAAATTTCAGCTTCCTAAGTGCATATTGAAAGGAGGTAGATCAAAAAACGGCTTTTTGAGGAAGTTTTGAGTCATGAAATTTCTTGAATCTTCCATATCTCCCCACCAAATCAAGTTAAAGAGGTCAAATTTTGTGTGTGAGGTTAGTTGGTGACCACAATATGACCTCTTGAATTTGGATCAAAATGGATCAAAATGGCGGATTATCAAAATTTTGAGTAGAGCTTGAGGAGCCTCAAGTTGGTAAAAATGTAATTAATATGAATTCATATGGTTATTGGGGATAAGTTGTATACTATATCCCGAATTCACTTCCATACATGATGTTGGAGGGGGGAAGGGGGTTATCAACCTAAAATAGTGGTGGGGGTACAGGAGGGGTCGAAAATTTTTTATTGCTGTGTCATATGATAAAATGAGCCCAAGTGACAAACGTATTTTGATTTTAGCTTCCTCAGTGATTTTGGAGGGAGTTAGAGCAAAAAACGGCTTTTGGAGGGGAAATTGCTGCAAAAAAATTTCATGAATCTTCCATATCTCATCACCAAATCGGCCTAGAATGGTCAAACTTTGTGTGTAGGATTAGTTTGTGACCAGAATATAACCACTTAAATTTGAGTCAAAATGGATCCAAAATGGCGGATTATCAAGATTTGAAGATAATTTGAGCACTTTCAAATAGTTATAATTTGAGAAATATGTGTTCGCATGATTATTTCATGGCAAGAAATACTACATTTGTGCCAAATTCAACTTCTTAAGTGTTTTTAGAAAGGATGGGGTAGGGTTTTTCAGACTTGGTATTGGATGTGGCCTGTTGTCATGAACGGTTAAGCAAGGTTATTAGTAAATCAAAAAAAACTCCAGTTAGAAACTCAGCTCCAGTAATGCGGCATGGCTGCTTACATTTCTTTTTCTTTATCTTCTTTTTTTTTAATTTATTGCATATCAAAATCAATATAATCTATAAACCTTAATTTTACTCTCTTAAGCGTCGGTTATAATGGCACTGAATTTTTCACAGAAACAGTTGAACCTGTGTTTTTTTATGGAACCGTTTATAATAGCCAGTGAATCAGGCAATGAAAGATTCACTGGGTTTCAGTGAAAAGTTGAAATATTTTAACTTTTCAGTGAATTTCTACAGTGTCAAACATTTGTTTGTTCATGTTACTCTGTTATCACTTTGAAGTAATGGGGATTTTTTGGGTAGTTCTAGCCATTCCGTGAAAATTTCATTGACCCAGTCAGTGCCATTATAACCGGCTCTTTACTGTATACTTTGAGTAGATACCACCTAGGAAGCTCTAAATGCAAAAAAAAAATTATTATGGGTAGTAATAAGTGGTTGGCCTAAAATTTAGAGTATTATCTACTATCTAATGTAATTGGTGTTCGTAGAAGGAATTAGTATGATAAAACAACGTAAGCAGCCATGCTGCATTACTGGAGCGAGTTTTTAATTGAGGTTTGTTCAGGTTTTCAATAACGTTGCTAACTCCTTCGTATCTACAAGGCACACCCAGTACCAAGTCCAAAAACCCCTGCCCTGTTACATTTAGATGAAATGTCGTATTTCTTGCCATGTAATTATGATATGAACTCATATTTTTCAAACTGCAGCTACTTGAGACTCTTCATATTATCAAATCAGAGTAATTTGGTCACTTGGGTTCATTTTATCATATGACATCACAATAGAAAATTTTCTACCTTTTATGTACCCCAGCACATTTTGAGATCGATAACCCCTCCTTCTTCCCTCTCCCAATATTTGGAATATAGTATGCTTTTTATACTCAATAGTCGTGAATAATGATATAAGTTCA
Source organism: Phenacoccus solenopsis (assembly GCA_009761765.1). Lineage (NCBI taxonomy): Eukaryota > Metazoa > Arthropoda > Insecta > Hemiptera > Pseudococcidae > Phenacoccus > Phenacoccus solenopsis. The sequence continues at coordinate 45,092,336 of CM019754.1, read as the reverse complement.
TATAAAACTCATTTTTAATGATTGGCTCCCCTCAAACCACATACAGATTAATAATTTGCCATTTTGGATCCATTTTGTCCAAAATTCAAGGTCATATTCTAATCATCAACTAAACTTACATATATAAAGTTTGAGCTCTGTAGGTCAATTTGGTGAAGAGATACGGAAGATTCAAGAAATTTCATAACTCAAAACGTCCTCGAAAAGATATTTTTTGCTCTAAATCCTCTCCAAATGCACTTAAAAAGCTAAAATTTTGGATATGTTGATGTCCGTGACTCACTCTTTCATATGAGATCTAAAATGAAAATTTTGAGTTATTCCCCCCCCCCCCACAATTTCCTCTCAAAATGTAAGTGATTCGCCATTTTGAAGTGTATCGAAAAAACAAAAAAGTATTTTTTTCGCATTTTCAAGAAGAGTTTCTCGCCTAATTTTAAGCAAATTTCATAAGTAACCGCTAGCGCTATGCGTGAGAGAAAAGATATAGGTATATAATTATAACAAAAAAGTTTGACATTTGCCAGATGATCATAAAACGTAAAGATTTAAAACTCCATTCAAGGGGCAATTCACGCGGTTCCCTAGTAAGAAATACTAATGTATTAGATTTAATTTAACAAAGACATCACGTATCAGTATCGCTCTCCGTCGCAAACAATTACTGAGTTGACCAAAATTCGTTCCATCCTACTGCACACCGAGAACATTGTTAGCTCAGTAGGAAGTGCTCGTGAGTGAAACGTGTATGTCCCAAAAAGTAGTCTAATTTTTAATTGTGTTAATATTTTCAACATTTTGAGAAATAGAAAAAGAAGCCTTTCTCGAATGATTCAATTATTATTGAATAATGATCATAAGTATAATCGTGTTGGACCATAGAAAAAGAACTCCAGCAGTGGTTCAAATTTTTTTTCTTGGCTTGTACTTTGGCACCCCTTCACCCTGCTATTGGAATTAATGTGAAACGCTGATGTTGGAAACTTATCGAAGGCATCATATGCTACAACTTTAAACCAATAATGTTGGGAAGCAGCTGATTTTGATTTTATAACGTACCTTGCATCCTTCGCAGGTAAATGCGCCGAAATGAAATCCAGCCGCTTTTTCACCGCATACTTTGCATCGTAAGTTCATCTGGAAAAGAAACAACAACGATAGTGTAATTTTTTTCCGGTAGCGCTAACGAGGCGTTTCTGTTGCGATAATATATTTGGCAATTGGGTCGCCGTTGGTGCACACAACTGCACACTATGATGACTCGTTTAAGGTCAGTTCGATAATTAAAAGAAAATCGGCAAACGAACCAAATATTACGACAGATTTTTCACGGTTCACCGAATCAGACCCGTATTCTAATTATCGTTGTCGGCTGGCGGTTGACGGCTGCGCGATTGTAATGTTAGCATTTCCATTATGGCCTGGGTCGCTGGGTGGAAGTTGTCATAATGACATTGTACACCATTACGGGTTGATACCCCTCATCGTACCGTTTATTCTATGTTGTAATTAAATCAACGCCTCGGCCTGTTACTCTGCCCTTACTAATTGCTCATCGTTATCGGTCATCCGATTCGATATACTCGTACTTGTCTTTTGAAGAACGACCAACGACTAATATTCTCTTCTTGTTGCTATTACCTCTCTCCAAGTTTCTGTCTCTGTATACGCGAAGTTACGTACGTATAATCTTAGTCGCATCTCACGAGTATAGAGGTCTACATATTATATTGCATTAAACGCTTATTGCTTGCCTATTTTGTAATAAAAATCGCCTAATAATTAGTTTCACCTTTAATTAAAACCAAGGTCAAAGAAAAAAACCTGCCCGGTTTGATACATTTTCTTTCATTTTTTTTTTCTTATTCTTCTTCTTTCTACAGCATAACAACATGTAAATTATGTCGTAAGTATGTGATAATAATGACAGAGACTGTGAGAAAAATATGCATACTCGTACGAATATACGCGATGCGAAGGACAAAGTTAACGGTCAAAGCAGAACGCGCGCGTTTGTGTACACTCGACGATATATTGTAATAATGATTATTTTTACGTGTCTTAAGCCCGCACTATTTAATTATCTTGGTTTTTCTGTGTAACGAACTAACGATATGGTTGCAAAATTGGATTAATATTCTCTTCTCTATAAGAGCGTGGACGCGGGCTGACGGACAGCGCCGCCGATGGTATTATCAAGGTCGTGTTGGTCGGCCAATTTTTTTTTTTTGTTTTAATTGTCAATGGCAACAGTGGAAATGTCGTTTTCATTCGTTTAATCAATTTGTAATTAAATCGCGAGATAGTTTTGTAAATTTTCGGTATATTGTGGGAAAAATCGAGATTATTATTGACGAATCGATGGAAGTTTATTTTTAGTATTTTAGATTATCATCGAGTGATTGCGTAATTCAGGTGTGATCTTATTTTTGCGCAATTATTCCGCTCGTATGTATGGAATTGACATGTGCCCAGGTTTTTTCTCACGAGTGATCGTAATCGTACGTAATTATAGAGTTGTGGTGAATTATTTTTGTTGCCGCAGCTTAAGTACGTTTATCAGTTAATGTGAAATGTTGATGCAGGTTTCAAAAATAAGTTTTCGTCGAGTCGTCGAGATTTGAACCCATTCAGTTGAGATCATTCACATAGGATCTCTTTTTTTCTGAACAGTTTGAACGAATGAATGAAGTTTATTGTAATTTCACAAAATGTATGTATGAACTGTTCTTCGATATTTCGGATTGAAAAACTAAAAATCTCCCAGTATGGAAGGAAAAATTAACATTCTATAATTTTAAAAGACTGGTACCAGTACACCTTTGCGTTGGATTATGTTGGACCCAACATTTTACAGTTTTGGCTTCTAAACTCAGAAAGTAAAGTAGGCAATAGCATAAGTGGGCACAAGGTATGAAGTTATTCGTTCCCAAATGCTGAGTTAGTCATCTTTTGATTGAATATTTTTACAATTTTATGAGACACGTATAATGATGATCTAGCTATAAAGCCTCCTTCTCACAAAAAAATGATTGGTTTCTCTGTACATGAGAAACCTTTCTGAAATAATTAATTATTGGTAGGGGCCATATAGAATAGTTTTAAAATGTTAGAAGTTAAATAGTTGAAATTACGTAACCGTTATTTTTTGTACTATTCTTGCTCGAATGTGCATAAAGCCATTGCAAATACTGATCCATTTATTTATTTATTTTTATTTCTATCTTTCTTTCTTTAAATTGAAAAATTGATGTAAAAGTAATTGCGAAATGGTCCTCAGAAAATTTTACAAAAATTACAATCTTCAAACATAAAAGAAATACTTGCCCCAAAATGAGCTCAAAGTTTTCAAAATTTAAAGATTGGAAAAAAAACTGATTTGAGGGTAATATGAACTTTTTGGGTTTAAAAGTTTCGTTTTGTCGCATAAAGATTGGAAACATTTCTGATCCTCACTTTTTTTGAAAATTTTAACCTTTTTTTTAAAGTTTTTTTTTTTTTTTTTTTTTTTAATGTATATACTTGGGTATTTTCAACTATGAATAAATAGGGTATAATTTATAGGTCATGTAAATAATATAGGTAAGCTTTATCTGAAGTCATTGGAACTTGAGAGAAGACAACGCCTCTAGTTTTACATCCCAGGAGTTCTCAAACATCATCACTCATCGCTTTGATTAGGAATTACATCATTTAGATGTTTTAGCGCGAAATCATTTATACTTTGAGAAACCTGGTGCTGTAAAAATGGAACGTAATTTGTCTCATGAGTCCTAAAGATCTTAGCTAACCACATACTATGTACGTGACCTATGAATTACTCATTTATTTTTCATGTTTGAAAATACGTTGAATTTTTTGCTTTTTCAGTGTAGTAATAAAAAGAAGTCAAGATCCTCCTTAAATTTGAAAAACAAAAAAATGATTGAAAATTTTTTACTTTTGATACAACAATGTTGAATGTTCAAATGCAAAATAAGAAAAATTCAAAATTGCCAGAAAATATTTTTTATAATTAAAAAAAAAAAAAATGACCATTATTTCGACACGTGTTTACATCAGTTGAGAGTAAACATTTTTCTTTCACTTTTCCTGAAGGTCATTTGGCTACTAATTTTCCATCCTATCTTTCACTTTTCGAAAAGGGAGATGGAACTCTAGGTTGTCTTAACAGGGGACTAATAGTTGATGAAAGGAAGAGAGTAGTGAAAAAGTGATCAGCTTGATAAAAAAATAATGATATTTAAGTTAAATGTCACCATTTTTTTTTCCTATTTTCTTGAAGTAATGAAAACATGTTATTTTAAGAATTTTTTTTTTTTTTTTTTTTTCCCCTTTTTATTATACTGGGCGTGTATAATTGCCAGGATTGTTACGCCCAGTGTAGAGAGTTTAATTTATATTTGGTTTTTATATTTTATTTTGTGTATGAAGGATAGGATTTTTTTTAATTCGTCTGGGTTGTCTGGTATGTTAGTTGTTTGGATGTTTAGATTGTCACGGGTTTGTTTGATATTGGGGCATTCAAAAAGGAGGTGTGTGACTGAAACTTGTTCGGTGTTACAAAATTCACATAAGGGTTTAGGGGCTTTTTGAAAGAGGTGGTTATGGGTAAATTTTGTATGTCCAATTCGGAGTCTAGTAATTATTATTTCCTCTGAACGATTTAGCTGAGATAAATTTTTCCAAGGTTTTATAGATTTTTGTGTCGAAAAAGTTTGTTTTGGGTTTTTGTTGTCCAGTTGTCTTGCCAATTTGAGAGTTCAATTTTAGTGAAAAGATTTTTTATATCTTGGATTGATGTAATATCGATAGGGGAAAATTGGGTGGCGGATTTTGCGTAATTATCTACTTCTTCATTACCAGTAATTCCTACATGGCTTGGTATATACATGAATTTAATGCTAAAATTTAGTGTTTTAAGGAGATGTAGTTGATAATGTATGTTAAGAACTATTGGATCAATTGAGAATTTGTTTTGAATGGTTGTTAGGGCGCTTAGAGAATCGGTTTGGATTAAAAATTTATTGTTGTCTGAAGCAAGAGAGGGTAAGGTTAATAGACAATGTAGGATTGCTGTAATTTCTGCCGTATAAATTGAGGAGTGTTTATGAATTTTAAAGTTCTTTATTCAAATCACACATTTCACTTTTTCTGCTGTTCTTGCAATATCATCTCAGTTTTTATTGGTGGGTGGGGGCCGGGGAGGTGTTGTGGAGAAATTGAGCGGAGTAGGTTTCCCTGTATGACTTTTATTTTTTTCTTTTCCTTCAATTAAAATTCTTTATTTAAATAATGAGATTAAATCTAATATTATAACAATTAAAATTATTAGAAATCAATGATTTTGATATTATGAATATTTAAACTTTAATAACAAATTTAATTCATATATAATCTATAAACAAAATTTTAATTTTAATTTAATTGAAACTGATAATAGAATAATTATTCCATTTAATTTTCCTATTCAATTAATTTTAAAATTTTTCAAAAAATTATGAAAAAAGTTGATGAAAATATGATGAATCTCTTTGCAAAGTACCTTTGATTTTCGTGTAATGTTGGTAGTATTGGTAAGGCGAGGGTTTATCTGGATACATGTTGGGACTCTCATCAATATAATTTTTGGTTTGACCTTGATTTGTGTTACATATAGAGATGATGTAAAGAATTCCACTATAAATTTGATAAAAAAAAGGATGGAATTCAATATATATGCAGAAGTTCATTTTATTCTTAACCACCTCAAAGCGTGTAATTTTTTGGGCAAAAAAAAATTTGAAATACAGAAATCCGTTACAAAAAACACGGCTCTTGGAGAATTAATCACGTTTGAGCGAACCTTTGACATGCAGTGTGCTCTTTTCTATGACAACAAAGTAAGCCAAATAATTAGACTTTGTAGGAAATATTTGTAGTTACCGGCACCGGCTGATAACTCATGTAGATTGACCGCACTGAAAACAATGTTAGATTTTGCTAAAAATGGAAAAATACGAAAAATACAAGGAATCAAAAATTTATGTTATTTTTAAATATTTTTTGTTTGGTAGGTATTGCTTTCAGCATCATAATATAAGACGAAAAAAACTACCCTTTGCTCTTTTTTCTTTGAAAAAGATTCTGTATAAATACATATAATATATACTATAAAACATTCATCATTTATAAACTCTTGAATTTTAGTTCATAAATATTTGCACATTTCCAAAATCACATTTTATCGTAATTTTTTTCTATCATTAGTGATTGAATGATAAAAGAATCCTTCTCTGGCTCATAATGTTGATTTAATTAGATATATTTTGTATTCGTTTTCATATTTTCAATTCTGCAGTCTCAGAAATTTCTTTTCATGCCAACGTTCCAGAGCAGGTGTATACTTTGTTCACGTTTTAAATGCAATTAAAAAAAAAGCAAAATTGTGTCCCGTAAAGATTTCTAATCGTATTTTTTTTTAAGTTCGCCTATTCATTAATTTTTTTCATTCACAAAATTAAATTAAATTCTATACATTACGTGAACATTCTGATTTTTTAAGTTTTTTTTGTATTAAAACATATAACCTACACCTTGTGCATAGGCTTACTTGTAAATTAAAAGAAAAAATCTACTTTAAAATCTACGAAAAGAAAATATGAAAAACTTCATTCTATAAAGGTATATTTAAAAACGTGAGTACATACCTCATTAAACGATTTTTAATATGCATCGGTTTTTTAACAAGACGTCAATAAATTTTCAGCTGCGAAAGAAATACGATATACAAAAGTGATGTCGAAGAAAATGGTAGATTTGACACATTGTTGTAAACTACATGTTAAACGGTAATATACTGTGGAGTTTTGCGCTTGTAACCACAAATAACAGTTCGCTATTAACTATTATAATGTCCGAATCACCTTCAATACAATAAATAATTCTCACAGGTGGGAGTGTACCTACCTGCTGTTGACAGCGATCTTACTATTTTATTAATATGCGGTTCGCTTATTTTCATTTTTATTTTAATTCTACCATCCTACGCGTTTGGATTTTTGAATTTGTTTTAATTATTAATTTTAATTTTAATTTTTTTTACTACATTTTAAGTTTACATGTAGTTTTGTATGAGAAATCGTGATCAGAAATCTTTTTCAATTGGTAGACCTCGAAATACGTACCTGTTACGTATTGATGATATTCTTTTTATATCGATGTACAAAACTTCGCCGCAACTTTTTAATTAATTTGTATATTCGATAATTTTATGAAGGAGATTTCTTCTTTCATGAAACATCTCATTTGAATATTTGAATAGCAGAAGTAGAAACGATTTGTATTAATTTTTTCACCCACATATTTGCACGGAATAAATTTTATTAATTTTTAATATCCAATTTGTGATTTATTAGGTGACGTTATTTCATTAAAATGTAGGTAATTGCAGATTTTGAAGTACGAATTGGTAAACATAAAAAAATACTAAATATTCATGCAAAAAATGTCCATACTTAAATTAATAAAAAGTGACTTGAATCAAGTATATATTTCCTTTCAACTGTTTCAACTTTTGATGTTTGAAATTTTAATTCTACAAAGACTTATGTTAACCACACGGCAAGCTGGATTATAAGAGACGCCAAAATTTAAAATTTAAATTTGAAGGAAAAAAAAGTTTTTGTGTATGTATACTCTATTGCATATAGTTAGGGACGTACCGAAAGGGGGGGGGGAGCTTCCCCCCTTGGCTTTTGGAAAGTTGGTAAATTTGGAGTTTTAGCGTAAAGTTGGTAAACTTGACCACTTGCGCAGTATTATTACAGCTATTTTTAAATTTTTTGAAGACTAACATCTTATTTTCGTGGACCAAAAAAAAAAGGTCAACAGTTGGTAAAATTTCATGGTATTGGTTGGCAATTTTTAGTTTTCTCCCCCTCCCCCCCTGAAGAAATAATGAATCAATTTATAAATCAATTATTAATAGAAAAATAAATTAATATAAAAAAAAATAATTTAATTTTAATTTTTTTTTTTAATATTAATATAAATAAAAATAATGTTCGGTACGCCCCATATATTATGTATATCCTCTCATTTCGTAGCGCAAAGGGATGAGGATGAAAATCTCCTAATTTGGTCGGAAGTTATTCTTATGAAAATTTAAAAGGAAATTTTTCAGATTTTTGATTCACCTCAAAATGACCGTTCACTCAAAATTTGATGAAAGTTGAAATGGTATCAAAAGCCTTAAAATTTTTAATCTTCTCATACGTTAAAGTGAAATGGAGACACGAATGTATCAAAATTTTAAATTTCTCAAGTATATGTTGAGGCTCTCCAAATTTTTTTTTTTTTGGATAGGTTTTGCATCATGAAATTTTTTCAATCTTTCATACCTTCTTACCAAATCGGTCTAGAAAACTTGAACTTTGTATGTAAGATTAATTGCGTATCAAAATAATTATAATTTCTTAAATTTAATTCAAAATGGTGAACGATGAAAATTTATGAGTCCTTAAGTGAATTTTGAATTCTTTCAACCTCTCTCACCCCCTCCCTCACCAGGAACTACGAAAATTGAAAGATGCACTAAGGTCTTTCAAATGTTTTTTTTTATTAATAAATTGAAATAAATACAAAATCATTGTAAGAAAACCTATTCTTGCAAAATCTTTCATTGGTTTTTGTATCAAGAGGTGGAGAGGTGGACCAAGGGGTTACAAAAATGATCAGGGACTAAAAAAAAAGTTAATCGTATTCAACGCCATGAAATATCTATAAAACAATATGGTACTCCATTATTTATCTATTACATATTTTGAGTCGTTGAGAAAATTTTGGACTCCTTAGACTCCCTCCCCTATCCTTCTCTTCCAACAACATATATGAAAATTGACTCATTGATTTCAATGCTTTTCATCATCGTAAATTGAGTTAAAACAAAAATTACTGTAAAAGGAAGTATTTTTACTGAATTTTTGTTTTTTTGTCATCAAGAAAAGGGGAGAGGGATGATAGGCTGAGAGGCTTCATATTGTCGGAATTGAAAATTTCAAATTTATGGTACATGGGCTGACTCTCATTTTGAAAATATCGCGCAAAAAAATCTTTTTTTTTAGATTATGATGTTTACGACTTCGGCAAAACTTCATATTTTAGGTAACAAGAGCGTTTTACATCAGGGAAATGGGGTATTTTTAATTTTTTTTTTTTTTTTTTGATTTTTAATCTGCAGCCGAATTACATTTTCTTTGTTATAAAAGTCGAGCTTTAAATTTTGAAAGTTTTTTCGGTCCGTTACTATCTACTATGGATGCAATACCGATCCATGAACATCGTTTATTTCTCAAGTGAAATAATTATATTTTTTCTTGCATTTAACTTTTACCATGATTTGTAAAAATCGAAAACCAGCAAATTGAAAAAAAATTTTAGCAAAATGAAAAGAAATGAGTTGCGGTACTCATTGTATTCGAATTGAAATAAAAAAACACAATTTTTGACATAATGTCTTTCTATTTGGCTGAATTTTTTAGCTGAGTTTTTAACAAAACGATAGCTATTACAGCCTACCTGATTTGGGAAGGGAAGATCGGGGGAGGGTGGGATCTTCAAATCTCTGCGTTTCAGACCATTTGTAATCATCTGGCAAATGTCCAACTTTTTGGTATGTATATATATTTTTTTTCCCTCGCGTAGCGCCGGCGAGTATTCATAAAATTCGCTCAAAATTTGGTGAGGGACTCTTCTTGAAAATGCGCAGAAGTGCTTTTTTTGTTTTTTCGAAAAATTTCAAAATGGCGGATCACTCAAATTTTTAGGGGGGCTGGAGAAGAGGCAAATAGCTCAAATTTTTCGTTTTTGATCTCATATGAAAGAGTGAGTCACGGACACCAACATATTTAAATTTCAGCTTCCTAAGTGCATTTTGAGGAGAGTTAGCAAAAACCTTGTGACGGTATACTCTTAGAGTTTGATTATTTCGCGCTTTTCAGCAGCGAAATTATGAATATGACTTTCAGCGCTTTTCAGCTGCTGAAGCGAAGAAGCTGATTGGTGTGGCAACGATAAAAAAAATAAAAACGTCTTTGATGCCTAACAACGTAATGAAGGAATAAGTCGCTGAAGGAAATTTGAAGATTTAATTTATTTATTATAATAATCAGGTGATCAAATATGTTATACGTAAAAATATGTAGCGCTTTTCAGCAGCTACAGAATAGGCGGGATTGGTATATCACCACCTACAAAAATAATTACCACACGTAAAGTAGATACTATATGTTGTGGTGGACCGTTAAGGTGAATAATAAGCTAAAAATCTAGGCTTATATTTACACCGCAACACACATTGTGTGCGAGTTTTTATCTCCTACGTTGCGGAGCTATCAGGTGCGTCGAAGCAATCGAAGCACCTGTAACAACCTGTTTTTGAGGAAATTTCGTTTTTTGTGTCACTCACCTTGCACAGGCGGGTGTGGATAAAATTCGCTCAAAATTCGGTGAGGAATTCTTCTTGAAAATACGCAAAAATAGTTTTTTTGTTTTTTCGATAAATTTCAAAATGGCGGATCACTCAAATTTTGAGGGGGGGCTGGAGAAGGGGCAAATAGCTCAAATTTTTCCTTTTTGATTTCATATGAAAGAGTGAGTCACGGATACTAACATATCCAAATTTCAACTTCTTAAGTGCATATTGAGAGGAGTTAGATCAAAAAACGGCTTTTTGAGGAAGTTTTGAGTCATGAAATTTCTTGAATCTTCCATATCTGCCCACCAAATCAAGTTAAAGAGGTCAAATTTTGTGTGTGAGGTTAGTTGGTGACCACAATATGACCTCTTGAATTTGGATCAAAATGGATTCAAAATGGCGGATTATCAAAATTTTGAGTAGAGCTTGAGGAGCCTCAAGTTGGTAAAAATGTAATTAATATGAATTCATATGGTTATTGGGGATAAGTTGTATACTATATCCCGAATTCACTTCCATACATGATGTTGGAGGGGGAAGGCGGGGTTATCAACCTAAAATAGTGGTGGGGGTACAGGAGGGGTCGAAAATTTTTTATTGCTGTGTCATATGATAAAATGAGCCCAAGTGACAAACGTATTTTGATTTTAGCTTCCTCAGTGATTTTGGAGGGGAGTTAGAGCAAAAAACGGCTTTTGGAGGGGAAATTGCTGCAGGAAATTTCATGAATCTTCCATATCTCATCACCAAATCGGCCTAGAATGGTCAAACTTTGTGTGTAGGATTAGTTTGTGACCAGAATATAACCACCTAAATTTGAGTCAAAATGGATCAAAAATGGCGGATTATCAAGATTTGAAGATAATTTGAGAAATATGTGTTCGCATGATTATTTCATGGCAAGAAATACTACATTTGTGCCAAATTCAACTTCTTAAGTGTTTTTGGGAAGGTTAGGGTAGGGGTTTTCAGACTTGGTATTGGGTGTGGCCTGTAGTCATGAACGGTTAAGCAAGGTTATTACTAAATCAAAACAAGCTCCAGTAATGCGGCATGGCTGCTTACATTTTTTTTTTTTTTTGAGTTTCCCATAGAAGTTGAAAACCACCACCAATTTCGCCCTACACCCTTTCAAGGCGAGGAGGGGGTTCTTTTAATTTTTGGCATATCTCGATTTCTACCAATTATGGTCAACTTTAAATGCATGTAAGAACAGAACTAACGATTTTTGTGGTAGTAAGTAGAGTTGTAGATGGATATAATAACGGATTCATGAAAATAATAAATGCAAAATAGAGGTATGGTATATCGTTTTGTTTGTAACTCCAAGTGTTGAATTCCATATTCCTTTGCGAGTTTTGGAACCTATGCAGTATACCTTTCCAGCAAAGACATGAGTTCAAAAGGTTGTTGGAATTCGCATGGAATGACCGAACATCATAATTATAGGAATGAGAACATGCTTTTGCTGAAAACTTACTTTCAGTAATGTGGCATGGCTGCTTACGTTCTTTTGCCTGTATTAAATTTAATTGAACGAATTAATTTAATATTTGCATTTAGTAAGTAACCATGAGAAGAAATTGGTTGAAATGAGAAACTGCGCAAATCCGCGTTATATGTGTCACGTGCAAGCTGTTTCAGTCGAGTGATAGGCGATCGCAGGTGGCTTTTGATGACCTTGAAGAATGGCCAAAATTCTCAATCAAATAATCTCAACCGTGTTCCGAATTCTAATATCGTTGTTGTGTAGCGAAATTAAGGTTTAAAAAAACGCGATTCTGTCGAACCCAACCTACTTCAGTTTTTTTCCGTTAATTATAAAATAATTTTTCAAAATAGAGGTCTCTCAGAGTAGGTACGGTATTTGGAAACGGATGAAATTTATGCGCGTCAACTATCGTCGCGTCGGAACGAGATTATGCAAATATCGGGTACCTAATACCTATACGAGTAGCTAAAAAAAATTTAGATTCGACGTTCGCTTCGGTTATGCTAATTTGAAAATGCGTGGAAAAAGGTATTGCTCCGTTATAGCGAGCAGCGAAGAAGTGTTAAATTTGGTGGTTTTCTTCGTTCGCAAACGACTGTAGCCATTACAAAAGCGTTCTACCGATGCAGACATCAGGCAGCAGGCTACTCGAGTCCGATGAAATTGGGAAGACGACGATGGCGATAATTGCGTTCGACTATTATGTAAATTAAGTGCTGCGTAAATGATACTACTTAGTTATTTAAGTCGAATAAATATGATTTCTTAGCTTTTAAATATATCCTGGGTACGCGTTATTATGACAAATATTCGTCGTTTTCAATTTGCATATATTATAAATAGAGTTAATAATATGAAGATGTTCGTATGCAACCATAAGTATTGTATTGTATCTGTTGTCCCGTGTCCGATTCGTTGATGGTCAGCATCCAAGACGTACAGGTATAGGCATAGGTAATAGATATAGGTAACGTTTCAGCGATGCGGATTGTGGACTTTTCGATAATGCGACATTTCCGCCGTCTAACGAGTTCAACGATGATATGGGCGACGACATCGCGAGCCAGTGGTCTCGTAAAATCGAGTAAAAAACTGCGAAAATATGTAAATAGCGGAACACCGGTGAATAATTTAAAAAGGGACACCGGGCTGCGCGAACAGTAAATTAATTTAACTTTTGTTCGTCTCGTAATCTGGATTAGTTATAAGTCTGTGTACTGGTCGCGTCGCGTCGTGTTCTCTCTTCATATTTGTACAATTCGTTCGTCCAGTTGCACGAAATTAATAGGTATATTCATTTTCTCGATTCCTTTCTTCTATACGAGTAAACTGGAAATGGTAAACATTATCGGAGCGATTTCGGTGATAATGTGTCATTTTAAAATTACCCGCAGATGACAATATATGGTAACTGGTTAATGTAGGTTAAAATTATGCGCGCTACGATATGGCATAACTTTCGGCGCCGCCGTGAAAACTTATCGAGCATCCTGTTCGGCGGTATCATCTTAAACGAGTTCTATAAAATAGTCAAACTTCGAAGACGCGAAAGGCAAGAAAAAACTTATGTAGATGACCCAATATGCTGTCTCCGTTGAATTCTTATTCGCTATATCTGCCCACGCTGTTGTATTTTTTCAATACGAAAGTAGAACTATTACCGGCGAGAAATATGTATATGAAGATGGTCATGAGAATTCGACCATTCGAACACGTGTATAAGTTATTAAGTAAAGCGTTGAAATGGAAACTTCGTCTATAATTCGATATACTCGTAGAACAGGCGAGGTATATATAGCGTAAGTATTGTTTATGGGCATTCGCGTTTGAAGAATCGATCCTTCGGGTAAATTAAAACGACGATAATTAAAAAAAAAAAAAAAAAAAAAGAAAAGAAAAGATTAAAACGCTTTACCATACCTAATAAATAGCTTATCGAGGCGAACTCGGTATTTGAAATTTATTTTCGCGAACGAACGAGGTATAAGATTTTCAAGAAAGTGTGAAACTTTTAATGAATCAAATCTTCAAAGGTGACGAAGGTTGTGGCGTGGATTTGTAGTAGGTCGCTACAGGTTGTAGGCCACCCAAGAAGACGTTATGTTGTTCACGCAGTAAAACACCCACACGAGTATGGTCCATTTAATAAGAATGAAATAGCATACCGTATAGTAAACGCCATTTACGTACGTTATTTCAGAAGTATTAATAAATTAAAAATAATACATAATAACGCGTTTCAGCGCGAACCAACTTATCGATTTTTTACCGTTAATTGGAGAGAAAATGTGGCGGATTTTCGCTTCTTCGTCGTTCATCCGTTCGTCGATTTTATTGTTTTTTGCCATCGCAACGCTAAAACCACGTATCACGTAACACGTGTGTGCGAAGAAATCCATTCGAATTCATTCAGGATATTTTTTAGCCGAGTTTTTAACCAAAACGATTGCTATTACAGCTTACCTAATTTAAAGTAGTGGATACTAGAGAGGGGGGAAGCTTACATCGTGCATTTCACGCACCGTTTGTAGTCAGTTGACCGAGGCCTACTTATGGACAAATATACAGGGTGTTTCGTCTGATCGGACAACGTACACTCCTTCCTACCATTTTACATATGTACTTATGTGACACTCATGTATGGTGGTTTGCTTATTCTACTTGCTGAAGGGACAGAGATACAAAGTTTTGAAAGAAATATTCTCACTTTGATAGTGAGTACTTTTGAAAAGTTTTATTTCATTATTCAAGACATGTGGACGTAAGCTGCTTGCATTATAGTAGAAGGTACGGAATGTATGTGTTATGTCTGAATTGTAAAATTGCAGAATTAGTGAATCAGGCAAAATTATTGCCAAAATTTTCAACTCGGGAAAGCAGTTGCCTATTTCATGAAGTAGGTAGTCGTTTTACCTATTTTACTAACTCGGTAGTTTATTTTTACAAGTTTTTACAATTTAGGTAATTTTTTCTTTCAGATTTTACAGTTTAGGCAGTTTATGTTTTCCAGATTTCACAAAGTGGGCAACGGAGTAATACACTGTGCCCACGTCATTCTCGCATCCTTAAGCGCCAAGTTGACATGTTAAAAAGAATTTAAATAATTGGGATTTCTCTTGAAGTTTTTCTTCAGATTAATCGATAAAAACTTGAATTATTTTATTTTCAGTTTTTTCTGCACGATTTTCATCAATATGTTATATTTCTTTCATATTTTCATGAATTGCTCTAATGTATTTGACTTTTTGGCAACCCTGATTCTTGATAAAATTACATAGTGAAAAAACGAAATATTAAAAATATAAAATCATATTTTTTGATTGTTTCGAAAGAAATGAAACAATTAGTGACACGTTTGAAGGGTGCAAAAATCATTCGAGCGCTGTGTTATACTATTTTCTTTCTTTTTTTTTTTTTTTTTTTTTTTTTTTAGGAATTGAAGATGGAAAAATTTGAAAAATTCTCTTAAAATCAAAATTTCGCGTACGAATCGTTCACGAACGACAAAGCTAACATTCTATGTATGAATCTTTTGCGATAAGTTCTACACAAATATCAGCATTTCACATGTGAATCATTCGCGAACACTTTCTCACAATCATTGTCCTTCAAAATCTTTAATAATCACTCTGAGCGAAGAAAGTTTCCCATCAACTTATCATCATAACTTCAAGTCAGTTTTCAAATTTGATTGAAATTCTAATCATAGGTAAGCTTCATATTAATTCAATCAAAAAAAGACAATTTTTCACCTTATATTCTTCGATTTCACTCGTTTTTTACTACTTAGTTTTGCCCCATAGGTAAGAAAACCACCATCAATTCCCCCCCCCCACCGCGGACCCATCAGGAGCAAAGAGAGAACTTTTCTTAATTTTTGACATTTTTCAGTTTTTCTAAAATGTGTGCTGAATACGATTATGAAGTTATTTTTCATCCTATACCATTTTTACCCCTCCTTTCTACCTCTTCCTTTAATATTGAGATAATACGTAATTGGATACTAATGAAAAAAAAATCGTTCTTTTTTTTCATTTATTTCATTTTATGCTGATTTAAAATTATTATTAATGACATTTAAATTAGATATATGTTTACTAATTTCTCCAAGTGTCCCTATGGGTGAGGAGCTGAAGCATACACAAATTTTCTTGATGACTTGTAATACTTAATATGATATGTAAACATTGTTACCACAACATACAAACACATGTTGGTGCTATTGAGGGTGGAGTTCGAGTCATTATAGCATTTCTTCAAGCTTAAACCTGATTAAATTCAAAACTCAGCTCCAATACTGCATCACGTCTGCTTATGTATTTTATTTATTTACTTTTTTTTTTAATTCATATTGGAAAATAAAACTTGATTCGCGCAACTATGCTAAGATCAAGTTTCATTCTGATGCCACGCGATGGTATGATGATCTTATTTACGTACACATATTCGGTCATCGGTGACAAGATTAAAGAGTTCAGTCGACTGATATTTTCCATATATAAAGATGAACTGGTCGTATCCTTTGCCTATGGTATTTGAGAAATCAAATTAAAGATTCATCTGCTGGGAAATTTTTTTCGAGTAATATTCGATCCGGGTTTACCGTAAGAATTTCAGGTCACACCCGCTTCTTAGAGCTTAGCAAATATTTGCATAAATTCAGCAGCCAGTTGCATCCGAAATGGTAACACGTGCTGTCCGATGAAATTATCTTCGAAGAAGTACCAGCTTAAATATTGAAAACTGGTTCAATACGATGTAAATTTTACGAATCGAAGTGACCATTTTTTATGTAAATACTTTAATGAGGACTGACGACTTGATGAGCATGCGTGTATGCAAATTATCGATGTTTTTTAAATTTTTTTCTGATTAATCAACGTGCTGGCGTATGTGCGAAATAGCATCACGAACGATTTGTATCTGTTAAGACTTGAGAGGTGTCTTGGAAAATCTATTCGATAGATTTGGTATCTCGATGCATCTTGTTAGTCAATAATTAAGTTTTAGGATGCTTGGAACTTTTCCATTTTTATGTGAAGGAATTACTATCATCGTAAGAAAATAGAAAATATGCGAAACAACAGTGTCAACTCTCTAGTAATGTTATCCCCTCCGTGTATTTCATAGCTAAAAGAACGGTGTAATAGATGAAAAAAATGTCCCTTAAAATAGCTACCTTGATTCATGATTACATTTAAATTAAATTAAATTATATCCAGAAAGTTTAATTATTTTTTTTTTTTATCAAATTTATTTCAAGTGAAATGATCTTAATCAAATCTAGTAGTGATATTATCTGTTGTTTATATTTTGCTACTATTATTATCATTGATTTGAATTCAAGGGAATCTTCATATTATGTTTGCATCCAAAAATTAATTATAAAAAATTCAAGAAGAAGAAGGGAGATTTTTACATAGTTATCAAAATTTCATGTTCTTTTAATTTTTTAATGCTTAAATCGTTGATATATTTCAAAAAGACTATTATTAAGCTTTATAATACTTTATCGTAACATTTTCTGCCTGCGATTTTTCTTGACTTTTTTGTTTTTTCTAACAGCCCTTTTTTTTCAGTTGATTTTATCAAAAAGCAATATGTTCCTAAGCTTTTATATTTCTCCGTATAATTATCTAAATTTGAATACCGATTTTTTTCTTATTTTTAATGTGTTTAATTCTAATACTTTCTCATTTTAATTAGTTTTATTGATAATAAAGGGAAAGGAATACTAATAATGAAAACTTCTTTCAATTTTTGAAATAAGAAATTTACTCTTCTGTGGTTTCCTTTTATCAATTATCTCAATGTAGGTAGGTATCACTTGTCACTCCGTTCCAACACATACCGTAACAATGTGTTTGAAATGCACTCCTTATTTGTGAATGTATGTTACCATAAACGCCTGAGTTGCGAAGCGAAACAGATAGGTGAAGCAACAATCGTGAATGTGAAGTAAAGAATTGGATCCTTTGTTTTGATAATAGGCAACTTTTCGAACACATTAATTTGTAATGAGGTTTTGTTCTCTGTTGTTGTTTCATCTGTTCTGGAATTTGATTTTAGGACGTAGTGTGTTTCCGAATGTGATTTAATCACTATAACGAAAAAAATTTATCTTTATTGTGGGAGCGATAGGTTCTTATTTGGTCAAAATAAATAAGTACCTGTATGTTAGTATATTTTGTGTAGTGTTACGAAATAAACCATACACATACAAATGTATATAATTTGGAGAAAAGAGCATGCTTAACAATCAAAATTTGACATAATAATGACATACTTGCATTAAGATACTGAAAGTGTGATTTTAAAACTTCTCTACTTACATAATTATGTGCTGCAGTTAGTATGTGTTGATTGATATGACTACCTATGGTTAAACGTTTGCGATAGATATGTAACGTGGAGCTCGTGGGAAGAAACATATGATTCTCAATTTACGATTCCTCTAATATTATTATTATTATCATCATCATCATTACTTTGAAGTCTTCTCACCCTGCCTCTGCCTTTGCCTCATAAAAAGAGAAAATATTTATTTTTTATATACGTAATTAATAGTTTAGAAAAAAATGTTTGGTTTTTCAAGCTAATAGACGAAGAATTTTACATTTTAAAGGATCAGAAAACAGGGGCGGGGGGGAAATTATTTGGCTTATTTTCATTGTAAAACGTATGTGTATTTAAACTTCACGAATAACCTGTCCATTCGTTAACGTTTATATAAACGGTATAAGGGGCTCGGTTAACGCGGTGATACAGTAGCCGAGGTATCTTCGACTGGGATAATTTATAGACCGTGTTATTTGTCAAAGTTAACACGAAACAATCTGATTTTACTTTATTTACCTTAATAAGGGAATGCGATAATTCCGCGGGTGTGTTATTAGAATATATACGCGGATAACCACGCACATCTACAATTGCGAAACTAGGAATACACATTTCTCTAATTCTTTATTTTCTCGTTTCGAATCACCATAGCTGTGTGATTGGAGCCCTGAAGACAAAAAGAAAGAGAAAAAAATTCTTCATGGGAAGCTTCTTTGGAAGGATGTAAGATATATGGCGTTAATGAGTGTCATGTAAAACATGTTTCGCCTTCCTTACAACAAAGCTCATTAGATTAATGCGTGTTTTTCTTTCTTTCTACATCAAATTGCGGGCGTAACATGAGCTACTCGGTCGTATTTCCGATAGATTTACTGCCTTTAATGTTATTCTAGATTTTTGAATTTGTTTATTCCGCTTTTTCCAATATCGTCTGAGAGATGCGAATGCTCTCTGCGTGAAAGAATTTGCTCGATGCATGGGGTTTTAGTGAGCCTACGTATGCTTTAGCTTGTATAGTTGGCTTACATTTCGTTGGCGAGATAAAAAAAAATATTTCAAAAATTCACTTACGTCGTGTGAAGAAATTCAAGTAAGCTGCATTGATAACAAATTCGATAGTTGAAAATGCAAAGGTCGCATATCGGTATTCAAAAAAAAGGAATTAAGCAATGTAATGGTAATAGTTCATATTTTGAGATTGAAAAAAAAAGGTAGTTTCTGTACCAGTTTCACTCTCTTTCCTTTCTTTTAGGAGCGGGGAAGTGGAAAGAGCTGTATCATATTGGTATACCAAGGGTAGCCCGAATTTCTGTTTTATTCAAAAAGTGAAGGAGTGGGGTCACAACAGTTGTCAAATGAGCTCAAAAGAACGTTATAAAAATTTATACGTATTTTCCGGTAGTTGAAGATTTTTTCTCTCACAAGTAGTATTTAATCGCCGTGTTGGGAATAATCGATTATTTGAGTAATCGATTAATCGAATTTCGATTATTCCAATACTCGATTAATCGGATCTAGATTATTGAAATAATCGATTTTTTTTATATTGTTTATACGCTGTAGTTACAACGTTTATGAAACACGAGTGAATAAAGGATAAAATAAAAATTCACACTAATTCAAATTTTTTCTATCGATTTTTTACATCTCTTGAAATTTTTCCTCGAAATTTTTTACAATCCAAAAATTATTTTATAATATTTTTATATCTATTTTAAATTTTTTTATCGATTTTTCAGCATTAGAAATTTTTTGCATCCAAAATTTCTTCAGATACTTTTTCAATTTTACACTTCATCTAATTTTTTTCAACCTGGAAATTTTTTCGTCAATATTTTGCCAATTTTGAAATTTTTTTCAATAAAATTGTGACGTTAAAAAATATTTCCCAAGTTCAAGTGAATATTGACTTTTTGAAATAAAAAATAAATATAATTGAAAATAATTTTGAGAAAAGCATTCAAATTTGAAACAAAACTGTAAAAAAATTTTGGTTGAAAAAATTTTAAGAAAATCAAACTCTTTACACTGGGCGTAACAATCCTGGCAATTATACACGCCCAGTATAATAAAAAGGAAAAAAAAAAGATTTGAGTTAAAAAAAATCTTGGAGATTTAAAAAAATTTGGAAAAAATTTGGAGTTGGAAAAAATATTCAGAATTTTGAAAAATCTCAAATTTTATTTTTTTATGCTGTGTTCGATTATAAAAAAAAAAAAATAGATAATTTATTCAAATTAATTACGAAAACAAAATCATTTATTTCAAAATGACAGTATTTATACCAAGTCACAATTCTTATTTAAAAAACAAGCATATTTAAGGTATGTGATGAGAGACGATTTCATCGTATTATAAAAATGTCTTCACAAAATGATTCATTTTTTAATAAAACGTTTTTTTTTTTTTCAGAAATATCGAAGCATTATTGAAAAAAAAATGAAAATTGACCGATTAATCGATTACCTATTTCATAAAATAATCGATTACTTTTAATAATCGATTAATCGATTCTTCCGATTATTTTCACCTATTAATCGACATTTTCGATTAATCCATTATTAATCGCCCAACACTATCATTTTGGGTATGAAAATTGAAAAAAAATTTGCAAACATTACGATCCAAATTCTCGATAAATGTATGATTATTTGTTGGCTGTGGTGATTATTCTGTGGTCATTAAATGATTATTTTTGCATAATGATTTTGTTTTTATAAATGATGTACGCCCACCATTATTATTAAATGGTCAAAAATTATGTTTCCAAAGTTGAAGTTCGATTGGACCCAATAGATACAAGTAAAAATTAAAAGGAATAAAACTGTTATTCCAGGTGAGTTTTAAATTGAAGGAAATTCTAATATCAATTAGGTATTATTCGAGGCTGCAAGAAGTACCTACAGACAACATGATAATAAACTGCTCGTCTTATTTGTTCTCGAATAGGTAGGTAATTGCAAATTCATACGATTTACTCGTATTTATTCGCAATCATTGTCCTTGTTTGATGATTTAATCCTGTTTTTATAATACTCTTGGTATGATTTTAAAGTCGACTGGTGAGCTGGTGCTATTCGTTGGTTTCACAGATACGTACCGGGTATAAACCTAACCACTTTCTCCCCTTCAACTAGAATTTAACGCTTGATAAAACTTCAATTTACTATCGGTTACAATACGTGAAATTGAATTAGAAAAAAAAGTTAAAAGGCAAACCAACAGGAAAAGCTATATAATCTTGCTGACATATTGGGTATTCATTAACGAGTTTTTTCTTTTTTTGCTTTTTTTCTTCGACGCGCGATATAAAGATATTAAACGAATTAACGAGCTATGCATAAATTTCAAAAAATGAACGACTGATAGGCTTATTTAAATTAATAATTAGTTTGTTGGTTTAACTCTTCGAACGTGATTGTATTCGAAGACGTCTTCATAAATATTGTTATTTCAATTTATTTAAACGTACCTATCTTTGTGTGGGGTACGAGTACAATGAGTAGCCTGTGGAATAGGGTGTTTATCAAGTAAATATGTATAGGACTTTTGGTATTTCGTTATATTCGGATTGCACGTTTGCTACGTGATTGATCAAAGTTTAATACGATGTACGATATTTTAATTTATTAATCTTCTCGATCGCGCGTTCATTGAAAGACCCGTTGCATCGGTATGGCACGCAGTGAACACTTGTTTACGAGAGTACGAATTCGAATTTTCGAATACTTTATTTATTACCTATAGGTACCTAAATCTTACCTACTTTTACCAACGCCGATGGTATCTAATCGTTCCAACACGGTGTATGTTAGAGTACGTTTAGGGAGTTGCGTTTCAGTTGTGAATTGCAATGTCAAAGGGGGTTATGAAGTGATGCTAACTTTGATTGTCGGTTGGGTTACTCGATATCGGAAATTTCGTCGAAGACCAACGATGATGGATAACCGAAATGCGTGGTTGGCGATTTAAGGTATTTTTTCTACACGATGAGTATCGTTCTTTTCGGAGCATACATTATTTTTTCGCTTCATTCATTCATTGAGGAAAGATAGAAGAAAAATGGGCGTGACTAAGACTATAAATAAATTCATCCAATAACCGTGAGGTGATATCATTTACACAAGACCTCATCGAATGGTAATAAATGGTTATTCGGTACGGTGATTTTTTTCTCTTTTCTTCGTTTCCATGTAAGTATACGTATATAGGTACAAGGTACTTGGTTCGGTACGTACTACGTAGCCTGTGTAGTGTGCATGTAGAATGTAGATAGACAAGCCTTAATAATAAAACTACATTAGTTATCGCTCGCCGTTTGTGAAGAATTAATAATTGCTTTTCACTATATCGAATTAGGCTTATTTGTAGATCAGTGTGTGGGAGTTGGTGAATGATTGCGGATCAGAAAATTAGCATTTTAGCCCGCGGAAGAAATTTTAATTTAAATACATTGTGTATAACAGAGCGAGCAACAGAGCATTGAGCAGATTGACTTGTTCTGCGGTACTGCAATTTTTTATTAATTTTTCTTACACACGATATACAGATATGTATAAGTATGCACCGTAGAAAGCGTGTGATGTAACGAATGCGTGCCGAATTGTACGAGTATATATTCGGTATGCGATATGCGTGTGTAGGACTTGAAGAAGACGCGAAGGTGTGTTGTAGGATTTGAAAAAATATCAATTATTCAAAATCAATGTTTATTTTAAATTTGATTGATAGTTCTTGAATGAGGGAAATACTATTTGAAATTATGACTCAATCTGGATATTACTTTAGTAAGTACTTGATGCATAACATAAAAGTTACTTGCTATAAGATCACACTATAGTTGGTAAAAGTGACGATTCAGTAATGGTGGTTTGAAAAATTTGAGCCGCCATTTTGTAAAAAATTTCGGAGGTACAGTCCCCATGTTTTATAAAAAAATATGTTATTCAGTCTAAATTATGCTATAAAAGTTTCAATAAGTTGAAGTTGGTGCAACGTTGTCAAAAAAAAAATAAAAAATGACCACGCGTCGTATTTGCCGCGCATAGTTGTTAGGTATTAATGTGGAGTGAAAAAAAAAATGTTCTTCAGTTTTGATCAAATTTCAGAATTTACTTTGAGTTGAAAGTGCACCATAAAAAATTTCAGAAATTTTACTTTTTATACATTATATAAATTCTATAAACCAAGAAAAAAAATTAAATGATAAAAAAGTGAATAATCTATAACTTTATGCAAAACAGCATTTTCTGTGTAATGACAACATTAATAATTAATTTTTTTGGGGTTCCAAAAGGCATCTCACTCAATTTATCAAAAAAAATTTAAGTTAAGTAATCTTATAAGATGACGAAATTAACAAAAATGTAACCAAAGTTTTATGTTTTTATGGGCGATTACCCCATTCAAAATCGAAAATTCGTACATTTATCATACTTTTTTCGCTTCTAAATTATAATTACATCCTACTTATCTCAAAAAATCCCAACCTTGTGGGATGCCTATTTCCATGATTATCATTTAAAAAATTGAGCCCTCCCACGGTAAAAGTGACCATCCCTATTTTGAGAAGTTTCAAGTAAATCGCAAAAAACTAATTCGGGATCATTTTATGATGTATTTTCTATCAAGTTGAAAAATAAATAGCAGTTTATAATTTCTTCATTTTTTACGCTATGAATCTTCAAACCCATCCCGAAAACTAAAAAATGAATTTTACGTCTTCTTTACATGCCTTGAATCGTTCACAAAAAGAAGTTTCGTGTTTTCCTTAACACGCGGTTGGCACCACTGCGTTCAGCTGCGATCTTTCGCTTGAAAAGAACCTTTTACACGTTTAATATTTTTAAAACGGTGTCGTTTGTCGGCAGAGCCCTAATTCAATGAAGGAGAATGCACAAGGAGGAACAAATAATATAGGGTGTCGTTTGTCTCCAGTGCCTATACGTTATTTTAAATACATACATATATGCATACTTGACGCGTGATTTTTTCCTCATTGTACTTTTTGGGTTACACATATTAACGCAACATAGTTTAAATTACGTTTCATTTATAATCAGTTTCAAACCTAACGTTTACGTACCCATTTTCATACCTATTGTTTACGGACCGTTTGAAGTTTTATTCGAGAATTTTCTAGGAAACGCTAAACATACTATAATTAGGAAAGCAGTCCGCAAAACCACCACACATCAATGGAAGTTTTGCGAACTTGATTGTGATTGGCTAAAATTCAACCCCTTCCCTATCTCATAAATTATAAATACAGCTTTCGCTAATTGAACTTCTCATTCTAGTTTGTGAAACGCTTCAGTTAAATTGGGTTATGTGCGTTGATCCGATCTCTTCCTCACCTTTCCCTTATACATACGTTAAATGCCTTAGGTTACATACATGCGTGACATAGGCAAGTAAATTCACATTCACCTTAGTTTACATAAGTAGTAGTAGTAGTATTAGGTGTAGTAGTAGTTGCAGTAGTTGTGAAACATTTCTATACCTACCGTTTACGGACCCGCTATTAAGCAGCGTTAGGTTAGGTTAGATTACATACACACACCCATACATGTTAGGTTGCATATGTAGTGGTGAATCGTGTATATACCTACCGTTTACGGACCTGATGTGAAGTGGGGGCTAGGTTAGGTTACGCACACACACGCACATACGTTAGGTTGTATATGTAGTGGTGAATCATTGTTGGACCCACCGTTTGCGGACAGGGCCGGTCCGCAAATGGTAGGTCCTACTACTGGCGACATCAGAAGCATCAGCGAAAAGGACTAACGGTATTTCGGCGATTGGATGGTACAATAGCGTAGTGTTAGCGAGATCGTCTTTCATCTTCTGAAAAGATTTAAGACGCTCTTCGTTCCATTTGACCTGCATTCGGTCATTCTTTTTCGAATTTTTGAAAAGCGATGTGAGGGACGCTTGCGTTTGAGCTACGTTAAGTATGCAGCGGCGGTAATAATTAATAACACCTACAAAGGAGCGTAACTCGCAAATAGTTTTAGGTTGAGGAATCAAAAGGATTGTGTCAACGCTTGACTTTAAAGGTTTGGTTCCTTCGCTATTAATTAAAAAACCTAAGAACGATATTTCTTCTTCGAGGGCATACTCGCATTTTGAGACATTAATAGTGATTCCAGCATTGTTAAGGCACTTGAGGGTTATTTCTAAATGTGTTTTATGCCGTTCAAGGTCCTCTGATGCGATCAAAATGTCATCGAGAGGCAAAACAAAAATCTAGGTCTCGAAATAGATCGTTAATAAATCTTTGAAAGGTTTGTGCGGCGTTTTTCAGACCAAAAGGCATTTTGAGGAATTCGAAAAGGCCAAAAGGCGTGATTATCGCAGTTTCGGGAATATCCTCAGGTTAGACTGGTATATGATGATACGCACAAACAATATCCAGCTTGGAAAAAATTATCTTACCAGCTAATTGGGTATTGAAATCTTGTATATTAGGGACTAGATAGCGATCACCAATGTCGTGGTGCTATCGCGTATGTAAAATTGCGAGACGATGTTACATTAAAAGAGTATATTATGGAACTGACTGCACGGCTTAGTCTAAGGGCTCGCGTTCGCAGTCACTGGAGAAAGTCGAAGCTAAACGGTTTCTTATTGTCTGCGCCACCCTCGATCGCTGTTTGGGTACTTGAGCCGGTTCGCGAAGCGAGCGTGAGGCTACACCTATAACAATCCTGTGAGTAATGACGACGGTCAAGTTCTAAAAGTAAATGAAGAGAACTTGATCTGTGGGCTTGTATCATATCATTTTGTAGCTAAACTTTTTTTTTGTTTTGTTTGTTGAGTACATAATACACAGTACACTTGTTTTGAACTTAACCACTTTGCTTTTCAGAAGTCTTTTTTCCAGATATCAGTGGTTTTTTTTTTTTTGTAATGGCGAGGAATGAATGATATAAGAAATTTTAGTTGCCATTATAAAAGAAATGTCATGTAAATCTACTTTATTATCGTCTTTGTCGTTCTCTTCATGCCATTTTTATTAACTTATATTGAGAATTTGTAATTTAGTGGAATTGCTTCATTGATGAATAGATGAAATATAAATAATGATAAAAGAATAATTATTCTCAAGAAAACTTATTTGATGAGATAGTTGGACTAAAGTCTTACATGCACTACTTCATGTCGAACAGATGAAGGAAACAAAATTTTACTTCTCTATCTTCATTAGCATTGTTGAAAAGCAGTAAACTCAAGTTTTATAAACTTTGCGCAGGTTTATAGAAGGACCTAATGCATCAAATGAGATGAATGTTCTCGTTATTGTTTTATTATTAAAAATCACGATTCTTGTGATAATGTTTCTTTTTCGATAACGAAGTGAGTATGATTTCCCAATTATGACCAATTAATATTGAAGAAACAATGGTTTACATGTATGGTTGATGGAGTGGGATTATGAATCCGTTTTTTAGCGGACTATACTTTCAATAGTAAATCCGCTATTGCATTCACTCAGTTTCTTAGTTTCTTTCTTCATTTATTTATTTATTTATTAATTTAGTTATTTATGTATTTATTTATTTAGTTATTTATTTATTTATTTTATTATTATTTATTTAATTATTTATTTATGAAAGTGTACCCATTTTCATGAAATACTTCATTCAGCCTTCTCTATACCTACTTTAATGTCTGATCCGTACCAAGAAGTCTATGCATTTCCGATTTCAATTTCCACTTTCTTGCCTCATGCTTTTCTTTTATTTCAATTTCCTCTACTTTTCGAAAATTCCACAAACTTTGCGCAAGACTACAGAAAGGCATAATGCACCAAATGAGCTGAAATTTTGGTGGACTTATTGCGAGCGTACTGTAGAATATTCCTTTGTACTTTCCGTACCATATTAAAAATTTTTGGCCCCTTTTAAAAGGAGAAGAGGTACAAAAGGGGGCCAAATTATACCAAACTCGTATAATCCCTACTTCAGTTCATACAGACGAAGCATACAAAATTTCACGTCTCTATCTTCATTACTAGTGGAGAAAACCCGATGACCTCAAATCAAATTATTGTTGACCAAAAAATGGGTATAATTCGCTTAGTTGAGAGGCTAATAATTCGACGAGTTTTTATCGTAAAGCATTTAATCTATACCTTGTTTTGAAGCTTTCGACGAAATCTTTAAAATAAGCTATAAATATATCCATTACGACCCGTAGTTTAGGTAAAAATTACATACACGCTATAGAGTAAGGTAAACGCCCCAATAATGGACATATACACTAGTAATCAACACCCCTCATATTAACTCAATTTATTAGAAATAAATCTGTTGATAGCGCCACCGAGTTATTTTTTATGAAATGTGTAACCATTTTTTGATTAGTTCCCCCACCCACTTTACTTCCAGCAACATTTTTACGTTATCCAGAAAATGTTAAAAATCAGTACATGTAAAATTGATGCTAAAGTTAATAATCTTGAGTGTTTTGTTAAGACACGCAGTGTTCTTATTAAGCGTTTTGAATAAATAAATAAAACTGTAAGTGGTAATTGTAATTTTTTAATTATTTTAGATGATATTTTTAACGATAATAACTATAAAAATAGATTAAAAAATTATTTTTATAGTTTTTATCGAGGGTGTCAATTACAGGTACCAAAATTTCATCTATACCCTAGTAATCGACATGGGTGTCGATTATAGGAAATGAGACCTCGTACTTCGATTAACTTTTTTAGTATGAAAAATAAACATTTTCATGAATTCAAATACATAAAATTAATATTTGCCTCTCCCTAATTCTAAAAATCAATTATCGACATACGATTTTAGCAGTAACTTTCGAGCTTTTTGTGAATTTTGAAGCTGTCGACTACTGGGGCGTAGTTGGTGTCGATTACTGACACGACAGATTTTTACTTAAAAAATATACTTTTTTTGAACAGTTATGGCCCCGCGTTTTGAATATTCTCAGAAAGAAATGGAAGCTGCAATACTAGCAGTTCAAAAAGATGGTATAAGTGTAGCAGGAGCGGCTAGACAGTTTAAAGTTCCTCGAATGTAAATTTTGTTTCCTTTTTTTTAAAGAAGGTTATTTTAATATCGAAGAACAGAGATCTAATTTTGTATTGCTGCTAAGTGTTTTTTATATTTTTTTCAAGGGGAAGAAGTTGGGGTGTCGATAACTGGATCGAAAATGTCGATAATAGGTACAAGGGGTGTCGATTATAGGTACAAGTAGCTATTCTGACATTTTCTTGAAAATGTATTTTTTTAAATATTAAACTTGAACTTTCTAAAACTTTCGTACCATTTTTTCAAACTAGAATGATGGTAAAATAAGTAAACAATTCAACCTCCCCCCGTAGATAGCTCACAGAGGTCTCATAAATACTCAAACAAAAAAAATCTCTTAACCTGTCGATGACTAGGGCGTTTACCTTAAATCCTGTTCGCAGAATGTAAGCAGAGTAGGCCGTTGCTCATGTTGACGGGCATTTTCGTTCGTTACCATGGTAATTTGGTTGCGTTTTGAATTTGACTCGTAGAACTACCATTCTTCTTGATGATGAAATTCGAAGATTCCATTACCCAACCTATCAATTCGGTCTATCTAATGATAAGAAGGTATTGAAACTCAAAAATGTATAATTAGGTATCTTATCATTTTTAATTTCATGTAACGAATAAAAAAATTCTAGGGTGCCTATATAAAATAATAATTTGAGATTTAGATTTTCATTTGAAAGAATTAGTTCGACTTCGATGAGATCAGTGAACACTTATCTACGAGTGGTACGCGGTACATAAAATGGATAATGCTCTAAAATGTTTATTTTCCTGTGTTTAGTTCAACTCTTTCCACTATTTCACTATTTTGTTGTTTGATGACATCGTATCAGGTCAGTCATTTATGTTTTGTTTTTTTTTTAATCTGTCAACCTATTTAATTACTTATAAATTGCTGCACCTATAAATTCTGAGAGCATTCTTTATGGTCAAGGTCGTGCTTAAATTAAGTGTTGCGACGTTCCTCAATTTCCAAGTCTCTGGTTACAGCCTTACCTATTTTCGTCATTACGTCTATCCTTCTGACAATCATGAGTATTATCCTCATTAGGTGAATCGGACAATCCATTACGATATTAGCTATTTACGAAATCCCGCGAACTTGACATATAATAATTGTTGTTAAAAAATGATTCACGCGCACCCGAGAGTTCGGCACTCCCCTCGTGATTGGCAGTAAATTTGAAACTTTGCCCTACCGCTTCGCAACCAAGTTCAAAATCAATTTGTTCGCGAATTTTTCTTTTCAATTTCTCCATACTGAAGAAGGCCGAAATTTTTAGTTCGCGACGTAAGCTTTGCGGGAGTTTATCTATTATCATGAGTGGTGCCGATCTAAATCGAGACGCACCTTCGTGAGTTTCCCGAAAGTACTTTCCCATTTTTGAATTTCCACTAGGGCTTTTTCGGTGGTGTTAAAGAGAGGTACCACCATTTACACACACACTTTGATTGCGCTTTCTGGGACCAGAATACTCGAAAAAAGGCACCACCAAATCTGAGTATGACCGTGTACCAAACGAATGGTAGTTTTCCTTATGCACCTGTTCGCCATTCATCTCATCATCTACCTTGGCTCTCGACTGATAAAATTCCATCAAATTATCATGGGTGGGAAGGGGAGCGAAAGGATCGAAAGTATTCAAACCTATTTGACTATCCAGTTATCACCCATCAAGAGGTCATTACTGAATTATCAACTCTACCAGGAAGTACCATCACAAACCGGCTTCCATCGATAAAATTACGCCATAAAGATAATATCGACGATAAATTAATATAAAAATTTAAAAGCGATATGGAGGTCGAAAACGTCGTCCTCTAATGTAATTAAGAAATTGATTTAATTTACTGTTGGCGTTGTTAGTCATATTAGACTAAAAAATTTTCATTGAAGAAATATAACTATTTCAATAAAACGCCAAATAAAAATTATAAAAATTATATATAAAAAAAAAATGCTTACGCGTTTCGGCGCACTGCCATCTTCGGAGCTTAATATCAAACTGCCGAAAACCTGCGAACAACTCTACTATACAATGGCGCGTAATTACATTTATTTATTTAAAAAAGCAATTATATTAGAAACATAATCAAAAGTACTGCGTTCCAGAGTGTTTTCATTCAACATTACTTCCCCAGCACTAACATGACTGCAAATTTCGAAATTTTCCAGCCAATCTAAACGCCTACCCTTATTTTCGACATGCAAAATCACAAAATCCCTATTTATATCGAAATTATGAGTATGGTTAATTAAATGATCAGCAAACGTAGATATACCTATTTTTTTATTTATGAATGCGCGATAATGTTCTTTAAATCTAACAGTGAAGGATCTGCCTGTTTGACCAATATAAATAGCTTTGCAGGTGTTGCATATTAATTTATATACTCCGCTTCTTTTTATTTTAGGAATGCGATCCTTATTATTACAGAATAATTTCCTGATAGTGTTTGTGGGGGTAAATGCAAATTTAGTGTTGTCACTATTAAATTTTTTGATTTTATGTACAAAAGTTTGAGTAATGTTACCAAAACAACTAAATTTTTTCCATTTTATTTTTTGAGGAAAAGGATTAATGTGTAGAGTGGTGGGATTTTTTATACAGCAATTTTTAATGCGTCTTTGATAAATTTTTGCGGCAATATTTTTTTCAAATCCATTATTTTCAGCCAACTTGTAGATAGTGTTAAGTTCTTTTTCGAAATTTTCTTTATTAAGAGGAATTCTCAATAGCCGATCGAATAAATAAATAAGACCTGAATTTTTATGATGTTGATGGTGAACAGATGATTTATGGATTAAAATATCCGAATAAATGGGTTTTCGAAAAATGTCGAAATTAAAAACTTTATCAACAATAGAAACGTTAATATTGAGGAAATTCATAGATTGGCCTCCTATTTCTAATGTGAATTTAATAGATTCGTAGAGGGAATTGATGTATTGGTGAAACTCGTTAAGTTCTGATTCATCACCTAGCCATAAGCCAATTATGTCGTCAACATAACGATACCAGAATCCTAATTTTGAAGCATATACAGACTCATTCATAACTTTTAATTCCAAAAAATTCATAAAAATTTCGGTCATTATTGGAGCAATAGGAGAACCCATTTGAAAACCATCATCAAACTGATAGTATTTAGTATCGAACACGCATATATTATTATAAAACAGTAACGAAATTATGTTTTTTAATTCTTCCTTGGCAAGAGGGTGAAGATGTGATTTATCGATTAGACTATTAACAATATTTTGGCATATATCAAGCGGAATTTTCGTGTATAAGGAAACCACATCGAAGGAAAATAGGAAGGCTTAATATTACAATCATAAATGCGTTCGATGTTTTGAGATGTATTTTTAATTTGAAAATGTGAATTGAAGCTAATCTGTTCCTTAAAAACTTTATCTACATATTTAGCCAGCTTATACATCAACGTAGTCTGAATGTACGAAACAACAGGAAGAATAGGAGCGTCTGGTTTGTGTAATTTTATAAGCCCATACAAGCGAGGAGGAAGGGTTCATTTATTACAAATAGTTAGCCTCACAGGGTGAAATTAGATGACTGGGATTTTTAACAGTTTGACGAGCTTTAGATATTAATTTATTTAGCGGGTCGTTGATAGGTTTGGCATTGTTTTTTGTTAAAAATCTAAAATCTTATCGTTGTATTCGTCTTTATGGAGTATAACTACTGTATTACCTTTATCTTCTTTTGTCAACGCAAGATTATTCGACTTTAATTTAACATTTATACGTTTAGTGGTCTGTAGGCTCATTCTATCTTGTATCTAGCGTTGTTTATGTTTCAAGTTTTTATCGCAGCTATTGAACGAGTCCCATAATGCAGCAGTGTATAGGTCACTATTCCCTATCTCGGAATTGGTTATTGCGTCTAATGAAATCTGAATTATCTGCGTCGCACGTGTAGTAGGTAGATTATGTTTCAAGCCTTTTTTCAGTAGCGAAATTTCGTCGCTTGTGAAATGGACATCCGTACAGTTTTGGAAACGTGGGTAGAACTGATGATTGATGTGGGTATTATTGTTTTTGGA
The DNA here is from genome assembly GCA_009761765.1 of Phenacoccus solenopsis. Classification (NCBI taxonomy): domain Eukaryota; kingdom Metazoa; phylum Arthropoda; class Insecta; order Hemiptera; family Pseudococcidae; genus Phenacoccus; species Phenacoccus solenopsis. The sequence continues at coordinate 45,059,923 of CM019754.1, read as the reverse complement.
TTTTTGCAGATTAATTAAACGAGATAATTTTTTGTGATGATGTAATCTCACATGATATACTATTTTACTTATGTATGAGAATGTTGTATCCAGAAAAGCCACCAATTCTGCGTGATGTAGTTGTTGCGATAGTTTCGAGTAAATCACATATAAATATGTTGAGAACGAATCTCTTCTGCTATGAAGGTATCTTATCTCTTCTATCAACCATTTCCATTGTGCGAATTTCTTAGTCTTCATTGCCGCATTCGTTTTTCGTGTAATTCGAATATTAATATAATTGGGAATTACCTTTAACTTCTTGCATCGCGAATTAAATAGCAGGTATTATGAGTATGGTTAATTAAATGATCAGCAAACGTAGATATACCTATTTTTTTATTTATGAATGCGCGATAATGTTCTTTAAATCTAACAGTGAAGGATCTGCCTGTTTGACCAATATAAATAGCTTTGCAGGTGTTGCATATTAATTTATATACTCCGCTTCTTTTTATTTTAGGAATGCGATCCTTATTATTACAGAATAATTTCCTGATAGTGTTTGTGGGGGTAAATGCAAATTTAGTGTTGTCACTATTAAATTTTTTGATTTTATGTACAAAAGTTTGAGTAATGTTACCAAAATAACTAAATTATACTCATAATTTCGATCTAAATAGGGATTTTGTGATTTTGCATGTCGAAAATAAGGGTAGGCGTTTAGATTGGCTGGAAAATTTCGAAATTTGCAGTCATGTTAATGCTGGGGAAGTAGTGTTGAATGAAAACACTTCAGAACGCAGTACTTTTGATTATGTTTCTAATATAATTGCGTATTTAAATAAATAAATGTAATTACGCGCCATTGTATAGTAGAGTTGTTCGCAGGTTTTCGGCAGTTTAATATTAAGCTCTGAAGATGGCAGTGCGCCGAAACGCGTAAGCATATATTTTTTTTTTAATCATTTTTATAATTTTTATTTGGCGTTTTATTGTAAAAGTTATATTTCTTCAATAAAAAAAAAAAAAAAAAAACGTAAGCAGCCATGCCGCATTACTGGAGCTGAGTTTTTAACTGGGGCTTGTTTTGATTTAGTAATAACCTTGCTTAACCGTTCATCACTACAGGCCACACCCAAAAAACCCCTACCCTATCCTTTCCAAAAACACTTAAGAAACTCAATTTGGCACAAATGTAGTATTTCTTGCCATGAAATAATCATGCGAACACATATTTCTCAAATTATAACTATTTGAGGGTCCTCAAATTATCTTCAAATTTTGTAAATCCGCCATTTTGGATCCATTTTGACTCAAATTCAAGTGGTTATGTTCTGGTCACAAACTAATCCTACACACAAAGTTTGACCATTCTGGGCCGATTTGGTGATGAGATATGGAAGATTCATGAAATTTCTTGCAGTAATTTCCCCTCCGAAAGCCGTTTTTTGCTCTAACTCCCCTCCAAAATCACTGAGGAAGCTAAAATCAAAATACGTTTGTCACTTGGGCTCATTTTATCATATGACACAGCAATAAAAAATTTTCGACCCCTCCTGTACCCCCACCACTATTTTAGGTTGGTAACCCCGCCTTCCCCCTCCAACATCATGTATGGAAGTGAATTCGGGATATAGTATACAACTTATCCCCAATAACCATATGAATTCATATTAATTACATTTTTACCAACTTGAGGCTCCTCAAGCTCTACTCAAAATTTTGATAATCCGCCATTTTGAATCCATTTTGATCCAAATTCAAGAGGTCATATTGTGGTCACCAACTAACCTCACACACAAAATTTTACCACTTCAACTTGATTTGGTGGGGAGAAATGGAAGATTCAAGAAATTTCATGACTCAAAACTTCCTCAAAAAGCCGTTTTTTGATCTAACTCCTCTCAATATGCACTCAAGAAGCTGAAATTTGGATATGTTAGTATCCGTGACTCACTCTTTCATATGAAATCAAAAAGGAAAAATTTGAGCTATTTGCCCCTTCTCCAGCCCCCCTCAAAATTTGAGTGATCCGCCATTTTGAAATTTATCGAAAAAACAAAAAAAGTATTTTTGCGCATTTTCAAGAAGAGTCTCTCACCAAATTTTGAGCGAATTTTATGAATACTCGCCGGCGCTACGCGTGGGGAAAAAAAAAATATAGATATAGTTTTAGTCATAGTGGTGCCCGTTTTAAGCATACGAAGTCATTGTGGTGCCCGTTTTTAACGTTGTGGTGCCCAAATCAGGCGCCACAAGGTTTTTAAACTAAAAACTATCAGAAAATGATCGTCCCACCCCTTTGGGTCCACAGCTGAAGTTTTAGAGGTGGGCACCACAATGACTATATTTATATATTAAAAATTAAACTCCTTATAAACACTGGAGTTTATGGTATATATACTTTGTGGTGCCCGATATGGAATCCTCAAAAGACACTTTCTTTGTGGTGCCCGGCATATGGCTGGGCGCCTCATAGTTCAAAATATACAAGGGCACCACAAGATATTGAATACGTATATTCATATATACCAAAAAGTTGGACATTTTCCAAATGATTACAAATGGTCTGAAACGCAAAGCTATCGTTTTGTTAAAAACTCAGCTAAAAAAATTTTAGTCGTCCTATAAATTATGAGATTTGCTGTATTCACCAAGTACTTTCACAAAATTTCTGTAAGACAGAGTACTCGCTTAGTACTTTCTCAGTCTCAGGCAAAAGATGCGAAATGCGATGTAAGTTAAAATTTATCATTGTATATGAGTGCGTTACACATAGTATAATTGAATGTTAATTACTTCATCTTATTGAAAATTTTACATTGAAACCTTATTTAAAAATTAAGTTGAGTTGTCGCATACACACAGTAACAATAAATCAAGAGTTGGAAAAAGTTTTGAGGTACAGTTACCAAAAAGCCAAATTTAAAAAAAATACTATATTCGAGTATACCACCATATCTACCTTTTTGATTTTTCTGATCATGAGAGGAACGCAAACCCTAAAAAATTGTAAAATTATTATAAGGTTCTTATCTACTTTTTGAGTTTTTGCTCACGTGAGAACTTTTTATTTTGGAGAAGTTGGGGTCTTTGAAAATTAATATTGTTGAAATTGAAGGAATACTATTACAAACATCGTTCAAAACTGGATTTACCACTTATAAATTTAAACAAATTTCTCTCCCTTAAAATAAATGAAAAATGTTGAATTTTTTGTTGCTACACTCGAGCCATATTGCTTAGATGCTAACTCATACACCAAGTTCAATGAGAATGCCTTTCAAGCAAAATTCTTCACGCTGTATTGTTCCCGCAACGTTGCTTAGTGGCATGCAGTTTATAATAATTAGTTTGTAAGTTGGAAAATGAGCCTACTCCGCTAAGACCTACTATATCGGTCCTGCTACTGCCAACATCGCATTTTCTTTTTACCTCCTTTCACTTTGCTTCATCTGACTGTAGTTGCACTTGCATGTTCTCAAGTCAGCCACTTAAGGTAGGATCAGCTTTATAATGTGGAGGTTTCCTCCAGGCATGCGACCAAATGAAGAGTGATGCGGAGGTTTTCTGACACATGCGACTACTGAAGGTAAAGGTTGAAGATCTAAATTGGACTTCAAAATTCATACTTGTGTAATAATCGGAAAATGCGTAATTTTTCAGTAGCGTAAGGATAACAATCGTATCACGTCACTGCACAAATGTGCTTAATGATGGGGTATAACAGAACATACTGGCAAAATTTCAACTACATACCGTACTTTCCAGACTTTGGTGTTAACAGGCGGGGTTTTCGAGTTAACAATTTTCAAGAATTTTTTATGCGAAAATTCGTAAAATAAAATTGGATTTTCAACGTCTATACCCCAAATAACTAAAAAGTGTCCAAGCTGGGGGTAAGGAAGAATGTACCCTCCACAGTCTCAACTACTACCCTAATTTTCACAATTTTATTTGAACTAGATTTATCGAGTTATGAATTTTCAATAATTTCTTCATATATGTATTTTGGAGTCAAAATTAGATTTTCAACACCAATACCTGAAATAATAGAAAGTGCATAGGGATGTGGTATGACAGAAGGTATACTCGCTAACATATACCAACTAGAACTACTTATCGTACTTTAATGAACCTTGTATGCAGCTAAGGTTTTTGATTTATGACATTTCAGTAAATTTTTATCATTTATAAATTTGGATGTGAAGTTTGGATTTTCAAACCCTATACCCAGAACACTAAAAAGTGACCAAGAATCGGGTATGAAAGAATGTACTCGCTTCTGTCTCAGCTACTCGCTTAATTTTCCAGAATTTTGTTTAGAGCCGGAGGGTTGGGGTTCTGAATTTTCAATAATTTTTTCATAATTGTATTTAAAGTTGAAAGTTAAATTTGGATTTTCAATGTGTATACCCAGAACACTAGAAAGTGGGCAAGGATTCCAAATTTACCAACTTTCCAGAAGTCAAAAGGGAAGCTTTCCCCTTTCGGTGCGTCCCGATTTTCAATTTATGAAATTTCAATAAATTTCTGTTCTCTATCAATTTGGAAACTAAATTCGGATTTTCTGAATTTTGTTAACACCAGAGTTTTCATGTTATGAATTTTCAAAAATGTTTGTTTGTTTTAGCTTTGCCAAACGCATATTTATTAACAATTAATATAATAATAATGGGAATTCAAAAGATATTGTTTATTAAATTGCTATACGCAGTTTTAATATTTTCTACTGAGCAACAAGATCCTCGAAAAAGAGTGCAGTTAATGTATAACACAGAAATGATGTCCAATGAATATGTCGAATTTTCTTCTGAATTAGGCCAAGGAGAAGAACTAATTGAATTTGAAGAATTTCTTGCAGGAACCGAAGTTTTTATCGACAAATCTCTACTTATCCATTATATTCATAAAAACAAGAAACACAAGAACGCCCCCCTTGCAATTACTGCTCCCTCTAAATGGGGTAAGAGTACGCTAATAGCAATGCTGAAGTTTTTCTACTCAATACAACTAAATAAGGATTATAAACCAGTTGAAATTACCAGCACTAACGCTTATAAATTTTTCAATGATGGAAAAATTTCCTATCACAGTAAAACATATTCTTATGATTCCCGCCCTTTACTTTCGGGCAAAGAATATGAAGAAATACGCAAGAAATATCTTGGAAAACAACCAATATTTGTGATTTCATTCTTATCACTTTTTACAACAGAGGTCGATAAGCACCAAAGCTTGAAAACATTACTGTTGAAGGCATTATTATATTCAGGCTATGACAAAGTTATTGACCACCTTTGTTCAACTCATAAAAATATTCACGAGCAGACTATATCACCGTTAATGAAACAACTTTGCTGTTCATACAATGCTTTCGTCAACACGGATGTGCGTAATAATGACATTATAAATGTAATAGTGACTTTGTTATACAGTTATTTCGACAATAAGGTGGTTCTCGTAATCGATGAGATGGAGCAGTATCCCAAAGGTGTATATGAAACTGTAGAGCTCAGTATAAAAGAAGAAAATGAATACATTCGGTTTTATGTTGACATTTTAAAACCTGTTATGAAAGTAAACCCATATATATTGTATACACTGATAGTTGGAGTGTTTCCATTCACGTTTCCTGGAAGCTCTACAATAACGCCTAAATTCGTGCCTTATTATTCTAAAGAAATGCTCCCTTTTTTCGGCTTATTAGATAGCTTGACAATGGATCTATTCAAGAAAGCTAAAATAGGTACTGAAAAAGAAAAGCAAATGAATAATTCGTACAATCATTATAGATGTCCTAGTTGCATGGATATCAGTTTTTATAATCCATATTCTGTCTTGTTAAACTTGCATATAGAGTCTCCGAACCCTTGGGCTGATGTTAATCGCCAAATATACTTTATTCAAAAAGTTGTTAAAAATGATATATATGCAAGAAAGGATTTGTTTTTGTTATTACAAGGTGAATGCCTTGGGATTGATTACCATGAAGGTGCAGCATATATACCTAATATGGAAACATTTATAGGGGTAGATGCTCGGGTGGAAAAGAATGACCAGTTTTACATCGATTTTAAATACCATTTGTGGCACGTGGGATTTGTCACAATTAGTGATACAAAGAAATTTTATGATGATAAAGATAACACATATTTCAAATTGAGCAGAAAGAAAAAGGATTTAAAAAGACCAATACCTAAGACAAAATTTTGCTTATCCATTCCTAATGAAGAAACTCGTGAAGTTTTTAAGAGGTTATTAAGTTTCCCTAAAAAACTTCAAATGGAGGCTCTCGAATCATTTAATGACATTATGAAAGATTTTTCGCTACCAGCATCTCAATTTGGTCAGGCTTTTGAATTAATGCTCAATAGTGTTCTAAAAACAGTGAAGCACGGAAGCGAAATGTATTACCATAGTATTTTATTCAGTGAGATCATTGAGAATTTCGGCAGACTTTATAATTATGAACACATAGAGCTGGATCATAGAATGAAAGAAAACCAAGCAGAAGAGCCTGATATCGTTATACACAACAATCATAATGGAGCTATTATTGAAGTAAAATTCAACATCAACGATAAGAAATTCAATGAATATTTCGATTTACAATTATGCAAATATGGGATTAGATTCCACCAAGCTCATGAAAACGTCAAATTAAGACTTATTTGTTTACGAGTATCCGAAAATAAGGATGAAAGAGTTACTGTGACAATCAAAGAATATGAACCTTTGAAGTCCAAAGAAGATTTCGATAATTTAAAAACTTTATGCAATGACAATGAAGAAGCATACGCAAGTAAACCCAAGCGGTCTTCTAAAAACCCTGATACCACAAAGCTTCGCAAAAGTAAGTCAGTAAGATTAATTTTCATTTCACTTGAAAGATACTAATAGTTAATCTATCTGTGCTCGAGTGATAGGTATTTATTCGAGGCTGAGTGGTTGTGATTAGAGTAATGGAGTGTCAACAGTATCAGTATAGTAGGTTATCACATTTCAAGGTTTTTGAGAAAACTGCTATCTGCAAAATAATGAAGTTTTCTCATGCTGCATAACTTGTGTGTAACTGTCTATCTACCCAATAGAATGCATCAATCATCAACAACCAGTTTCAAATACAAAGAGTCGCTCGAGGCAGATTCGCGCAACTACATATTATAGTTATAGTCATTAATTATTATTCTTCATTCACCTCGCATGGTTTTCACTTATCTTCGCGTTAGATAATAAGTACTATTATTTAATAAAATTTCAGATGCTAGAACCAGATTTACTAGGAAACCATCTTCTGATATTGAGAAACTAAACTCTAAAACCACTAAAACGAATGGAAGAACCACATTTACTACGAAACCATCTCCTAGTATTAAGGAACAAACCTCTGAAATCACTGAAACGAATGGAAGTCCTACGATGCCTGTAACAAAAGAGGAAAAATGTGTAATCAAAGGGCCTATGAAACCATCTTCTGATATTGAGAAACTAAACTCTAAAACCACTAAAACGAATGGAAGAACCACATTTACTACGAAACCATCTCCTAGTATTAAGGAACAAACCTCTGAAATCACTGAAACGAATGGAAGTCCTACGATGCCTGTAACAAAAGAGGAAGAATGTGGAATCAAAGGGCACTAATCTCCCAAATGCTTAGAACTATTTCGATCATGATTTATAGATTGTTTTATTATACCCAATACTTTGAGATTAGATTCGGACTATTTGGACTTTTGAAAGATTTATAGGACCATTTCGAGCCTTATCTGGTTGTTCTATCTCGAAATACAGTATGTACCATATAAACGTTGTACCTTATAACTGTGGGAGTAAAAATTTTAATTCCATTTTTCTATTTTTTTGATTGTGTAAAATGTGAAAATAAGTGTTATAAACAATGAAAAACTTTAATTTGTTATTTACATTCTAATTATGATCATAAAAGGCATAAAAACAATTTTTATCTGTAGTGATACAAAGTAGCGCACCAGATGGATGTTCTTATCTTATAGGTATGCATTATTTTTACATCGTAATGTTTTTAAGCTTACTCAGTAGCCAACCTGATCACACCAGATATCTTGCACTGCTCTCATTTCTGATTTAGATGTAGATAGTATCGATATACTTTCACATCTATTGGTTGGTCTACTGCAAATATAGAAGGCATAACCCCTTATTTGGGGGAAAATGCTCTCGAATCACATCATGAAGATGTTGACGTTAGATGACCTTATCAACGTGATAAAATTATAAAAACTAGGATTTCTCAGGGTCAGGCACGATTCGAATCAATCGATATTCGAATCATTTTTAAGGAGATTCGTCGTTATAATTGATTCTATCAGAATAGCTCGGGTTGGTTGTATAGTGTAGTTTGGGAGAGTTTTATATAGACTGAAAATGGCGTGTAGGTGAGATTAAATCGACTAGAAAATCCAGGCGAGATGTTTTAAGCGCGTTTACGTGCACTACCCGCAACGTGTAGGAGTAATGGTGAGAAAAAGAAGGGTTTAAGAATATAGCTTTATTTGCATGTTAACTGAACAAATGTACTAACGAAGTGATACTGATCTAGAATCTACGTTACACATTATATTTATAGTTTATTTTCTACGCCATGCCAACCTGCGGGGTGGCACGGTTACAAACGCGAAAATTGGCAAAAGTGAATCGCATCATTCGAGGTGATAGGCGTTTTGATTCCTTCGTTCTATTTTGTGAGCGCGAATGCGCCTACAATTCATACAATGATTCAAATCTATCTCTACTGACAAAATTCAGATATGTGTCCAGGGTTACCAGGGTAAATTTGCGTTAGTGTGGTGTGTAGTACATACCATACTAAAACAAATGACCAGGGTTAGAACCTGGGTTGAAGTGTGGTACTAGACCAGGGTTACTCTGGAAGTGACCAATACATCCACAGTGGTAATGAGCATAAACCTGGTCATAACCATGAGCACCCTGGGCAAAGTACCAGGGCATGATGTTTGCCCCGGGTTGCCCTGACCATGAACAGTACGTCAATACCAACGATGTGCTTTGCTTTGGTCTTAGCCATGAGCACCCTGGTAAGGGTACGGCATTTGCCCATGGTTCCCCTGATCATAACCAATTTTACAATGTACATCATCCTGGTTATACCCCTGGGCACCTCAGTAAAGTACCAGTGTATTTTACATGCTTGTGTATTGTATTGGTTGGGAATCCTGTTATTATTTACAAATCATATATATGACGTTGCGATATTTCGACCAGTATTATAGTTATTATATCTTGTTGTTTTATTATTAAGTTTTACTGTGACATTTTATTTTTGGACTGATATTGTTTAATTTTTATTCAAATATAAGGTAAGTATTACAGAATACTAAATTTAGCTTAATTATATATGTAAAAGTAATTATAAGATATTGAAGTTAGTTTTGAATTTGCAGTGATGAAAAATGTCGTAAGGTAGCCTGGAACCAATGCGACCAAAGTAGCCTGGACAAAATTCGGACCTATGATAAGATTGGTTACCAGTGGGACCATTTTTTCCAGGCTAACGACCCTGGTTTTACATATTTCACAACCATGGAGACCATGGTCTTACTGATTCCAGCGTACCATGGTGATGCTGGAACCAGTATAACCAGGGTAGCCTAGACCAGCGCGACCATGGTAACTGTGGTTGTAAAATGTGTATAACCCGGGTCGTTAGCCTGGAAAAGTGGTCCCATTGGTAACCAACTTTACCATAGGTCCGAATTTTGTCTGTAGGATTAATAACATTGATGCTTTTTCGAAAATTATGATGATTCGTGATTCGAATTCCAGGGGATTCTGGTGATGATTCTTTGTGCGTTTGCGTTTCAGAAGATTTAAATGATGATTCAGGTAATGAGGATGACGATTTTAACTGCGAGATTTTCGCTTTCACATCATCATCATGATGGTATTTCACCCAGAATGCTGTAGAATCTGGCATTATAAATTGCTAAAATATCTGCTCCCTCGTCAGCGTCAGCACTTTTTTTTTTCATTGTGCATTTTCAAAAAATCTATGCAAATAGATCAGAAAATTAGAATATCGTAGAAATAGCAGATAAATGTATTTATGTAGTTGCCCACCTATCAGGATTTTATAGAAAAACGAACTACCAAAAGACTTTTTATTTTTTGTTTCCATCATATTGTTCATTGCACAGATGTTTCGCCGCATATTTCATTGAGAATTCATTTTGTTTTTGAAGTCATGTCATACTTCGTACGACTGCATTTTTTCATCAATTTTATGGCAGAAGTTCGTGAAATTTTATATAAAATTTTAACTAGATTGCTTCGAATTCGATGATGATATTTATAACCGATTGCAAGCAGCTTATTCTTAGTGTCAATTGAGTAAAAGACGCATTGCTATGGATCAGCTTCATATGGATTATACTTCCGCCATCCATTCGGTAGTATTTAACGTTATTCATAATATAGGCCTATTGTTATGTCACATTAGGCAATTCTACTAATTCAAAAAACGTAACAACTTTAAAAAATAAGGGTTAACATAATAAACATTACAACAGTAACTCTCAGATAACAATTTGGAAAAGAATATTAACGAGCAATACATTAAACAGAACTTAAGAGAGTAGGTTAGGAAAATTATGGCACGATATACAAAGTCGTATTTCCATGTTGATCACTAATTCCAATTTGGTCAATTATAAATTTGATGATTTCCTTCAAATATTATCTATTTTGCGAAAGTAGGAGGTTCTTTTCTGGAATCACTTATAGATTTGGTTCAAAATGGTATAGAATGTTGTGGGTAGCGATTCATCAAAAATTCAGACTTCTATTCTAAGTCGAAGCAGTCATTATTTTCGAAAATATCATTTATCGCGATTAGACGAACTTAGGCTGCGTTCTTGGAAAATGAAGCTTGGCATCCATGCCATATCGAACTGGCGTTTAATCTCCTTCATTTGCAAGTATAAATAATTTTGTTATTCGTATTATTTCGTTGTCCGATTTTTAATCCAAACAATATCGTAATATAATTTTGTAAATTATTATTTCAAAGGAATTTAGAAATTTGAAAAATGTGGTCCAGAATGTTTCCCTTAGAAAAACGCATAAAAGAAATTACTCTTTAGACTATAAACTATTATTCAACAATTATTTATATGCCGTCAGCACGTTTTTTGCTTCAGATTTTTCTGTAAGTATAAACTGAAAGCAATCGTTAAATTCTATTTTTACATAGTTTTGAAAACGATAATAATTTCTTTAAATTTTTCAGGTTGAAACACCAAATAGCACATTTTATTCAACCCAAAAATTATTAGCAGTACTTCTTACAAAAGGAATCAAAGATGACTTGATTCGAAACGAAGAAGCGGAAGATAATCAAAGAAAGGTAATTTATCATTGTCTGTAAACCATAAAAAATTCTCTTTATTATGAAAAAAAGTACACATTTGAAAAAACATCCTTGCTGATCACTCCATCAATTTCACCCGCAGTGTATTTGCAAAATACGTATTTACAAAATATCTTTTTAGGTTAACTGAAAGAGAATTATTGTTAGTGTAGAATCGTTGGTATTTTTATCAGAGCAATACAATTTTCTTCTAAATTATCGCATTTAATTGATAATGAAAATGATAAGTATTCATTGGATTTTTTTTTTATTTCCAAGCAATAAAAAAAATGTGCGCCATTGATATTACGTTTTCAGTTGCTAACGAAATGATTTCAAAATTACATTTTCCTAGGAAGTACAGATGGGGATTGAAATTCGCAAAGCAGTCTACGCATGGGTGGCAAAAACAGAGATAAATTCGAAGCCCATATCAAATTTAATGAACCACGTGAATTTAGAAGTGAATGATGTCATGTATACTATTTAACGTAGGTAATACAAGTTCACAATTGAATTTGGTGAAGTAGGGTTTGTTTAGTACTTATTTTTCATTTAATGAATTGCAGATATTTGTTTCTCGGTGTGTAAATTTCGTAAAAAAATATTATACCCACATCACTTTAATAAAGTACATCACGCTGCAATTATTTGAGTTGGTAAACAAATATTTATTAAATTTGAGCCTATTAAAGCATCGGGCAGCAAAAAACAAAAAAAAATTGTGTAAAATAAATAAAGAACACAGGCATAGAAATATGTAATTAGCATATACTTTACGAAATCAGCATAAATAAATTAGTTGTTTCAATAATTACGAGACTGAAAAAGGTTCGCTGATTGAATAAATTTCTTCAGTAGTCGCGAGCCAGATGAGCTTTCTCGGGCAACACGGACCAAATGAAATTCATGTAACAACTTTAAAAAATAAGGGTTAACATAATAAACATTACAACAGTAAATAAATGCAAAACAAATAATTAAATGTAAACTGATGAAGAATATTTATGCTCCAACTTTCAAGATACTGAATTGCATACAAAAAAATTTTATTTAAGCAAATTAAGTTTTAAAAAATTTCAGGCGCTGCTAAACCTAGAAAAAACTGTTAAATGCTATAACTAAATTTCCATGCGACTTTACAAAAAATTATCGTTCAGGATTTATCATTTCCAAAACAATTCGAACCCATGCAATAAAAGAGCAAAATTAAAAAAAAAAAAGCTCAATTAACGTATTTTTTGACACTATTTCTATTATTTTATTTATATTTATTTGTTTATTTTTTTTTTTGTTGTAGTAAGTATATATAGCGTACAGAGCAAGATTACAACGCCTCCGTTGTATCCAACACGAAACAAATTGAAAATTCTTCACCTTAATTTTTTTTTTTTTTAATTGTGATTATATTATATCATGGCTCTTATTTGAACTCTCCAAATTTGGAAATTTGAAATTTGAATGAATTTACGCTCAGCTAGACTACGTCTCAATGATCAACGGTCATTTATAGTTGGAATGATGGTTTACCTTACTCTTATAAGAATTCGTGGGTCGTTCTCATGGTGCATATGGCGAGATGATTCCCAAAATTTCTCAACCTACGGCTCATTGATCACGCAGCATACGAAAAATAACCACCTAATGACGAGATTTAGTACTTACCTAAATGGTTCACGAAGTATTGGAATGAACTAATTCGAAAAACCTTACCTTCAACTATGTCAGGTATTATTGTTATAGAAAACAAAACCTATTAATGTGTTTTTTCAGCTAACAAGATTTACTCTAGCAAATAGACGATAGTAAATTGAGTGACCCATTTTACGTACTTAACTATGTTAGCTACAATTATATAGTCCATAGTTTGAATTATTACCTACATAATTACTGGTTAGAACAATTTCCCAATATCTAAATATAACGTTCGTTATTAATAGAATAATAATATTTTTCGAATTTAACTCTCAGATAATTTAGAATAGAATATTAACGGGTAATACATTAAACAGAACTTGGAGAGTAGGTTAGGACTAGATTTGCTTCGAATTCGATGATGATATTTATAACCGATTGCAAGCAGCTTATTCTCAGTGTCAGTTGAGTAAAAGACGCATTGCTATGGATCAGCTTCATATGGATTATACTTCCGCCATCCATTCGGTAGTATTTAACGTTATTCATAATATAGGCCTATTGTTATGTCACATTAGGCAATTCTACTAATTCAAAAAACGTAACAACTTTAAAAAATAAGGGTTAACATAATAAACATTACAACAGTAACTCTCAGATAACAATTTGGAAAAGAATATTAACGAGCAATACATTAAACAGAACTTAAGAGAGTAGGTTAGGAAAATTATGGCACGATATACAAAGTCGTATTTCCATGTTGATCACTAATTCCAATTTGGTCAATTATAAATTTGATGATTTCCTTCAAATCAAATATTATCTATTTTGCGAAAGTAGGAGGTTCTTTTCTGGAATCACTTATAGATTTGGTTCAAAATGGTATAGAATGTTGTGGGTAGCGATTCATCAAAAATTCAGACTTCTATTCTAAGTCGAAGCAGTCATTATTTTCGAAAATATCATTTATCGCGATTAGACGAACTTAGGCTGCGTTCTTGGAAAATGAAGCTTGGCATCCATGCCATATCGAACTGGCGTTTAATCTCCTTCATTTGCAAGTATAAATAATTTTGTTATTCGTATTATTTCGTTGTCCGATTTTTAATCCAAACAATATCGTAATATAATTTTGTAAATTATTATTTCAAAGGAATTTAGAAATTTGAAAAATGTGGTCCAGAATGTTTCCCTTAGAAAAACGCATAAAAGAAATTACTCTTTAGACTATAAACTATTATTCAACAATTATTTATATGCCGTCAGCACGTTTTTTGCTTCAGATTTTTCTGTAAGTATAAACTGAAAGCAATCGATAGATTCTATTTTTACATAGTTTTGAAAACGATAATAATTTCTTTAAATTTTTCAGGTTGAAACACCAAATAGCACATTTTATTCAACCCAAAAATTATTAGCAGTACTTCTTACAAAAGGAATCAAAGATGACTTGATTCGAAACGAAGACGCGGAAGATAATCAAAGAAAGGTAATTTATCATTGTCTGTAAACCATAAAAAATTCTCTTTATTGTAGTATAAGCCAACATAATACAATCCACCACGCAGAGGTGGATTGTAAAAACCAAAAAATGGGGAGGGCTATAGAGGTTCAGGTATCCTACCTAGACCGCCACCACCCTACTCGTTGTTGAGTAAGGGCATTATGTAAGAAAACAATCAACCAAAATTTGTGCAATGAGGAAACAGAATTTTTTATTATTTAACAGAAAAACATAAATTTATAAAAAAAATTGGGGACAGTTTACCTACAAACAAAGAAACAAAAAAAATATCAATATCGCTAAATTTTGTTTTGTTTCTTTTTTACTTATTTATGTTCATATGTTCATATTTTTGACCATTGGTAACACTATATATTAATCAACATCAACAGAAGAAAATCTTTTTAAACCATTTAAACGACGTATCTTCTAATACTGCGCTCGCCTCGTTCTCTCGGTCTCGCTTTCTGACGCTTCCCTCCCTACTACCTTTGCCGATTAACTTTAATCACCGTTGCACCATTTCACCCATCGATGAACTTGATATTATACTCAATCTCAATAAGTATTATGTATATATTTTATTTCATTTTTATTTTTATTTTTTTCACAAAACAAGGCATCCCCTTACTTTGATGTCATAGATTTTCCCCCTCCTAGAGGCGTCGAGAAAGTTTGCCAGGAAACTTTCAAGACGTCGAGAGGGGTACCCATATCATGACTCAATCTAAAGGAATGCTGGGTAAAAGAAGAGTTGCGCCGGTCTATGAGTCCCAACGTTGTAGCAAAATTATTAAGAATATACCTATAAAAATTAAAAAATTAAATTATTAGTTTGGTACGGTAGAGCTGTCCAAAAAATATATAAATTTACAATGCAAAAAAAAAAATATACATGTTATATTAAAAAAATATTCTTCATGTAAGCGAATCATCTTCTTTCTTCATGTAAGCGAGTCATTTTTTTTTCGATTGGTTAGCGTTTAGAGACAATTTTTAAATAGCGAATATTCGCACATCGAATCATTGTCGGGTTATTTATATCACACAATTCGTAATAATTTGGATGTTTTTCACGAATGACTTGAAAAGGACCAGCGAACTGAGGCGCCAATTTTGCGACCACACCAGCGCTTGCATTTGACAACGTATATTGACGAATATATACCACTGAACCAGGCATTAATGTGGCAATTTTATTTTTTGCATCACTATACAACTTACGACGACTGTAACTGGTTCTTAAATTTTTCAAGACTCCTTCACTAAGTTTTTTATGGTCCAATTTTTTCTCAAGATTCAAAAATTGATTCAACACGGTCTACATATTTTTTCTTTTTCATGACCTCGTAGGGAATTGCATCAGTACTTGACGATTTCGTGATATTCAACTTTGTTTCTACATCACGAAGTACGTGTGCCCATTTTTTGTGACTATTTTCGCAGTATATATGCAGACATGTGGCAGTAGAAGGCATTACCCTCTCAATAGGATTAGAACTGGGCGTAGCTGTATATTTTAGTCGAACTTTCTCGCGACTCCAGTATTTTCTTCAAAATTCACTTCTAGAGGACGGACCATTACCACTTAAAAGCGAATCTGGTTTCCCAAATTGCTTGGATCCATTTTTGGACGCATTTAATTGACGCAGTCGAGGTGGCATATTTAATAGGAAAAAATTTAACATAATTATTTAGAAAAGAAGTCCTGCATTGCAAAAACGTATTTCGTCGATGAGCGTCCTACAGGTAACGGACCAAAGTGATCTATAGCTACTGTCTCATTAATGTTCTGGGGAATTTCACCCACTAATGTTCTATGAAAACGATTACTTTTTTTCATCCTTTAGCAAGTTGGACATTTTGAGACAAAGTCTAGGACATTTGATACTAAACTCCGCCAATCAAATTTCCTCCTCAATAATCGAACCATTTTTGTTGATCCAACATGGCCATAATTCAGATGATAATATTCAATTAAACGACGACGAAGTTTTATAGGTACAAAAATACGTTCCTTGCCATCACGTGCTGTCCAATAATATAGGTCATTACTGTTATGTAGCGAGATTCGTTTATTACCTTTTGCTAGGAATTGATTTAATATAGGATCTGCTAATTGGAGTGACCTATTTTATAAATCGCGATTTGATGACTTATCGATACAATAGTCAAATAAGTTAATTTCTATCTCAGGTCCACCAATACTGCTATCACTTTGTTGCCTTGATCCTTGTTGCTGAAAGCACGATAGGGTGTCAGCAACACCTCCTATAATAAAAGGCCTGGGCGCAGAGTTATGACGTCATCACTAGGAGGCTGAAGTTGCGCGTTTTACATTGTTTCTTATGTAACTTTGCGAATTTTTTACGGCGTTTCGGGTGGCGCTAGCGCTTTGGAAAAAATTTTACCTCATAGAGGACGTTATGGAGAGTATATAAAAAAAAAATCAGACTTCTACCTATCAAAATAGCGATTTTGTTATTTTTTTCAAAAATCTGTATTTATGCATTTTTTATAAGTCTGAATTTTTTTTCACATACTCCTCATCATCTCCTTTTTACGGTAAAATTTTTTCCAAATCGCTAGCGTCACCTGGAGCGCCGTAAAAAACTCGCAAAGTTACATAAGAAACAATGTAAAACGCGCAACTTCAGCCTCCTAAGCGTGACGTCATAACACCTGCGCCTTGCCTGCGCCCAGGCCTTTTATTATAGGAGGTGTTGGTGTCAGCGACCGTATTTTTTGCGTCACTAATATGTTCTATCGTAAAATTAAAATTTTCCAAAAATAAAAACTTATCTGTTTAAGCGAGATGGCAATAATTCCGTCGCTTTAACAACACATTAGCTCTATTATCAGTAAATATATGGATTTCACGGCCACATATCACATGAAAATTTTTCACCAATACGTGAATAATAGCCAAGAGCTCCAATTCACTTGTAGTATAATTGCGTTCATGTGACTGAATACTAGGCGATGTAAAACTTATAGGGCAAGGATTTCCATCTGAATTAAATTGATGATATACTGCAACGCCTATCCCTTTAGTTGATGCGTCGGTAAATACATAAAACAGTAATGTAAAATCTGGATGGTTTTGTTGGGTTATATCTATGAGAGCCTGTTTTAATTTTTCAATAGAAGCTTGATGTTCAGTAGCCCACTTAAATTTAACATTATCCTTCAATAAGGCATATAAGGGTTCAGCATGATACATAATTGTAGGAATATACGACCTATAATAATTTATAGTGCCCAGAAAAGACTGGAGTTCTTTTTTGTTTTCCGGCTCTGGTATATTCTGAATACCTTGTACCCTGTCCGGGTTAGGTTTAGTACCTTCACGATTAATGTAAGTCCCAGGTACTGAATTTCAGGTTAACACCAACGATACTTTTTTAGACTGAGTGTCATTTCGGCTTCATAAATTTTTTGGAGAATGATGTTGATGTGTCTTAGATAGGACTGCCAGTCTAGACTAAAAATCAACAAATCGTCGACATAAGCGACAACGAATTCCTCTGTTCTAGATAAGACCGCCTGTAAAGCAGCGATGAAGGCCGGCATTGAGTCTTTCGTCCCATAAGGGACTCGGGTGAATTCAAAATGACGGCCTTCATACGAGAAGGACGTATATTTTCTTTCCTGTTCACGTAATGGCACCTGTAGAAAACCGTTATTGGTTAAGCTCTTCTATCTTTTGGACCTCGTTTGGGTGCATAACGAGGGAGGGGTTTGAGGGAGGGGTTTAAGGGAGGAAAGTCTCCACATGCACGCGTTGTCCCATCACTTTTATTTGCGTAAAGGAGGGGTATTCGATTTGGTGGTGTTGAGTCGATAATAATGCCCTCGTCCAACCATGCCCATATAATTTTGTCAACTTCAGGTTTTTTTTGTTAAAGGAGATGCCCTATATTTACACCATAATCGAGGGGGCGTTGACAGATAATCAAATTTATGAGTGTTGATACGACATTTTCCTGTTGATCTACGGAATAGGTATGAATGACTATTAACAATACGTTCAAGCTCACTGAACTGCTGGATCGAAAGTAATTTTTCACTCCAACGGAGATAGGCAGAGTTCCATCATAATTAAGATTAAAACATTCAAGATTATTTATATCAAGGTGCATAGGAATTTTTTCTCCATTTCCAACAACCCGACTGTGATAAAATCTCAAAGTATTCCGGGCATTTGGGAACAATCAAATGAGAAACCAAATCCAAATAAGCCAATAAATTCCCCAGTAGCAATTTGGGAAACTGTTTTAAATGGAATTGCATGCTGTTTCTTATGGTTGGGATACTTCAAGAGAACTTGAAAATTTTCGTGATCATCATGCATTTGAAAATCACGCATTATTGAGCGACCAATTAAAATTCGCCAATTTAAACCTGTAATGACTCCAATAGGTGTTTCATAAAGAAGATTTTCCATCTCTGGGATTTTTGCCAATTTAAACTAGAGAACAGCATGTAGCTTTGGTTTCAGTTTAGCCTTGCCTGCGGCCATTTTAAATTGAAGGTCAGCCCCACGAACAGGAAATTCAGTTGAAATCGATTCTGGAGCCTTCATTTTGAGATGATTGTACAATTCCTCGCCAATAAATGAATAGGCGCTACATCCATCAACAAGTGAAACTTCGTTTATATATCCAAATGATAATGAAATTGAAGGACGTTTATCATGTGATATATTTTTTCGATAGCCTTCGTATGCTATTGGATCATTTTCAATATCTGAGTCAACAATATTGATTTCGGGAGTTGGAGGGAGAGAGGGAGCAATAACAGACGTTGATACTGAACACTTTGACTTACATTGGATGTAGGGATTACGTCATCGCCTAATAATTTGTCAATAATATTTACATCAACGGGTCGTTTTAAAATTATTTTTGGCGAATTTTTGTTTTCAACTTTTAGTGCAGGTGGTCTAATACTTTCCTCTTGATTTTAATCGCACATACACCTTCATTTTTTTCATCTTTGAATGTTTCGAGTTTAATGAATCGACAGCGAAAATTTCTTTTTCGATATATTCGAATTCGTTATCGCTGTTTTCTTCTACCACGCAGATTTCATCTGAATTCAGATTGCGATTCTGATAAATTATCATCGATCGCATTAATCTCATTGCTCGATGGTTTGCAAGAAATATTATTCTGAAGATTTTTTCGTAAAATTTGATTTGTAAGAATTTTTCATCAAAGGCTGACCCTATTAGGGGAAAATTCGCCCATTAATACGCTAATAAATTCGTCGGCGTAAAGAAGAGACTTTCCGCCTTACATTTTTCGCCAATAAATTCGCCCATTTAAACGCTCATAATTTCGCCGTCGCAGTCGCTGATAATATTGAGTAGTGAACGCGCATGAAATATCGCTCATTTTTTCGCTGAACGGATTTCTAGGCGTTTTTTTCGAAAATACACCTATTATATTGCTCAAAAAGTCGCGAAATAATTCGCCTAAAAGTTCGCCATTTATTTTGTCACATAGAATTTTAAGCATTTTTTGTGATGCATAATTTATAGAATGAGCTTAATATAGAACTTCATCATTCAAAAACCCTTAACTACAATGCAGTACATTTGCATGGTACATTTACATTTTTATTAAATGATAAAGTTATAAAAAACTTTTTTTGTATCATGTAAACATATTGCATTGTAATTAAACATATTTGAGTGCGATGAATTATTTTTTAATAAACTCATCCCATAAATGCACCATAAAAAAGGCTTAAAATTTTGCATAAGGAAATAAATGGTGAAGATTGGTTAGCATTTGATAATACTTTATTGAATAGAATGAAATTAATACTTACTTAGCTGACCTTTTTTGATGAATTTGTGTAAATACGTGCCTGAATGAAAAATGCAAACTAGATCGCGACATTTCATCAAAAAATAAAAATGAATTGTAAATCAAATTAGTTTTACTTCTCTCATCAGGCTAGATCAAGACGTTGTTACAGACTTCAATTTTTGTTCATAAAAAAAGGATAAATACAAAAAAAAAAAACTTTAGAGAATGTTTTTCCCACGTTTATTGTTATAATTACCTACCCTTCTTTGAAAAATTTCAATTACCTTACTACTTAGAAAGCACAATTAAATATAATTATGATGAACTGAAAAAACTGAATTTTTTCATTACCTATTTAAACCTTTGCTATACATTCTGGAATTTACTTTCAGCCTTAAATAAAGACATCTCATCCAATCGTCCAAAATTGAGTCTAAACCCTCTCCACCTCTCCTAAAAATCACATTCTATTGTATTCCTTCATAAAAAAACGTATTATCCCTTGTAATAAAAAAGCAGATTTTTGCGCTACATTATTAACCTACGTCTATGATCTAAATTGATCTCCTTTATGATACCCCTATAGCATTTTGGCTGCTGTTTATAGCCATGAAAAAAATAACACACAATATCAAAGTATAAAGTATATTAAGTTGGTTATACAATTATGCATCTATATTACTTCCACTTTAAAATTTTTCGAATGGGATCTCACCTAAAAAAGTGAAATTAGATCAATGTTTGTGCATATTCGAAAATCCACATAATTATGCTGAGCTTACGTAATGTTGTTTCTTCGTCGGTTTCACCACTCTTATTAGCATCTTTTTTCTTGTTTGAATTATTTAAATCTGCTTCTTCTTCTGGTTCCTTAACTGCTAGCATAATTTTCTCAATTTTCAGTGCTAAGTCATGATGGTATTTCAGCCACGTGCTCACCGTTTCACGAACATCATTTGCATATTTCTCCTCATTTGGAAATCTTTCTTTAATGAAATCTGTTTCAAAAATAAATAAAATGCATGAAGTTATTATGCAAACAGATATGTAGCTTATGCTTCAAATTTACAAGATAAACACACACCTATTATTAACAAATATAATGCAGAATCGCCAAACGAGTTTTTGTTTTTTCCAGTAATGTTGTATAATTCTCCAATCTCCCCTCCACAGATTTCATTAAGTATTAATTTTGTTTTCCCCATGATGTCTTAATGATTTTAAAAAGGAAATGAACAATTTCATGAACACAATACCTGTATACTCCCTTAAATTGGAGCAAATGAGGAGCCAAGAATCAACAAAACTCTATTCTGTTTTTTTTTTATATATCTTCAGGGATTTTCATTCAATATTCGAGTAGGTTTACAACCAACAATAAAATTTCTCACAAATTATTTTATGTTCAATGAATTTACGTAATAAAATGTGAGTTTTGATTACTTTTAAACATTGTTTGTAAGTTTATAATGACGAATATGCTAGACTGTACACCTTGAAATATTCAATGAGAATCTACCATGAAATTTTTTTTTGGCACAGAGTTAATTCTCAGATCCTCAAATAACTAATCATATTTTTTTAATTTTTAATCATTCCATTATGTGGTACCCGAATACGCGCAAAACGCAGTACATGGATTATAAAGTACACTGTGCTCAAGTAATTTTTGCACTGCATACTACACAATTTTGGTTAATTTTTCTCACTCTTGAGTACGAGTAGAGGCAGGAAAATGAAAAATGTTCAGCTGGCGAAAAGAATGATCATAATTATTATGGTAATATTAACAATTTTAAAAAAACAACAGCATGATAATGGTTACTTGCAAGCAAACCAGCTAAATAAAATGATGGCGTTATTTATAGAGTAAGAAATGAAATAGGTACCTGTATAAAAATTTGATCGATGAAATTTGGATTCATCATCTCAGAAGGTCAAGTCCAAACATGAGAATTTTAATAATGGAATTTCCGATTTCATAAATATTTTTACATCAGCGTATAAGTACCTATTTAATAAGTGTGAGAGGCCATACCATGATGTTATATTTTGAACCCCACCCCCCATCCAAAATATGAAAATTGAATACGTACATGGTTAAGATTTAAAAAAATTATTTATTATACTGTGCGACCAAGTGATCTTAACACACATCAGCATCAAATTCTCTTTTTGTAAAAAAAAAAAAATTTCAATAACTCAATTTCTCTTTGTTTTTTGTTGAATTGGGAAATAAAAACTCAGTTATTTCATTCTCCAAGCATTTTAAACCATATTTATCAAAATTATTAGCTTTAATCAACTTTTCAATAATTAATCTAGTTTATTCAGTAACACTAATTCTAGATAAAATTGATTTAAATCAATAATAATGAGAAAATAAAATGTTAGTAATTTATTATTAATGATATAAAAAACCAAAAGTAATGAAAAAACTTACATTCTGCTTGGATGTAGAGGATTTTACACTAAGGGATGCAAAGATCACTTAGTCACATGTTATAACGCGTTGTGATAAAATGAAAAAATGTTTAGGTATAACACTTGATTTTGGAGAAAAACATAGATAATTTTTTTTCAGTCTTTAAGTATAGAATACAAGGATTAAGAGATGAAAAAAGTTTTTAATCCTTTTTTTTCTCAAGATGTGAAGAAAGAAATTTTCCCTCGAATAAGTACTATTTCTTGTATCATCATATTGAAAAATATTTTCAATAAAATTTCGGTATTAGAAAAGAAGTTTAAATTTCATTTTTGAGTGATGCTCATAAAAAGAAAATTTGAATTTTTAGGTCAGGTTATTATGGTTTAAAATTATTATTTCGAGATAAAATTTTTAGAGATTCCATTCGGACTCAAAAGAGACTCGGGAAAAAGCAAAATTGTTAAAAATTAAATATCTAAAAATGAGTACTACCTTACAATACCTACAAATGTGTTTGTAAATTATAAAAATTGAGAACTATTATTTTAGAACTTACGATATTTTGTGCATACTCAGGATCGCTATCTAATTTTTGATTTAATAATCTAAATTCCTGAACAGTTTTAAGAGGAAGATTCAAATTTTGACGTGCTGTAATAAATTTTAATTGTTTACGAGGACTGTACCCCATCCTATGAGAGGTCATAAGAAATATGAAGCCGAGACGAAATTGGAAAAAAATTTATGTCGTTCGAGCGGAATGTATCGTCGTCAATTTCTTTAAATTTTCCGAAATAGATGGTAATCGGAGGGAGCTAGACGTTGAATTACCATCTATCCGGAAAACTTAAAAAAATTATTACTGGGGGTCCTTTTCATGACGACAATACGCTCCGCTCGAACGTTATTGAATGCCTACATAACTTGGACGCAAATTGGTACAGAAGCGGTATAGAAAAATTTGAAAAATGAAGGAAGAGCTCCTCTTCAATTTAGAATACTTGTGAAATTTATAAGTATGTAAATCAATTTTTTACACGTAAAACGGAGAAGACTTTATGAATTGCCTTCGTATCTCGTTTCTCGATCCCTTCAGTGATTAGGATAGGCAAATCATTATACAGCAGCGTTACGTGAATGGTCCTAAATGTGATATTAAGGAGATTTTGTTCAGGTGGAACATCCTGTATATGCTAGATGTGAATGAAACAGAAATTTTTGTTAGGAATTCGCTGCATTACAAGTGCTTTCTGCGCGTGTTCAGAATGAGCTAATGTATGTTAATTGATTTTTATGGTTTCGAAGTAAAAAGTTGGAAGGTTTTAAATTTCTTTTGGTTTGTTGAATTTTGAAAAAGAAAAACCGCGATTAAAATGTCACCCTTAAGTACGCTGCCTATATCGTCTTTTGGAAAATATGCCTCTGGTATCATGATGATAGTTGAAGTTGCAGGAATGCAACGTATGTATAATAATGTATACTCTTTATTATACGACTTTTATGAAACAAGAGGATGCGATGTTGCGGATGTTGAAGCGGCGAGACAGGTGACATGAGTCTTTTGTATTTGTTTATAGGTACAGTTGGAGTCGGAAGCCGAAGTAGGGTAGGACGTAGGTATTGTAAGAGTTAAATTTGAACGCGTTTAAGTACATCTAGGTTTATTGCGGATGCGCGATTTTAGTTCTGAAATAACGGGCTACCGGTAATAAAATATTTACAGCCGTACGTACGGCTATTCAATGTAGGTAAGCGATTTGCTCTCGCTATAGTCCAAATAAGGATTGGTCACCATAGTATATCGCTTCCAGCAACTGCAAATGAATTATAACTCTTTTGTATGAAGATCACCTTATTTTACAGTTCACTTGAAGATATCTCGCTTTGGCTTACATATAAATAACGTCATCCGAAGGAGGTCTCAGCTCAAGTCTACCTCTACATAAATATCGTGGCCAGGGTAGGTCGCTACAGTTGAAGCGTACCAGTTTTTAAAAATCGAACGGCTTTTGATATTTTTTTTTTAAACCATTTTTATTATCATTATTATTAAGGCCATTTATCCTTTTATTGTGCGCTCTTATTTACGAGCGGTAACGTTTACGAACCGCAGTAGCCCAGCCGATTGTGCCGTACTCGTATTTAGCCGGACTCGGACTCGTATATGAATAACAATCAAATAACGCGATAGAAGGGTACAAGTCAAGTGAATTCGAATTAAGTTATAATCTGAAAGTTACCGACGACTTTTTTCTTCCATGTCGCACGAATGCTCACCGGTTGTAAACGCGCATTTGCATATACTCATAAAGTACCACAGGACGTTTGTTTAGGCGTGTAGTCGGATAATTTCGAATTATTTATCAACGATTCACGGTAGCCGACAATTACGGCGACCATGGCGTATGTGGCCAATTTCCCTCTGTTTCCAAATCCCTAGCTTACGTTATGCTCGAATTTCGACGAGTCGCGTGAATGTGAAACGATATCTACTACCTACCACTACCTACTATACTTACATACTCGTATACCTACCATAAGAATACGAGAGATAATAAATTGAAGGATAGAGAGAGCAGGCGCGCCGATTCAGAGAAATATACCAAGTAACCATTATAATTTTTCTCTACTTTTGAATTATAACTTAACAATGATGAATAATAATCTCAGTTAAATCGGTAAAAAATTACTTCGGCATGTTTAGCATTATACACAAAGGTTATTTGCATTTTGAGCTCTTTTGTTGGCGCATTCAACGACGAGATAATTCAACGGCGAACATGTCACCCTATGCAATATCTTCATTTTCATATATTTTTTTTTTAGTCGAGTTTTTAGTCCAATAATCTCTATTATGACTCGGTAATTTTTTTCTTAGCCTGTGGTCGGTGCAAAGAAACTTTATATTTTTATGTTACTGGTGGTCGTGAACGAAAATTTCTTATTTTCAAATAACGAACCGTTATTAAGTTCATTTCGAAACTTCAAATCTAAAATTTAATTTTTTCAGTTCTGCAGATGCGTTTGAAGAATACCATCATTTGAATATTGACTTTTACTCTATAGACTATAGATGTAGATTGAACGCTCGGTGAAAAAAAAATTGCCCAAGTAAATGAGCACACGAGACTAAAACGCATCTGCGCATGTGCGAATTCTTATCAATATATCAGATTACAAATGATTAATATAACTTGCGTGCAAAGGTTGTTTAAAAGCACAGACTTTCATATATTAATACTAGACCAATAGCTTATATGAGAATTATTTGATGAAATGGAAGCCTCGTATGTGACAGTGTGCTTGTGTTAGTGTAATGTTTTCGTTATGCTCATCGATAATATGACGATTAATGAACCATTACAATAATTTTTGCATTTTATATACAATACATACGCTATATTGGAAAATTTTCGGAAAAAATTTAATACAGCCAAGTATTATCGTGAATTTTCTCTTCTAAAATTGCGTCATCACAGGTTATCACATAATTTTTGTTTTTGTTATGACCATCGATTTAATGTGCTTACAGTATTAGCCGGCATCATTTTTGAAGTACATACCTATTGGTCTAGTATTAATATATCGAAGTCTGTGTTAAAAAGTGGCAAAGATATTGTTCGCGCATGCGCAGATGTGTTTCACTCTTATCGACGCTCATTTGCTTTGGAAGAAATTGAAGGGTATAGGGAAGGAAGCAATTAAGCAACTTTTGTCAAAGGTGAAATAATTATAGTGCCGACCACAAAACTTGAAACTTGTGATAAGCGCTATGTTGTCAGATTTAACAGCGACAAGTAAGATTATGAGAAGTTGATGGCCATATATTTTTTAATGAAATTGATGATGTTGGAAGTGCAAATTCGATATTTCTTGTAAACAAATAATGAAATATTTTTTCATCCAACATCAACTACGATTCGAATGCATAATCAGCTGATATGTTTTTCAGGAAATATGGCAACATAGTTAATCTTGAATGAAAAATTTCATCGTTTGTTTACAAATTGCGAATCTCAAAATTCGTGGTTGGCACTATAATGCACAACACTGAAATATGACTATAGGAATTCAGATCAAAATGTATTCAAAATGGCGGATGTCTAAAATTTGCGATAACTTGAAAATAACATAGTATAGATATGTATCGAAATCGTTGAAAAATCGACGAAGACATTGCCTTATGGAAGATATGAAAGGACTTTTTTACAGATTTTCGATTCGACTCGAAATAGAGTTTGCTCAAATTTTTAGTTGAAGTGAAGATTCTTTATAAACCTCAAAATTATCGTGCTCAATAAAAACTCAGCTCCCTTTTACAACTCGGCTCCAAGTAATACGATATGGCTGCTTACATTCTTAACTGAAAATCACCGTGTCTTCGCCGATGGGCGTATGAACAATTAGATATCGTAAATGAATAAGATTTAAAAACGTGAATAAAGATTTTAACTTTTTTAAACATCGAATTTATTGGATGATGATAATGGAAACTGGAAAGTCGAAACGCGCGCAAATATTAATTCCGAATATGGTGGGTGGTAGCCTATGGCCCGATGAACAGTGTGTGTTTCATTAGAAATAGTAGGTTTTTCGTTTATACTATATGACGTTTTTAAGCTTTTTTGAATTTAGGAGTCGAGCTGTAAATTTATTTGCATGCGGGTAAAATTCTGTCGAACGAATTATCCTCGTAGGTGTCTAATGGGTTGTGAGTCTGGTGGTGCACATTCGAGTCTTTTTCATTTCGTGAATAAGACGATATGATATACGACTGTCGAATGAAAAGTTAATTTGTTCAGAAATTCGGAAATGTGTGAACGTGTATTCAAGTATTGTCGAAAGGAACGAAATTTACGAGCCGGAAGTATGATACATGACTTAGTGGCGTTGGTGTGGGCAACATCACCCCCCAACCTTAATTCGATATGAAAAGCAGACTGTTAGAACATCCCTTTTCATTCGGTGGCTTCGAGTTTGAGGTTTGAATACGACGAGCACGAGTATATGTACTGTATATTGTACGCTCGATGATTTATCGTCCTCGTACGCGGGGATTTTTAAAAAAGACGTTTCTAAACTTGGCACGTATAATACGTAAAAAAGGCGTCCTCGAGTTGGAGCGCCCCTAGCACCTTACGGAAATGTATTTCCATCACAAGAAGGCAGCGTTGTACAAATGTGGAATCGAGAGTCATTGGTATTCGTGCGGACGATCGACGTGACGTCATATATACGGTTTAAAATTTCAACCGCAGCTATGACAGAATATTTAGCACGAGCCGCCAAAATGAGAGTCGTTTAAAGTGTACGCGCCGATAATAAAGCACGAACTGTTTGCTGTACATATCGAGCATGTGGTATAGGTATTAGGTACGTAGACGTACTGTAAGTAACTATAGGTATTTTATCATCGACGGGCTCATACACGCACACTCGCGTAATAACGTATGTGGCCAAACGTGAAGCCGTGAATCATGCAGAACTCGCGAATTATAAATCAGCGTTCGCTTATACGAAGTGGTGTGCTCTGGGAATAACCTTGCTCTTATTACCGTCGACCTGTAGTGCTCTTCTATGTTATATCGCCTATATTACATAATGATATACAAACGCCGGGCCGGGGTCGAGATCATTGCAAGTTCGTTGAGCATATGTCGTGGGAGATATAGCTTCTTTATCATTTAACCTATTTTTTTTACATTATTTTGCGACAATTGTGCGCCACACTATATCCAGCTGAATGTGAATCGATTTCATGCGTTCATTGTTTCTGTTCGGATGTTTTTTGTTGTACACTCGAGTTGCATCTTGAACCCAAATTTCTGGCTGCTTGAGCCAGTGTTAACGATTACTTTCGAGTCTTTGAAATGACGAATGTAAATAAGATTGCATTTCCGTTCACCCCCAGCTCTGAGTGACGTTCAAGTTTTATGTTCGAAAAATCTGCGTTCATCTCTATTTGTACTCTTTCAAAAGGCGTGGGAAACTCATGAAAGTTTAAAGATGCAATTTCCAAGACTAAATTCGAGCAATCCTACGCAAATCTAAGGCCACTTCCATGTCTTCACTATCAAGTAGCAATAGTTGCAGATTTTAGCTTATTGGACTATCACCTAGGTCCAACTTGATGTGTAATCAGTTTAATTAGTTTGTGCTCAAAGTGCATTACTTAGAACAACTTAGAATGGAGGGGAAAGAGAGGGCGTAATTTAGCTTTTACGGAGAAATGTTGAAAATTTTTCAGCTATCTACGGGTTGTGCTTGCCATGTAATATAAATAATTACTTACTTGCGTGTGAGCAGAGCACAAGTAAAAAGGAGGTAATCCATGATGCCATCTTTGTTCCATTTAAGTTCGTTTTTTTTTTTTTTTTTTTTTTTTTAACATAAAAAGTCCTCGCGACTCATTTAGACCATTTAGCATATTTTCTTGGTTTAGGAGGGTTTTACGTAAAGGTATTTTTTATTCCCAACGAAATTTTCGCACTGAATTTTTTTTTTTTTTTTTTTTTTTTCATTACTACTTGGGCCATCTCTTTGTTTTGAACCTTGAACCATCTTGTATCCTCTCCGAATTGACTTCGCTGGCTGAATTTTTAGCAGTGAAGTGCTTAATCCTCAACTTGTTTTACTTTATCGTATCAATATCTGCATAAAAAAAGTCAAATGATTGGCTTTTATTTGATGAAATTAGAACACTCGTAACAAGATTTTTTTGTTTTCATTTTCAAATTCGGGCTTTCATCGGCCACTTACTCTCAATTAGGCATCTTCTAAAATTCCAAAATTGAAAAAAAAAAGATCAGGAAAACTCAAATTCTAAATCGTTGCTAGGTTGGAAATCTGCGTTGCCAAAATCCCTTCTTATGCTATGTGGAAACGCGAAATAGTCAATCTGATAATTATAGACTCCTATGTCCCAAAATTTGAGTGATCCGCCATTTTGAGCTGTATCGAAAAAACGAAAAAATACCTTTTTCGTATTTTCAAGTAATTCTCTTTTCTGACTTTCAAAACCTTCTGTCCCTCTTGACAGCAAGTAACTTATTCTCTGAAATCTAATCTTCCTTGTCTCCCGTCCCTCTGGCCTAAGTGGCAGTACATAGCACGTCAAAAAACCAGAGTCTCTGGCCTAATTTTGAGCGAATTTCATTAATATACTCGCCGGCGCTACGCGTGGGGAGAAAAAATATAAACTTATACAATAATGCATTTGCATAATGTATTTATGATGTACCAAAAAGTTGGGCATTTATCAGATGATTAGAAATTCGGTGTGCAGGTAGGCATGGCGCGCTAGTGTCGATGTAGGTAAAATGTTGGACGATTGATTGTGAAAACATAATACAGTACGTTGTCTTTTATGGGAGATTTTGTGTTTTTTGGAAATATCGTGAAAACGGTGGGGTTTTAGAAAACAATTGATAGAATTGAATTTATAGAGCGTTAAATTTCCTATTAAATGATGCGAAAAGTTTTCATTAACGTTGTATCTTTCAGGAGTAAACGCCAAAATAAATTTACCAAAAATCAGCTGATCAGGTTATCTACTATATCATAGTTGGCGTGCTTGGCTATTACAGCCTACCTGATTTGGGAAGGGACGATCGGGGGAGGGTGTGGTCTTCAAATCTTTGCGTTTCAGACCATTTGTAATCATTTGGCAAATGTCCAACTTTTTGGTATATATATATTTTTTCCCCCACGCGTAGCGCCGGCGAGTATTCATAAAATTCGCTCAAAATTTGTTGAGGAACTCTTCTTGAAAATGTGCAGAAGAATTTTTTTTGTTTTTTCAAAAAATTTCAAAATGGCGAATCACTCAAATTTTGAGGGGGGCTGGGGAAGAGGCAAATAGCTCAAATTTTTCGTTTTTGATCTCATATGAAAGAGTGAGTCACGGACACCAACATATCCAAATTTCAGCTTCCTAAGTGCATTTTGAGGGGAGTTGAAGCAAAAACCTGTTTTTGAGGAAATTTTTTTTGTGTCACTCGCCTTGCGCAGGCGGGTGTGGATAAAATTCGCTCAAAATTCGGTGAGGAACTCTTCTTGAAAATACGCAAAAATAGTTTTTTTGTTTTTTCGATAAATTTCAAAATGGCGGATCACTCAAATTTTGAGGGGGCTGGAGAAGGGCAAATAGCTCAAATTTTTCGTTTTTGATTTCATATGAAAGAGTGAGTCACGGATACTAACATATCCAAATTTCAGCTTCCTAAGTGCATATTGAGAGGAGTTAGATCAAAAAACGGCTTTTTGAGGAAGTTTTGAGTCATGAAATTTCTTGAATCTTCCATATCTCCCACCAAATCAAGTTAAAGAGGTCAAATTTTGTGTGTGAGGTTAGTTGGTGACCACAATATGACCTCTTGAATTTGGATCAAAATGGATCAAAATGGCGGATTATCAAAATTTTGAGTAGAGCTTGAGGAGCCTCAAGTTGGTAAAAATGTAATTAATATGAATTCATATGGTTATTGGGGATAAGTTGTATACTATATCCCGAATTCACTTCCATACATGATGTTGGAGGGGGAAGGCGGGGTTATCAACCTAAAATAGTGGTGGGGGTACAGGAGGGGTCGAAAATTTTTTATTGCTGTGTCATATGATAAAATGAGCCCAAGTGACAAACGTATTTTGATTTTAGCTTCCTCAGTGATTTTGGAGGGGAGTTAGAGCAAAAAACGGCTTTTGGAGGGGAAATTGCTGCAGGAAATTTCATGAATCTTCCATATCTCATCACCAAATCGGCCTAGAATGGTCAAACTTTGTGTGTAGGATTAGTTTGTGACCAGAATGTAACCTCTTAAATTTGAGTCAAAATCGATCTAAAATGGCGGATTATCAAGATTTGAAGATAATTTGAGCACCCTCAAATAGTTATAATTTGAGAAATATGTGTTCGCATGATTATTTCATGGCAAGAAATACTACATTTGTGCCAAATTGAACTTCTTAAGTGTTTTTGGAAAGGATAGGGTAGGGGTTTTCAGACTTGGTATTGGGTGTGGCCTGTAGTCATGAACGGTTAAGCAAGGTTATTAGTAAATCAAAACAAGCTCCAATTAAAAACTCAGCTCCAGTAATGCGGCATGGCTGCTTACGTTTTTTTTTTTAATACATATGATTATTGTATGATTCAAGATGTTGTTGGAAATATCCAAAGTATTGTGATCTTCATTGTGAGATATATGTAGAAAATGAAACAAAATGTATTGTTTCGAATTGTTTTCTAAAACCCCAACGTTTTTACGATATTTCCAAAAAACACAAAATCTCCTGTAAGAAACAATGTACTGCATCATGTTTTCAGCATTTTTTCAAACTTCTCTTTGCGATTATGTGCCGAATAGTCTGAAACGCAAAGATTTGAAGATCTCACCTTCTATCAAACCTCCTTCCGAAATCAGGTGGGCTGTAATAGCTATCGTTTTTATTGAAAACTCAGCCAAAAGATACCATGTACTATTTATGCCCATCTTTCAATATTTGATGGATCATTCCTGGATTGAAACTTTGTATTCAATTTTTGTTTCAATAAATTCTCATAAAAAAAAAAGGTAGCTCATTGCGTTTAAATAATAACAACTTACAGTTGTATTACGAATATGGTATGTATTTTTCTCATTAATAGGAGAAAGAAAAATCATGACATTTGTGTTCAGCTTCGAAATTAGAAACATCAGATGAAGTCATATCAACCATCAAATACGTTAGTAATTCGTGATGTTAAGAAACACGTAAATTTCAAATTTTTGCGGCCGAAGAGAATCACCAGTGTTCATCGCGGAAGAACATCAAGACGACCAGCGGATTCCGCGAGCCGATGAAATGAATAATTACGCCGTCTCGCGAAGATTTTTCAATACCAAAGCAAAAGAAAGTGCTAAAACGGTGAAGTGATTTACCTCAAGAGGATGTGTTGTTTAGACGCGTTGTTTCGGTACATTAATTAATCATATAACGTACGTTCGGCGGTGACGTTAGAGCATCGCAGTTGGAAAAAGTGAAGCAAATTAATGTTTGAAGAAGCGTAATGTTAACATCGTAGGTACGCCCCTTATTAATGCGTATTTCTATCAATCATTTTGATTTTTAAAAACTCTCGACTTTACTCGAACGTGAAACTAGCAATTATCGAAGCCGCTTTAATTATTAAAGAGTTCGAACGGGTAGTGTGGGCAGCGTTCGTTCGGGTAATCATTGTGTCGGCGAATTCTTATTTTCCGTTGAATTCGCATGTGTTCACGAGTACGAGTGTATTCGATTTGTATGGGGGGAAGTTTGATTTCGAAGCTTGTTAGTCTACGAATTATATTTGTTGTTGGTTAATCAGCGCTGTGTTTCCAATGATTCGGGTGCCATAGAGGAAAATGTCGATAACTCGATTCACCAGCGGGTTGTTGAAGTCAGCAAAAAATTTGCACGATTAAAAGAGGTGTATTTTTGAGGATTGCAGCAAAGGCAGCGTACCGTCGTGGAATTGGTGTGCGTATCTTTAGCACAGTGAACGGGGTGAGCAGGGTGTTGTTTATTTGGAAATGAAAAGTGATACGATTGTAGAAGAGCGACGCGGTGCGACGTGTTAAGTACGATGGTGGTCGTTGGTTCTGAGTTGACGGCAAACGCGGCTACCGGCTACCGGTTACAATCACGTCCTGTCAGAAGCTGCATGCTGCCATTTAATTCTTGTACGTTGCTGGGCTGCTCGCTACACGGTTGTGTAAGTTATATAGGCACTGTTTTAGTTGGCTGTACGACTGTACCGACTGTATGTCTGCTCATCAGATATGTTTGTCGCGTAAATCACCGGATGACCATACGTGCCGCGTTACGAAATGCTCCGAATTGATATTCTTTTCGGGCAGTGTTATTGGTTCATATCGTAATTCATTTATTTATCTATTCTGAAACAATAGCACCGGAAATCTTTCAAGTTTCAAGGTTTTCGGTGATGGTAGTATTCTGTATGAAATTTTTAAAGTGATCGTCGCTTCGTTGAATGTACAATTGGATCGTATATTCGTATCCGATATTCATCTGGATGTGACGTTTCCTACATATAAATTCCATTCGTACTAATAATGTATACTTTAAAAGAGTTATGACTCTAAATGGGAAATAAGTGCCAAGTATCGAGTTTGGCAAACGTATTGATACATTTTTTTATCCGATTCATCGCATGAGAGGAATTTTTAGCGCGCCCAAAACTACACTAAATTGAAAAGCAATCAATTCAAGCACCACGCCAGCGTCAGCGCCATCTCCGTCGCAGCAACCGAAACGCCGCGCCACGCCATCGCGGTATCGTCGAGTATGACGTCATCGAAGCGACTTAATAATAATATGTAGGTAATTGCTCGATAGCCAGTAGCTGATGGGCCGTTTTGCGAGCCTTTTTTGTTTGTCTTAACTGGTCTTCTAATCGTTCACGATTAGTACCAGTTTAATGCGGCAGCTATTTACTAAAGTAGACTGTATCGGCGGTATGCAGCGGCGTAGATATGATGAACCGTGGGAATGCATCGGTTACCGCGCCCGATAATAATACACTATTTAGACCGAAATAAGGTCTTTATTTCGTCGAAAATTAACCTAGCGTTAAATATGCCGCGCACCGCGTCCACGCGTATACGTAAGAGCGATATCGAAAGCCACCTGAACTATGTAGTCTGTAGTCTGTAGTCTGTATGGCGAACTCGGAATCTCGAAGTTCAATTTGCTGGCAAAAATTTTCGAAAACCGAAAGGTTGTTTTCGTGTCGAACTAGTTTTCGCCACGACACGACGCTGACGCAGTCGCCGTTAAACGTACCGATAATTGCATACAAAGGCGCGTAAATTGGTTCTATCTTTGTTGCGAATACACATACTTGAGTAGATTCGCGACCAAACTAGTTTTATATGGGTAAATTGCCTTTTTAATTTATTTTTTATTCTTACCCATTCGACACCTGAAAAGGTTAAACAGCAGTTCAATGTGAGAACATACGTATACGAAATCCGCATAAAATTTAATAACTACTTGAGATTTTTAGTCTGGGAAACCCGATATTAGGAAAAATTTTCAAACCAGTCACGTGCTTCAGTCTTGGCCTTTTTTTTTTTTTGTAATTAATTATAAGCGGACTTATAAATCACTCGTTACTAGCTTTACTGCGGTGTTTCACTTGTATTTAGAAGCAAAACGCTGTAATTGCTATTCCGAATATGGTACAATATGCGCTAGTGATTAGTGATTAGTGATTTTGGTATTATCGAGCACTAATATTCTCTGCGTCGCGTCGAGTGCGTCCGAAAAGATCATCATGTTGATTCATTTCCTGTGTATGTTATTTGCGATAACGAAGGATCAAACTTGGAATAATTTTTTGTTCATTAAATAACTTTTCTTATTCCTGTTCTTTTCTAATAACATTTATATATTCAGCTTTTAAACTCTACGTCTTTACCGAACATAAATTAGTTATTATATCCCATTTCAATACTAACCGATTTCAACCAAATAAAACAATATCATTAGAAAGTACATTCGTCTGTTTGAATGATTTGAAATACCTGAAAATTTGAACTATTCAAATTGTAGTGGGTAAAATCGCAACATTATTTTTTAAAGCACAAAATAAAAGGGAAAACAGAAAAGGAAATGCGAAGTCTCCCCTCTTTTATTTATACGTGAATATAATAAGGCATATGAAGCAAATTGAAAAAAGTGAATTACATAATCCAACAATAAATTTTAATTTTTAATAGTCTCAAGAGACAAATAATGCAAAATTTAAATCGTAACTCAAGCAAGTAACACATAAATGCATAAGATTTAGAAAATACAATGAAATTACTACATACCTTTCAAGGTTCACGATTTATATAATGTAAGAGAATTAGACAATACCTCGTGTTAAATAAGTTCACCTCAACCGGTTCCTCAAAGGCGCCTCTGTAGATTCTGGTTCAGGGTGTTCTCGAAGTTTTATGCAGAATTATATATATATATATATATATATGAAACAAATAAAGAAGATCATTAATAATCAAGCTTTAAATAACAAACTTCCAGCACACATTATTATATTGAATTAAATGATATATTAAGTTCCCTTAAGAGCGCTCAATATAAAATTCCTTTTTACGTCAAGGTAAACGATAACAAGAGGAAAAAAAAAATAAGTTGAAAAACAAATGAAAATTATCCAAATCAAAATTATATGGCGAATTCAGATAGTTCATAACATTTTGAAATTTATCATTCTCATCTCGCTAGAAATAAGGGGGGGGGGGGAAGCAAATAAAAATAAAAATTTAAAATTTAAAATCGCACAATTTAAAATTATGTACACATAGAAATGCAAAAATTAATACATTTGAAAAGCACAAAAGGACATAGCAAAAAAAATGTATATGCAATAAAATTCATAGGAAATAACAATACCATAAAAAAAAAGAACGAAGTCGCGATTTAATTCAACTCTCCCAGAACAAGTGTTTGAATTCCGATCTTGAAATGAAACTTTTTTTTTTTTTTACATCTTCTTCACTCCATGGATTTCAAATTGATACAATACATATAATAAGGTTACATACCAAGATTGTTGAGACAAATCCGCTTCCTTCTCGGTTTTTTTTTTGTTTTAACAGTTAAATGCAGTAAAATGAAATGAAAATCATTTTTCGATAAATTACAAATTGTTTACTGTACATCACTGCATAAAAAAAATTGTTCACGATAAAACAAAAAATGAACTAAAAGACATGTACATAATTGTTAATGCATGAGTTACGTAATTTGAAAACGTTATTTCATCAAAACGACAAAAAAAAATTACTAATATTTGATATTTGTGATAAAGGAAGCCATGAGAAAAATCGAAAGGAAAAAATATTTGTCCACAGCTTTCCGTGTAGAAAAGATATATCCCCCATCACTTCGCATTCAGGGAAGGGAGACATTTATTGCTTATCTGCATACGCAGATATCTTTAACAAAAAGAAGAAAATAAAATAAAAACTCCTATCTACTAAATCGACGATTTTACGCACTACAACATCTCTCCCAAATCATTTAGAGTAGCTGAAATTTTAGATGTGAAATACCCTAGACATTTACTTTATAATGATATTTGTTTTGTTAAAGTCAGAGTGTCACCCCTCCTGCCCTACCCTTATAAGTAAGAAATAGTTACTATGAAAATTCTTAAAAATATTAAAATGAGATCTAAAATTCATGCCATACTCTACATTCGACTTATTTATTATTTTATTTTATTATTTGGCTTTTCAGTGGCTTACCTCTAGTTTAAAAAAAAGCCTTTAAATTCAGACAGGTTTTTAGTGGCCTTCACTTTTATGTAAAATCCGCTTATACATTCACTACCTTTTTTTGCCTTTGTTTTTTTTATTTGATTACCGCTCTCCCACGGTAACTCGAATAAGAATTAACGGAGTTACTCTAAATTTGGAAGATAAGCTCAAGAGTGAAGCTCAAGAGCCCTATTTTTTTCTTGAAGTTGATCCGTCTGCTAACGAGCTTTCGAATTTTTAAGTAAGACCATTTTAACATAATGCATCATGTTGTCTACCTCAAATTTGAATATCTTTTCCGAGTGATTTGGCACTAATTTTTAATGACTATTTACAGGGGCGTAACTAAGGGGGGGACGCTTCCCCCCAGGTGTTTTGAAAAGTTGGGAAATTTATAATTGTTCAACGCTGAAATTGGGAACTTGAATTTCTTTTGGGAAAATAAGAACTCGAATAAATTCGAACTGATGCAAAACTTATATCATGTATAGCGCACAACCAGGGACGTAGCCCCCTTGGCTTTTGGAAAGTTAGTAAATTTGGAGTTTTAGCGTAAAGTTGGTAAACTTGACTACTTGCGCAGTATTATTACAGCTATTTTTAAATTTTTTGAAGACTAAAAAAAAAAAGAAAGGTCAACAGTTGGTAAAATTTCACGGTATTAGTTGGCAATTTTTGGTTTTCTCCCCCCCTCCCCTGAAGAATGTCCTCGGTACGCCCCTGACTACTTATATATATGTAGGTATGGTACGGTAAAGTCAGGCCCGATCTTGGAAATGCTACTATCCTTCCGAGACCCGATCCTACGTTGCGAGACCCAAAAGCACAAAAATCTCAGATTGTTGATAACATAATAAGAGTTAAACTGTAATTTCTTAATCAAAAATCATTTTTAAAATTACTATAATGAATTTCAAGACTGATGAATTCATTTCAACTGCATTACAATTTTTTTGCGTTTGAAAAAATCGATTTTAAATAACTGAAAAAGAGATTTTTTCGCTGATTGTACCCGAATCACTTATGGTACTATCTTGGGTAGACCCACCTGGGCCTGACAAGGATAGTAGTAAATCTGAAGTGTATATCATTAGAACCGTTGCATATCATATATACATAAATTTTGAATTTTTCTCACCCCTCTACGGGTTCCTAATATGCTATTTTCAAGTGGTTTCCAAAAAGAGCCACACGGGCATCTCTAGCTCTTTAAATAAGACCGGGTCTCGGAACGTCTGTTCGATAACTACGGTCCAGGGCCTGACAAGGATGGTGGCATGTATGTATATATATATATATAAATCTCGTGTCACGATGTATGTCCGTGATAAACTCCGAAACTACCGAACCAATTTTGATCAAATTCGGTAACTATCTGTAATTTGGTCCAACTTAAAAGACAGTCTAGTTTTCATCACAGTTATTGACTCTAATGTTTTTCTTTCTTTTTTTTGCAAATTGAATATTTGCTAAACAATAATAGAGTGCTTTTATTGTTTAATTGTGTGAATGTATATTAGATGGCGGTGTAAGTTAATTCTGTTTGACATGTAGGTTGCATAAACAGCCGGTAGGTGATGTTGTGTTTTCAGCATTATTGTTACTAAATATTGATTTGATTGTATCAAAATGATAAGAAAAAATTAATTTAATCAATTATTACTACTGAGCCACAGGAACGCGTGGCTAGGACAGCTAGTTAAAAAATAAAATATACTTATGCATTTACTGCACCCGTTTGTGATAGAATCTATAGTTTTGCCAATATAAATTTCCATTATCATTTATCCCTTAGATACCTAAAACTTGTATCGAAATGTGTTGCAAAAGCGCTCTTGTTGATAGTTTCGAAATAATGAACCAGCTCGTTCGCTTCATTGAGTTTTTGAGATATTTTTACCACTTCAGGTATAGGTACTATTATGAAAATCATGTACATATTAATTCGCCAACAATTATTCATCGATCGATATTTTCATATAATTATTTTTAAACAAATAACAAATTTGAATTTTATTATTTTTTTTTTTCACGTTATTTTACATTTTTGTCTTCATTTTCATATTTTTTATTATCTCATTATCAAGTACATGCATGTATGTCTTCATTGTGAATGATTTTTTTTCAGTGAACTGAAAAGGGAAGAGGTCTCATTGAATTCGAGGTCTCGGTGAACACATTCGTATATTGATAAGAGAACGTGCGCTTTGCGAAGAAAATTATATGTTGCCAGATTTATAAACTACACACCTTATAAACGATTGATTTCGAATGAATCGAGCCAAGCGCGAGATTTCATTGATAGGAATATTGATAATTCGCACGGTTCGCATCGCGAACCCTGTTATTAGAATCAATTCGTATGTAGTGTTTGTTTTGACGTATAAGATATCAGCAAAGTCCTGTATCACGACTTTTCTTCTTTTTTTCTGAATGTAGCTAATCTCAATATTTCGACCGAAAATAGATTTCATTTTATTACTCATAGCAGGCGCGATAATTACAGCGACCTAATTTATATGTAACTTGCGATTATATTGTAAAGGTAACTCGCTGGTCGGTGGTCATTGTAGGGACTAAAAAGTTGTGAGGAAAATTATTCCGCGGGCGCGAAGTCGTGATTTACGATTCGAAGTATTTATTTTGAGGCATCGCGGAATAGGTTGCAATGTTTCAAAATTGTAATGTAAATTACATAACGAATAATAAAACTATCGACTATAAAAGTCGCGATTTGCTTTCACTATTTATTTGCTTTGGCTCTTTTGTGGCCATCACGTACCTCGGTTATTTTACAGATTTATTGCATTTTAAGTACGCGTTTTAAGCACCAAATTAGACTGGAATAATTGCAGCAAAATTAGCTTCTAATAGTACGTCCTAGTACAATTGTTAATGGCGACTATTAAGCGCGCAAAAGACGCCGCGCGGTGTTGTTTGCGTTAATTCAGCTTGTAATCGTCGTTTCCGCCGATCCAATATTTTTGGACGCCGCGCTTACAGGGCTTTATTATTATTATTTTTTTGTTAACTCTATGTACCGTATTGGTATGGGTATTGGCGTATATTGGAGGCTAATACTGCCGCGAATAAGTATACCAAGGCGTTGCGAGTGGCGAGTTTTAAACCATGTTGAAAGAATGCCAACTAGTAGATGTGTAGATCTGTTTCGTTGATATGGAATCGAAAGATAATCCTAAGAACGTGCCATTTGTGCTAACAATGATGCTGTCAATTAAAGTGACCACTGCGCTCGTTCGGTTTCATTCATACGAAAAACTTTTCATCGGTTCGGCCGTTCAGCCACGCGTCATATCGCAGGTGATCTTTTGTATTGTGTTGAAATCGCGTGTGCGTGTTTACGTGATTTCGCTGATAAAAACGCTGCCACTGCGAATACGATTGTCTGAGTCTGTGAGGCATTCGTGGTTACGCGGTGAAGGGTTGAAAGGCTAGACGCGGAATTCGGAATTAGGCGTTAAATTCTGAATGATACGAGAGAGTAATGTTTAATGTTTATTCACACTCGGTCGCTCGCTAAGACAGGTTTAGTGGTTTACCTACTAAGAGGAAGAGTAAAAATTAAATCGCTACGAACGCCCCGATTGTGACTGGAGTTTCGTTACCGGTATCATTATTCCGATCACATATCACGGTACGAGTCCATTCAACTGTGGCTGTGTGACGTACAGTATGTAA
Organism: Phenacoccus solenopsis; assembly: GCA_009761765.1. NCBI lineage: Eukaryota > Metazoa > Arthropoda > Insecta > Hemiptera > Pseudococcidae > Phenacoccus > Phenacoccus solenopsis. The sequence goes on along the minus strand of CM019754.1, from coordinate 45,019,137 downwards.
AGGAAATAAGCCGTGAGCCATCCATGAGCCACATGAGTCATGAGCCATGGTACTTGGTACTTGAAATCATCTGTACCGTTTATTCGTACTCTACTCTACTATCGATGGTTTCGATTGGAATTTTTCAAAATTCATTCCCTTCTTTCCAGTTTCTTGACTTGGAAGCAGTGTATTTTTGCTCCCTGCATAAGAGCCACAAACACGTTTCCAGATTTTGCTATTCGTTCGTGGCGTCTTGCTTTTTTGTGATTCGTGTGCACAAAAGTACATTATGTAGTCCATTTGTTGTAGTCGGCAGATGAAGCGCTCGTAACGTCTGGATTTTATTGTTTTCTCGATGTCGGTCTATTTCAAACAATAAATATGTTAATTACGACTTAAGGCGTCCGCAGAGTAAAATCCATATTGTTTTATAAACGTATATACCTAGCTATTCGTACGCTTCATTTCGTATAATTGACAGAACGCGTAAAAAAACGTCCGTTTCTCGCCTAATTCAACGTCGGCGTCGTGCCGTGCAACGTAATCCCACGTTTTTCTCTCTCATAACGTTCATCTACGATACGCGCCGCGTGTTTGTTATTTTCGCGCCCGAAAATTAATTTAAAGCAGACACGCTCAACCTCACCTAGTCGCTTCAGCTTTTTAAAACAGGTGCGCTCGTGCGCCGAATTTTACTCTTATTTTCTCAATTTGCGCACGGTTTCCTTGCTCTGGCGTTTGAATAATTCGAATTTTTAGAATTTTAAAAAAGCATCAATATGCTCTGAAAATATTGCGGCTGAATAATAATTATTAAATTTACAGTTTACACTTATGACACATTAGAATGAAGATAAACGGAGTTGAAATGAGTTTAAATTATGTTCGTTTTTAGATTCTCCTATATAATGTTATGATATTGCCAACAACGAATAGATCCTCATTTTGCTTGGTAACTCTTGCTTTGTGGGTGAGTAAAGTTCAAAAATAGGCAGTTTATGTAGGATATTAGTTGCGATGTTACATTAAATAGAACTATAGAAAGGAAATACCTATCTTCCGACTTGAAATATTTCATCGTACAAGACTTCATCCATTTTAGGAGTTCCAAAAAAAGTACCTTTCTAAATTAGAAAAGTCCAAGGCCGTAGCCAGAGAGAGAATTTAGTGGCCAGAATCCACATTTTTTTCTTCCTATTTAAGGGTATATTTCATATACACGATTCTTTTTTTTAGTATAACTAAACTTCGCAGGCACTATATGTTATCTATATGGGAATCAAAATTGATAACGCTAAAAAAGTGACATTTTTGAGAGTACAATTCTTCGTGAGTTTCTTATGAAAACTTTTGAAATTTGAAAATGAAGAAGACGAGACATTTCTTTATAGTTTGTTCAGAAGGAAAAATTCAGATTTCAATTTATAAGAAAGTTATAAGCTGTGAAATATTGCCTCCTCAAGAGGCAATTTATTTTTGCGTTTTTCTCGACAAATAATCACTTAATCAAGAAAACCTTCTGTGAAGTTTCTTAAATTCTTATTATAGATGTATATTTCAAATTTCAAGTGACACAGATAAGTAGTATTTGAGAATGAAAGATATACGAAAATGGTCATTTGGCAGGCAAACCCGTATGCAATGGTGTATGTAGAATAGACCCTTAATATGAAAATCGTAATCTTCTAATAAAATTCAGATATTATTGTGACCTTAATTATTGCAAATAAATATTTTCAGGGACTTACAAAGGGGAGGGGGGGAGCTTCCCCCCTTTGATTTTGGAAAGTTGGTAAATTTGGAGTTTTAGCGTAAAGTTGGTAAATTTGACCACTTGTGCAGTATTTAAATTTAACAAGACTGTAACATCGTATTTTTTCGTGAAGCAAAAAAAAAAAAAAAGGTCAACAGTTGGTAAAATTTCATGGTAATTAGTTGGCAATTTTTGGTTTTCTCCCCCCCCCCCCCCCTGAAGAAGGTCTTCGGTACGCCGCTGAATACTTTTTGCTAGTAAAATTTATTTTAAAAAAGTTACTTCTTACTCCAAAAAATTAGTCAATTCTCATACTCGTATATTGACTGAAACTGAAAATTGATTTTTTCAAAAAAGTAACCCCCCTCCCTTCGTTTGTCCTGGCTACAGTCCTGTATGAGCCAATACAACTTTTGTTTGGATTATGTTCATCAAGTAGACAAAAACAAAATTTCATTGTAAATTTTACCCCTCTATATATAACTGGAGGGGAGAAGTAGGGAAAGCAAAACTAATTTAAAATCGATTCTTAATCGAGTTTTAACCATAAAAATATAGCTATTACGGCTTATCTGATTTGGAGGGGAAGGAAGGGGAAGAGGAGCTGGGTCTACATATCTTGACATTTCAAATCACTTGTAGTTATGTAAAGATTATTAGTGCGCATATATTTTCCCCTCACTGAAGCACGAAAGATGTGGAGGAAAATCACTCGGAATTCGTTCTCAGAATGTTTATGTGAATATCTTAAAGTCCATATTTATACTTGAAATTCGTCTCAAAACGGCGGCTCTTTCAGATTTAAAGATGATAAAAGCCTCACAATCTTCTTTCATTGATCCTATATAAAAAGTAAGTGGATTAGCTCTCCTAGTGAATTGAGAAAGAAGTAGAGCAGAAAAGTAAAAATTCCTCAAAAAATAAAAATATCACAAAATTTAAGAAATTCAAAATCAAAGAAATTTCAAACACTACAAAATACCAAATTTAGAAAATTGCGAAACAATTTAGAAAATAATTTTCAAGTAACAAAATACCAATAATAAATTCACACACGAGAAAAGTGTGAGCTCAGTGAAATATAAACTTGAAAGTTTCTGACAAATTTTAAATTAAAATTCAAAACCGAGAAAATACGAAAACCTTGAAATACCTATCTCAACATTTATAAAATTTCTATTCCATAAATTATACGAGGAAATTGCTTGATTGGATTTCCCTTCTAAAAGCCCCTTTCAAACCTACTTGAAAAGCTGAAATTTGAAAATGTTAGTCATTTAGTTTTACATGCTACGTGATATGAAACTATAGTCAAAAGTTCTACTTTTTTCCTCCTACCAAATTTTGAGGACAATGATGCCCCTTCCCCCCAACAAGACTTATAAACGTGGATATGGCATATAATATACGTATCATCTTTTGTAATCATACAATCCCATACTTATCAAGCTTGGACCATTCAAGACTCATTAAACTTTCCCTAAATTCTAGCCATACACTATTATGGATCCATTCTGACCCAAATTCGAGGAATTGTATTCTAGGTAGTTTGAAAATACTCTTACATATGGAGTTTGAGTTTTCTGCTTTCACCGTCGATTCGGCGAGAAAATACGAAAGATTCAAAGAATTTTATACCTCAAAAGGTTCTGAAAAAGTTGTTTTCTGAAGTTTAGAAATAATTTTCAGTGAAATAAATTTTTTCTATGCTGGTTGCAGATCTTGTGATTAGATTTCTTGAAAATCTGTAATTACTTGTTTGTAGTTATAAGAAATGATGATATTTCAAATTGATACTGCATACAATGACGGGCTTTTTCATCAAGATTGAAAAGGTGTATCAATGATACACTGACATGAGTGACTTACCGATGCAGCCATGAATGGTTGGCGTATTCATTATTCACCTTCGATATAATTCATAAGATGTAGGTATTCCACTGATACCGCGGTCGGCTAGCGCGGCCGCTGCAGTCCAGCTTGGCCGATTAATTCGTAAAATAGAATGCGCCCATTACTCTCGGTGCGGTGAGAAAATCGTAACACGAAAAACAAATCAGCACGTAATAAATATTTAAACACAATAATTACGAAATCACGAATTCAGTTCGAGTACAAAAAAAAAAATCTAGTCCTGTACCGTACGGTTATAAGGATGAAATTAGGAGCAAACGCGATCGTGATATGAGCTGTGAATTTGATAATGCGTTATGGACAAATTACAACTTTTCATCTGCTCCGCTCTCTGACTAAGTGGTTTCTAAATAAACTATTTTTTAAATTTATGGTAGTCTCCGTTTGTAAACCTAAAATCATAACTATTTTTAGATGAATGATTTATCAGCTTAGTCTTGGCGCATTTTTCATGCGGTACTACCTATTCGGTTCTGACGTTTCTTTTAGGTCGGCGACGGGAGATTCGGACTATTTTTCGTTTTTTTTTTTTCGCTGTTGTTTCCAAAAGGTTTCGGTAAGTATAAATGCGTTACGGTATATCATGATCAGAAATTTTACGCGACCGGTGAATATACGGTATACCGCGCTACCATCTTTATATGGTAGTCCGGTATTTATTTTTCGAAATAAAATTTGACGTTGTATTAATCTTGTTGCGGTTATTCTCGTTGAAAAATCACGTTGATAAGCCTACTCGTAACTAGCAAATGAATGACTTACGAGCAACGACGAAACAATTCGTCTGCAGTTGTCGTAATTTTGCGGAATGCCTTCCGTTTGTCGTGCACCATTTGGCGATTAATTATGAAACCTTATTGGGTCGTGCCCTTTAATTGGAAATCGATTAAACTATCTGACTGAAGTAAAACGACGAAAATGTCGTTACGCTCACCTGGTGTTTTTCGGCGATGGAATTTACCATATGGACCGAATTACGAAAGAAAAACCGCGTCATTATGGTTAGTCGTTACAAGTGCCAATTATCCACCTTCTGAGGCGAAGGTCGTTCTAGAATTTTCACGGTAAATTGTCGGTAGCATTAGTGTCGTTCGCGATTGTTGTTCCCTGCTTTTTTATTTTTGTGGATGCACTTATTTATTATTATTCTTATGCTTGCGAGGTTCCCAGTTTCTGCGTTTTTCTCTTTTCGTTGACGAAATCTTTGTTTATATTATATCGGCTCTGTGCCCGTATATATTTTTCATTAATTGATCGTTGGTTTTTTTCTTGCAGTTTAATTTTGATTTATTAGAAATATTGCACAATAGTGATATTGATAATGCACCCTCCCCGCCCTTTCAACATTGTAGTGGGGCTCAGAGTCATACATTTAATCTATGTAAAAAATACAATATACATGACGTACTTATTGATTGATTGATTGTAATATTATTATTGCTACCATTACATTGAAGTTTTTTTTTTTTTTTTTTTTTCAGAAATTATTTCATTTAATATATGTTTGATGAAAAAGGTGACGAAAAAATGATGAATTTTGATCCTAAAAGCTTAAGAAAAATCATTAGGAAATTTCTACAAAATTCTTGAACATCAATTTAAGTCTCAGACATATGTAGATTTCTTTCAATTTATTCATATCATAATTTCATTATAAGAATTGATATGTATGAACCAGAAATTTGGGCATTTCCTTTTTGATTTCAAATGATCAAGGCAAAGATTTGAAAACCTCTTCTGTTCTCTGCTTCATCAATCAAATCGACTGTGATAACTATCGTTTTTAATTAAACATTTAATTGAAACTTTACATTTTCTTCAGGGTTCCGGTATGGTATGAACGTCAGATCCCTATTTAGATTTCTCAAATATCTCATCTGAGGAACTAAATCTTGAAACCAATATAAATATGTATTTAAGGAATTCTACATTCAAATTCTGTTCTTATGTACTTTGCAATGAAGTTTCATTTGTAAGGATAGGGTATGTTTGTTGATGTTAAAGTGAAAAAAAGTGATGTTTACAACATTAGTTTTCTTTCTAAAAATCCCCATTTCTTTGATAAGCCAGTTATGAACTGTTTATTTTGTTTACCTTCATTTGTCATCAAGAATCATATTTACATGCATTTTAAATTTTTTTATATTCTAAAGAGTTTTAGTAGGTACTGAGGATATATTTTTTATCAGTTCAATTAAGATATAATTCGTCTGAATTAATGGTACAAATTCATTTTGTCCTGAATTGTCGTCGCATCGTGATTTTTTATTTTCTGAAATTAAAAAACAAAGCAAGGAAGATAGAAATTTTAATAATAAATTTTAGTGCGACGACACTGGCGATCGTGAGATTTGGACTTCTACTTTCTTTCAAGTTTTCTGAGATATTTTATCGTCAAAAAAAAGAAGAAGAAGAGAGTTCTAAATTGCCCCTAGTAAATTCATAAATCACGCTCACAGAAGTAGCAGCATCTGCCTCGCCTGAAGCACGTCCCGTAGATATACTCATGTCGAAGGAAAAAGAAACGTAAGCAGCCATGCCGCATTACTGGAGCTGAGTTTTTAACTGGGGCTTGTTTTGATTTAGTAATAACCTTGCTTAACCGTTCATCACTACAGGCCACACCCAATACAAAGTCTGAAAACCCCTCCCCTATCCTTTCCAAAAACACTTAAGAAGTTCAATTTGGCACAAATGTAGTATTTCTTGCCATGAAATAATCATGCGAACACATATTTCTCAAATTATAACTATTTGAGGGTCCTCAAATTATCTTCAAATTTTGTAAATCCGCCATTTTGGATCCATTTTGACTCAAATTTAAGTGGTTATGTTCTGGTCACAAACTAATCCTACACACAAAGTTTGACCATTCTAGGCCGATTTGGTGATGAGATATGGAAGATTCATGAAATTTCCTGCGCTAATTTCCCCTCCAAAAGCCGTTTTTTGCTCCAAAATCACTGAGGAAGCTAAAATCAAAATACGTTTGTCACTTGGGCTCATTATATCATATGACACAGCAATAAAAAATTTTCGACCCCTCCTGTACCCCCACCACTGTTTTAGGTTGATAACCCCCCTTCCCCCTCCAACATCATGTATGGAAGTGAATTCGGGATATAGTATACAACGTATCCCCAATAACCATATGAATTCATATTAATTACATTTTTACCAACTTGAGGCTCCTCAAGCTCTACTCAAAATTTTGATAATCCGCCATTTTGAATCCATTTTGATCCAAATTCAAGAGGTCATATTGTGGTCACCAACTAACCTCACACACAAAATTTGACCTCTTTAACTTGATTTGGTGGGGAGATATGGAAGATTCAAGAAATTTCAAGACTCAAAACTTCCTCAAAAAGCCGTTTTTTGATCTAACTCCTCTCAATATGCATTCAAGAAGCTGAAATTTGGATATGTTAGTATCCGTGACTCACTCTTTCATATGAAATCAAAAACGAAAAATTTGAGCTATTTGCCCCTTCTCCAGCCCCCCTCAAAATTTGAGTGATCCGCCATTTTGAATCCATTTTGATCCAAATTCAAGAGGTCATATTGTGGTCACCAACTAACCTCACACACAAAATTTCACCTCTTCAACTTGATTTGGTGGGGAGATATGGAAGATTCAAGAAATTTCAAGACTCAAAACTTCCTCAAAAAGCCGTTTTTTGATCTAACTCCTCTCAATATGCATTCAAGAAGCTGAAATTTGGATATGTTAGTATCCGTGACTCACTCTTTCATATGAAATCAAAAACGAAAAATTTGAGCTATTTGCCCTTCTCCAGCCCCCTCAAAATTTGAGTGATCCGCCATTTTGAAATTTATCGAAAAAACAAAAAAACTATTTTTGCGCATTTTCAAGAAGAGTCTCTCACCAAATTTTGAGCGAATTTTATGAATACTCGCCGGCGCTACGCGTGGGGGAAAAAATATATATATATATACCAAAAAGTTGGACATTTGCCAGATGATTACAAATGGTCTGAAACGCAAAGATTTGAAGACCCCACCCTCCCCCGACCTTCCCTTCCCAAATCAGGTAGGCTGTAATAGCTATCGTTGTGTTAAAAACTCAGCTAAAAATGCTTGCTCGAGTCGTAGAGAAAAAAGAAATCGGAAGAAGAGAAAAATGGCTTCTCGACCAGAATAAAATCCAGAGTGTCAAATTAGTTAAAATGTAATAAATATTAACTCATATGATTATCGGGGATAAGAAGTTTACCATATCCCTAATTCACCTCCATACATGTTGTTGGAGGGGAGAAAGAGAGGTTGTCGAACTCAAAATGTGATGGGGATACACAAGATGTCAAAAAATTTTTATTACGTTGTCATATGATAAAATGAGCCTAAGTGACTAACCTGTTCTAAGTTTAGCTTCTCAAGTGCATTTGAAAGGAATTTAGAGCAAAAAACGAGGTTTGGAAGGGAAATTGCTGCAGGAAATTTCATGAATCTTCCATCAAATCGACCTAGAAAAGTCAAACTTCGTGTGTAGGGTTAGTTGATGACCAGAATATGCCTCTTCAATTTGGGTCAAAATGTATCCAAAATGGCTGATCTTAATAAAGGTATTGGGGGTGGCCTGTAGACATGAAGAGGTTAGCAATGTTATTTGTAAATCTGAACAAGATCTAGTTAAAAACTCAGCTCCAGTAATGCGGCATGGCTGCTTACGTTCTTTCATCTCTGATAAAGTCTAAAAATTCGGACAGAGTCTATCATCTCTTTATCAGTAGTCACGGCGTGGCCCACCATCCACCAATGTATTCGAATTTCGGATGAAGACGCCTTTCAAATGACCCCGTTTTCATGTATCATTGTGCTTAAAACCCACTTGTCTCACAAAAAATGCAATTTTTGTCTACCACACTAATTTCATATATTTTTTTTGCATAAATGCTAAAAAATAAGCCGGCTGCTAGCTTTCTGTTTGCCCCATTCGAAGTGACTATGTTGCTTCCTAGACTGTGGCTCCCTTAATTCTTTGGTTATGCTATATAAATCCGTGATCGATTTTGTTTCTATATATTTTCGTGTGTTACAAATTGAACTGAAATTCTTTGCTTGAAAAATTTTCAAAAAATAATTATTTCGTTGATTTCGAGGTGTCATAATGGCTTTTGTTTAGTTATTCTCAGCGAGTAAGAATTGGAAATTGCGACAAAATGTCAAGTAAATGTAGAAGTATCGAAGCTTCGATGAACAGAAAGCTTTGTGTAGTACACCTGTAAGGTTAATTTAAAGTGACGCGCGCGCCTATCATAAAATGTTGGCGAAGTGCATCGAGTAAATAATTTCAGAATTCCGCCTCTTAAAGATTGAGCAAGCGGTGAGCTCTGGGTGGATATACGGCGTGTTAAACAAATAAACTAGCCAGCAAGAAGACAAACACCGTGCAACAAAACAGCAGGAAGTTGGCAATAAATCGCGGTGCATTTGTTTTGTAGCGAAGAAACAAAACTCATTCGACAATGTAAATACGTTACCATTACATTCTTAACCGGAACGAGTTCGCACGCACTCATACAGCCGAAAACAGAGGCTGTGCACGCTGCAACCAATGTAACAGTGGCGTAATTAAGTCAAGGACGTGAGCATCCAAGCCTTAAGTCACTATTAAAATAAGTAATGTGTACGTTCAACTGGCTTTTAGACCATAACTCGGTCGCTGATTACATTGGCAACAAATTATTACCTAATGCCGCATTAACGCTATTACAATTATTATTTGATGCTGTCGCAAAACGTTCCGTTACCCTTGTGACAGTTAAAAAGCCTATCGAAAAATATGTATCCGCCGAAAACACGCGCGCTAATCCGATGGCCTGCGTAATCCTACCTAGTCGCATTCACGCATTAGCATTACTCGCTAGCGCTTGTACCTAAAATCTTACCGTGATACGACCAGTTTCTACTTTCTTTCTGTGAATTTGTGAAAAAATTCCGTATTGCATTTCTTTTCAGTAAAACTCCTAAGGCTGCCAAAAATTTCTTACGTGTATGTGCGTAGGTAATGGTGAGTTATAAGCTTATGACACTTGTACTTCTGATACCTGTGGTAGATCTTCTTTACTTGAGACGGCAACGTTGTTAGTCTAATTTTCAAGCGTAATCTGATTTCTCTCGAACTGGACACCGCGATAAGCGATCTTCGAATCGTCGCCGCGCCAGTATTAATGAAGAGAGAACTGCGATTTTTTCCCCTTTTATGAGCTCACACCTTACATCGACGTGACGATGTTATTAAAAAGTATACGGTGCTGAAGTGCTGAACGACAAAAACTGATGTACTAAAATCGTCGCATCGAAAGCATTAACATTTTATGTACGAATCGTACGTTATCTTAGGTCGACATTCGATACCAGAATACACACCGAGAGTACGCTGGCACACAAATCAACGGGTAGGTATGTGCTACATCTTCCGTTGTTGATCTATAAAAATTAAAATTATTCGTGCGCGTTCATCAAACGAAATCAAGAAAAATAAGTAGATTCTACCTTCTCAACATCTAATCGAGATCAAGCTTAAAACGCATGCAAAATATATTTACATTTTGCAAATTAGACGAAATGATAAAACGTTGAATAAAATATGCAGAATTTCGTAGGTTAAAGTGGCTATCACGAAAAGATCATGATTCATTTGCCACAGATATTATAGCTCGGTCCGTTTGTAGATTTCTCATTTAAGTTCGGTCGCTTATATACTTATGCTAAATAAACTAGATCATATCGCATCATTTTCTACAATCCTGTTATCGTAACTCTTGCCGAGTATCTCGACGAAATACTGAAATAGGTACACAATTGTAGAACGAAGCTGGTCTACGTATTGATTGGATGTGATGCATCGGTTTCGGCTTCGAACATCGCTCGAATATCCTTCCATTTCCTCTTCTCTCTTCCCTTCGTGCATATAGGTATTAGGTATACGTACTCTGTATAACGGGCAATTTGTTGGATGCGATAAAATAATGGCGGCAACTGCTGTAAGATCTCGACGCCTAAAAGAATTCTACGCTCAATTAATCGATGAAAAAGTGATTTGGTTGTTCGTTAAATGCGACGACTACCGGTTCATCGATACACCCTATCGTGACATCGCATAAAATCAATAATACGTTTAGATTTGCTCGCATACGACCGATAGATGCATGTTTTTTACATTCGTATAACTCGGTAAAAGGGTTCTGACGGGGAGAACGATTTCGTAATAAATTTCCGAATCATTCTCAACTCATAAATATGGGTTTTAATTCGAGGAAAAATTATCGACTGTTTGTTCGTATAATGGTTCGTTGTTTCTCTTTTATTCACTCGGGGTGACGAAAATATTCCGCGACGGGGCCATAATTAATCGACCCGTATTCTGGGCTGTGAACTGATCATCGCTGACGTATTTCAAGATGCGCAGAATGAATCGATATTTTCGTATAAAAAATTGGAATGCAGTAAATGGAAGGTAATATCCGTATTGAATAAACATAATTTTTTATTATGTACTTATTGTGAAACGACTAGATGCGAATATGTTTCAATGCAAAAATTTCTTACGTATCGAGTGAAAAATGTCACCGATAATTATGAATTTTAATTCGCACTCCGCGCGGTAACGAAGAATTTTTATTTACTCATTACCTTTGCCGAGTATCTGAGCGCGTTAACATTGGTTGCTTTGCTTTTTATTAACTTGTAGAACGAAAAATCTGCAAACGATGGATTATGTATTTATGTGACTCATATAACGTAAGTAATACTTCGTTGTAGTACCTGAATAGGTGTAGGAGAGTACGAGTATGCCTATTACAGAAGTTAGATGTTAGTAATCGGTTCGACTTTTCATTAGTTTACTCGCTCTTCCAAGAACTTACGGTAAGGTATGTTGGCATCGAGATTTCTTTCTTTCATCACGTCTACGTCATCAGTTAAAACGAATGAACTCCATATTCAATAACGCATTGTTATTGTTTATTGCCTAATTTCATTGATGACACCGAGGCTGAGCGCGTTAAAGAACTTTTCTTTCTTCTGCTTCTTTTTGTTGTAACACTTCACTTTACAATCGCCATGATATTTCACGTCAAACACTTCCGCATACTTACTGAGTACATACAATCTGGCCCTTAAAATGATATTAATCTCGCAGAAGTAGTTCGAGCCAGGAACGTACCGAAAGGGGGGGGGGGAGGGGGGAGGTTCCCTCCCTTGGCTTTTGGAAAGTTGGTAAATTTAGAGTTTTAGCGTAAAAAGTTGGTAAATTTGGAGTTTTAGCGTAAAGTTGGTAAATTTGACCACTTGTGCAGTATTTAAATTTTTTTTTGAAGACTAACAAGACTGTGCATCATATTGTTTCGTGGAGCAAAAAAAAAAACAAAAAAACAAAAAAACAAAAAAAAAAAGGTCAACAGTTGGTAAAATTTCATGGTATTAGTTGGCAAGTTTTGGTTTTCTTCCCCCCCCCCCCCTGAAGAAGGTCTTCGGTACGCCCCTGGTTCGAGCATGATAGAGATGAAATATTTTTCTGATGTGTTCAATCAGATACTTTTAAATTAGTGAAAATGTTTCCTAATTTTCAAGAAGTAGTCCCAGTAAGTTTATGCTTGTTGCTTTTTTAGACGATGTTTAATTCCAGCGCCTGAAATGAGCGACTGTAGCTACTACGATAAAAAAAAAAACTCATCATGGAAATATTCTCTTCTCACAGTCACTCTCAGTTTTACAAAAAATGGAGTACCAATTTTTTTTTAACGTAATATAGATTGAAAGCTCAGAATATTTACCTTAGAATTTCACCCATTTTTTTTCCCAACATCTACGCTTACGAATTGTTTAATTATAATGTTTTTCTTTCTCACCCTTATATTGTTTTTCACAGGTTGTACTTCCATGGAAGCCAGAGGTGAAACTGAATAATTGATGGAGCGAATAATCCCTTTAAAAGGGACTACTGCTTTTATGAAAAATGTTTCTTCAAGAAAGTCCATCGTTAAGGTATGAAATCATTCCATAATTTTTTTTTTTTTTACGTGCCATGTACAGCAATAATGGCTAGAGGCACGAGAACAAATTATGTTTTACTCATTAATCTTGTGGATTTTAGAAAAATGAATAATTTATCAATCTGTGTTTGGTTATCTGATAATATGTCCTTTAAAGTATTACAGTTAAGGTATTTAAATCGAGAGAGTTGATAGAGAAGGCAATCAGTGAGGATGTGTGAAACAGTTATGAGAACATTACAAGGGGTACATATGGGAGGGGATTGTTTGGTGAGGAGATGTTGGTGGGTTATAAGGGAGTGACCAGTACGAAGACGAGTAAGAATTGAAGCATGTCGACGGTTAGGTTGGAGAGAAGTTTTCCAGATATTTATGGTAGATTTAATATTTTTAAGTTTATTTGAATTTGGCATGTTTGACCAGTATGATTGAAATTCTTTGGACAGTAAGGACTTGGCGTAGATTTTTAAATCATTTAGAGGGATATCTATATCTGTGATTGGGTGGTAGAGGTAAGCTTGTTTAGCATAGGTAATTAGGTATCAGCTAACTCATCACCTTCTATTTGTGAATGGGATGGAATCCAACATGAGATAATCGTTTTTATTGATTTTAAAGAAAGCAGAGCTCCTGTTTTAAACAACAGAATTCTTCATTTTCAGCGCCATTCTCGAAGTAGGAAGAGGGGGAGTAAGGCTAAAAAAAAAATTTGGAGCGATGTTCAGAACTTACTAGTGCCTACTCGCCCCTTCGGGGCTCGCAATAAAAATTAAGTGAAGAAAAAAAAATTATTTTATCCGATAAGTACTGCTACATTCGAAACTGCACAACCCAATTTATTCTTACATATTTGTTACCCCCCACCAAGATTTCTTCCTTTCAGAATGAGCTCGCCCCTTTATACCTTCGTATACCTGCCAGTTTAAACAATTTTACAACTTTACCCTAGCTCTTGCCATATGTACGAAGCTTTTATTGAAATTTATCACCTTTTTTTCCCATTGTATACCTGCTATCGTTTATACTTTTTATTCCTGCCATTTTAAACAATTTTATGACCTTACCATTGTACATGTAAAAAGCTTTTATTAAAATTTACAATCTTTTTTTCCTTTGTATACGTGCTATCCTCTATATACCTTTTATACCTGCTATTCAAAACAAGGATGCGCGCGCATCTCAAAACCGATTTCATTTTGATTTTAATATATAGAGAGATAGTTCAGAAGTGTTTTGAATGGTGAATGTAAACGAGTGAATTTTATTTAATTTTATAAATATTTTAACGCCCCCTTCATAGTCATTTTGGCAAAAAATAAGGGAACACTTTACATCTTTATAATCTGTATACATCATTAACAAAATAAATAGTTAAAATTTGTGAAAACAAAATTGCCCGTTCCTCTCATGTCCAACACCTGGTGCAATCCATTTCAAAATAAATCCCAATACCTTCATCACAACTGCTCCATAAACAGTCCTCCCTTATTCCGAAGATATCGAGTCTCCAAGTTATTTCTATAACATTTTTAGTTAATTAATTTCCTTTCACTGTTTGGGAATCCTCGAATAATTCATTAAAAGTGGTTTGAAAACTTTGACATCGGTTTGGATGTTTTTAAGAAAGGGTTTTAACTTTGATATAGTGGTATGAAGTGGATTTTATCGGTGTTTGAAAATCTTTTTTCTCGTAATGAAGAGACTAAGATAAGGGATTTGGAATCAAAACTCACACTTGCCAAAATAAACAAAAATAAGTTAGTGGTACCGTCTTATAGAGAAAAAAATTCCCTACAACCCTATGTAATTACTTTTTTAATTAAAATTAATTTGAGCTCTGTATCGTCGCTCCAACTCCATTTTCATGGTTGATATTTAGTTGATAACATGCAGGATTGAACGTGGTCATTGTTAGTTGCGTTTGCGCTCTAAATTTGAAAGAAAGGTTTAATTATTATATCCCTGTTTTTTGCATTATGGCACCTATTATTAGTAAGCGAAAAAAGTATCCACGAGGAAGAAATTCAATAATAAGCAAGATCGTTTACTTTTTGTGCTAATACTTGATGAATTACTATGAAAAATTATTATGAAAAATATTTGTCTACTTTTCGTGTTTAATTGAGTTGAAAATATCTGTTTACTTTTCGTGTTCAGTTGAATAAAAAATATCTATTTTCAGTTTATGGATGTATTTCATTAATTTTTAGTACATACACTTGTGTTCCAACATATTTTACAGATCAGCGTTAAAAAATTTAATTCATTGCAAAAAGGGCCAAATTTTGAATGAAAACTTCGAGTTGGAGTCAAAACTCACACTTGCTATTTTCCACTTCCATTTTTATCTATATGGAAGGAACTTGGATGAAAAAATGATTGGCATTCCATAAGTATACCTCAAAGTCACAATATTTATCAGTGATTACATCTCTAAGCCCATTAATGCGCTTGCTACAGTTTTTTGCGGTTTCTGAAAAAATACCATTTTGGCGAGTGTGAGTTTTGATTCCAAACCCCTCAGTATGAAATCATCTACCAATCCAAATTCCAACTATATTTTGGTACGAATTTTTCTTCGTACATTGTGTATAGCGATATCATGTTTAAAGGAAAGGTGACACTGCAGGTGAACTGAAATCCAGGTACATATTGCTCACGTTCCGGTAATAAAATCGAATTAAATAAATGTCGATAATTTTCACTTTTACTTTCATTTACAAATAATAAAACCGGTAAATGATTGAAAAGGCCCGAGGCTCGATACTTGTACCATACCTACATATTACGAATGGAATATTCTTCATTATTTTCACATACGTTTATATGGACGATGCGATATGTCTACGTTGATATGAATACCATTCGCTTCGGTAAATATAGGGCGTGCAAAAGCTGGCAGAATTTAATTAAGAACAATACCGAAATTATTAGGTACGCGTAGGTGTACGTAATTAATGTA
Organism: Phenacoccus solenopsis; assembly: GCA_009761765.1. Taxonomy (NCBI): domain Eukaryota; kingdom Metazoa; phylum Arthropoda; class Insecta; order Hemiptera; family Pseudococcidae; genus Phenacoccus; species Phenacoccus solenopsis. The sequence continues at coordinate 45,003,506 of CM019754.1, read as the reverse complement.
GCCTAACTGGATATTTTTAGCAATCAATGGCGAATGGTCACGGTTTGATTATCGAGTATGTAAGGTAATATTGTGGCTAAACGATTGTGTGTTTGGTTTAGCATCGTGTAGTATAAGTACATAACGCGTAAGAGCGTTTTAATAGTCACAATCGAATTATAATTCATACGGGAGATCGATTTAAGGAGAAAAAAAAGAAGATAAATCGATATAAACGTTTGCTTGTCATATGTGTGATGTTTCAGACGGCTGGAAAAATATACGTGTATGCGAGGCGACTGAGGATTTTTATTAATTTATTCATTATTTATCAGCAGTCGCTTTCGGTGAGTAGACAGTCGATCAATCAGATAGTATGATTCATATAGCGATGGGTTCACTCAGCGTGTCTTCGAACTCTTCGATAACTGACCAGTATCCCCCAAAAGGGGAACAGCTATAACTGTCTGCAATGGGTGGTTTAATTGAAAACATGACCTTGATGACTGTATACTATTTTGTTCATCACTAGATCGATATCGGCGTTATTTAGATGGATGGCGCATGGCGTAGGCGAGCTATTTTTTTCTCTCTTTTCAATGGTCCGCGAATCGGTATTGATTCGCTGGCGGTAAACGGAGACGCGTGACGCGACGCGACGCCGCGTTGCTTGTGGCCCTTCAACTCCAAGTTTTGTTCGTATCTTTGGCGATACGAGGTAACTTAAAAATCTAGATTACGAGAACAAACTAGAAAGTAGAATAAGCATTGAGAGTATCGAGACAATGTGATGATGGTAAAAGAAGTGATAATAAAATGAAGACGAAAGAGCCCAAGAAGAAGAAGATTGCGACAACGGTATCTGGTTGCGGGGCAGAATTCATTGAAAAATGATTCCTATGGATATGACGCGATCGAGGACGCGGCGCGTAATAACCATTTGCCTAATCTGTTTTAATAGACGAAATAAAAGCATATTATAGGTACGTGCCAATATAGAGCGTCGATCAGGAAGATAAGCTTGCACCTGCAGTTACGTTATGAAAAAGAATCGACGGGGTAGCGGTTGAAGCGAAAAGAAAATATAATTCGAAAAAGGCCGATAATTAAGCAAGGTTATTGACTTTGAGCGTATGGTATAGATTGGAAACATATGATGAGATAATTGCGTTAGTCGAGTACGTATAGATGCGGCGCGCGTGAACACTCCGTAGATTAAGCGTACATACGAACTTTCCATAATGATAATATCGTATTCATAGTTCACCTATCTATCGATATTGCAATCATTGAACTTCGATTGTGTCGGATTAATTAGTTTAATACGAGCAAGATTGGCGGTATTTTGCCCATTAGACGTATCGGCACTCCTTACCGTATCGTGTACCGTGCACCGTGCATGCCATGTAACACGTACGCGGGGTGTCATTTTTTGTAACGGTACTTCTCATTGTATCGGACGCAGTTACGAAGCGGTACGTTTGCCCAAATCATAACGTACTCAGTGGCAGTTCTTTGAGATGGCTTTTGGTTGGTGCTCGCATTCGACGAAAAACTCTTTCACCGTATTCATCAGTGTCTCAGTGGTGAAATTCGGTTACACAATTCTCTAGCTTCGTAAGATAATCGCACCGTTCGCATCAGCTTGATATTTCTTATTCTCGTACAGCGTGGTCGAGTCGCGCCACGCCACGCCATCGCCAGTCACATAAATGAATTACGTTATACCCTCTACCCTTCCACAGCGAGCTTTTACTTGGGTACCCATCCGATAATTTTCACCATGTTGTTACATTTATTTACCCTATGTGCACATTTCTATGGCAAATAGATATACAAAAAACACTGTTTTGGGCTTATACATGTCATATGAATATCTTATCGACATACTTTTGAGTTGAGCTTCAATTAATGTCAAATAGATATTGAAATTTTTCATTAATTAGAAAAAGATATTGATGTCTATTGACATCTATTTGACATTAAGATTTTTTTTTTAATATTAAGATTGGCCAAGTATAAGAACCCCTGAATTCGATAAAAAAATAATAAAGCATATAATAAAGTTCCCAAAGTATATCCTTTCATGCGTCCTTGCGTTCAATGCTATTAGTATACCCATATCATCACAGGCGCAAGGTTGAAACAAATATTGTGAATTTCACAGAGTGTGCCATTTAAGGGTTTTCAAACTCAACTTGAAAGTATATCTATAAGATATTCATAAGACATGTATTAGCTCAAAATGGTGTTTTTGTCTACTTATTTGCTATGTAAGAACAGAAACAGGATATCTATCAGCCAAAGTGCGCACACAGGGTAGTTTTATTAGATTTAAATTTTTCGAAAGTCATGACGTTTCATTTCTTCTAGCACATTTGTTCGTATCATAAATAAATCAAATCATGCTTCCTCAACTTCTTTGGATGTCATTTGCAATGCATATGGAATTCTTTCAAATGCTGTGTTTTAGTTCTCGTTATAGACCTTTGAATACCGATGAAAGTGAAAGTTTTAGCTCTTGTTTGGGCACCACCTACCTAAACTCAGAAGTGATATATTGAGTATTTAGTTTGAGTCAAGGTATACAGTCGAAGGTAAACGTTGAAGATGACTCGAAAGTCATTTGAATGGATGGTCAGTAGAACAGAAGACCACGTTTTCGAACTCCAATTTTATATTACTTTTATCTTTAATGTACGCGTAACCGGATTTATTAAATTCCTCTTTGATGTTAGAGCGTTTTGTTTTCTAAAGCGCGTAGGTATACATCTGTACGATAGTTTTCAAGAGAAAAAGACGAAGAAGAGCAAAACTGATTGTCCGATAAATGGAAGATGCACTACGGAAATGTAATTTACAAAGTAATAATTGAAAGAACCCGTTCGTTGTGTGGTCCGTCCAGATTATTCACCAATTTAACACCTCAACAAGCTGGCTTTAACCTAATCTGTGATGGATCTTACACGTATACTATAGGTATATGTAATTTTATGGGGTATTAAATCTGGATCTATCTAGTTAATCTAAATTTCCTGATAACAGAAATCCTACGACGAATGTTTATTTCGATATGGGATCGGAATTCGATGTTTTTTCCACACAATAAGCTACTTACGGACCAGCTAAAAGCGGTTCGGTATATTTACCGATATACGTTGAGGTCTCGAGGTACGTTAAAAGTGGAAAAAAGTGCTTGGAAATCTTGAAAATGAAATAAAATCGACGGGCACCGGTATATCAGTTGAGATAAAGAAGGTTTAAAAAGCTCGTTAAGATTTATAATTGCTTGCACGTATTAACCTCGTAACGTAATCGTAAACGCTTATTAGAATTTAAGTTATATTCAGAATACGTATATTTTCCTCCAAACGCCGGATTATCTACCGGTAATGGCGAATATATCGATGATATCTATACGTAAAATTTTGCGAAATCCGATTAAAAATTTATCGTTAGTGTTTCAAAGACAAAGCAATCGGGAATTCACAAGGTATAAATTCTAAGTGCGGATACAAGTCCAAATGTACGTAATTATGGGCATAATAGGATGCCTAACATCTATATGGGGAAACGAATCGAAATGTATGTAACTATAAGGACATACATTTATATAAGAAATAAATCTTACTATTTTTATGCAGCGTTAAGCTCCAAAAAATTTTACTTTGATTTGAAAATTTACCCATTTTCATTTGTATTTAGAGGTAGCACAACTGTATATTTCTTCACGTATGAACTAACACAGGATTTTATGACAAATTCAATCAAAAAACATTATTTTCGTGGATGCTGTATCATGACAGTATTTTCAGTAATTTTTACTTGAGAATAGAATTATTTCTGGATAATAATTTAGATTCTGTGTTTTTAAAAAAAATGCTTTGCTTCTGAAAACTGTGCATTTTGAATTCATAGAATGAGCGAAAAGTTGTTTACGCGTACATGTAAAATTAACTCAGTAAAGTGTAAATTAAAATTACGTACTAATATTTTCCAAAATTTCAGTCTCCTCAATCTTTCAATTAGGGTTGCTTAAAGGATGCTTATGAATTAGGCTGTCCTCTGAATTACTTTTAAAGTAATTTGGTTGCTTTTCTCGTTCTTAGTTATTTTTTGTCATTAATCTACTTATTTAGTTGAAAACTTACTATTGGTCAATTCCTCCCCACTCGAATTTTTTCCTAAAATTTGGTGATTTTTCCATTTTTTATTAGAAAAATCTCGCTTTGCTTTTAAATAACTAATTCTTCGCCTTATTTGAAAAATGAATTGACTTCTTTCTGGTCTTTCTTGGAATTTTTTTGGTTGATAAAATTTGATTTCCATGTTTTTATTACGTATGATTGAAAAGAAGTGTGGAGTAAGGTGGATCGAAAATAAACAAGGATAGAATTCTAAAAGATGCCAAATGACCTAAAAACATGATGCATGAAAATTTGTTAAAAATTGCTCGGTGTTTCGATGTTACAGCCTACTTTCCTTTCATGAAAGTTTTAGTGCATAGAAATCCGCTCTAAATGGAAAATTAATGAGGCAAGTATTTCGAAAGCTCTGTAAGGAACTCAGATTTTACCGTTGAAGAATTTTCAGAAATCATTCAGAATTTTAATAGATTGCCGAAAATTTGGTCGTAAATCTCGAAATGTTTAACGATTTTTTTTAAATATCATTGAAGTTGGATGTTTACGTCGCTACTAAACATTTAAGATATCAACTAATCATTGACAAAATTTTTGTTTTTGATCATTTTTCAATTTTTAGGCCTCAGCTTTCTCAATTTTGGAAAAAATACGTGTTATTGTTTTTCTGTAATTATCATCATTAAGTAATGACCCTGGCAGAAAAATTAATTACTTTTTGCTTGTTTTTTCCACTTCGTGTAATTTTACAAAAATCGAATCGGCGCGGAGAGCCTAGTAAATCTCTCGACATGAATGCAAGTAATACTGGTTTTCACGAAGAGCTGTTGTATGTACTATGTAGCATGTAAGAAAAATATCGAATTTCCCAAAAGTTCTCCCTCAAATTTAGACATCGTTTCTTTTTGAAATTCACCCTTCGTGGTAACTAATTACCAGAAAATTACTAAAAAATTATTTTTTTGGTATATCTTACAAATAACACACAATGTTTAACTATACCAATATTTCTCATAGCTCATATTCAAGTATTGCCCCCAAAGAGGCCAAAAAACCGAAAAAATAGGTTTATTATATTGACCTAGGTAAATATTACAATCCGTATAAAAGTATTTTGTACAAAATTAATATATTTTCAATTTTTTACCAAAAGTTTTTGTGTATTTCTAAGATAAGAATTTATTTTTGAAAAATTACTATTCAGCATATTTGCGTTCTTCTCGATGACTATGATGTTAACGAGAAAAATGATCATAAGAAAAATTATTTTATTTTCAATTACCTACAAAAAAGGTGAAATCTATTTTTTGCATATGGTGCCTCCCTATACCAAAAAATGTACATGCTCTATCAAGTACGCGGTAAGTACAAAATTATAAACATCGTTCTTGCCAATGTTTCTGCATTTTCTTATCTCGATAAATTTAGTATTTGAAAAAAGAAAAAGGCAATAACGAACAAAATTAATCGGATTTTAATTTTGCGATAAATTGGTTATAATTTTTCTTTTTTTTTCTGTCAATTATCAAAAAACTACTACTACTTTTTAGTACAGGGAAATAAGGATTGAACCTGGAAAAAAATGGTAGTGAGCTGAATTTCACATTATATGTGCAGAATGGTGTCCTTAACAAGGTATAAAAAGTTGTCAGCCCTAGGGGGTGAACTAACCCCAGGAGGAGGCTAAAAACCCCCAAAACAGTTTTTCATCTGTTTTCTGCTAATATCTTCGAAAAAAAGGGTTCTACGTCAAAATAAGTTATATCAAAAAATGTTCCCCATTAAATTTCCTACAGAATGGGTGGAGCAGTTTTCTCAAAAAGTCATTAGTAAGCCCAAAATGGGGAGGTCAAAATATGCCAATTTTTAGAATTCTCTTTCAAAAATCTATTTTTTGTTAATATCTTTTATACGGTGCGTCCTATGCAAAAATTGTTAATATTGAAAAATATTCCCCGTTCAATTTTCTATAAGGTACATGAAAAAGTTTTTGCAAAAAGTCACAAAGAGCCCAAAATGTGGGTCCCAAAATACATTAATTTTGGAAAAATTTATTCATATGTGTTCATATCTAATACCAAGTGACCTATGTAGGTGATAAAGATGAACAAATAATTTTTACTGATAATTCCCCCTTGCCTTCCTCCTCCCTTCTTTTGAAATCCTTCCCCAGATTTACATATAGAACAAAAAAAATCACATATATATCTTGAAATATTTGTTTCAACTCGGTTCGGGATCATCTATTCCCTCTTCATCACTCATTTCCACCTCCATACTATTTTTGTGCAATCAGCTCCACAACAATGACCACACAGCTTCGAACATTGCAGTCTTGAAATAACAGAAAATTAGGTCGTGCAAAATGTTTTTGTAATGCAAACTTGAAAGTTATTAGCTTTTAACCTGGTTTCGTGCATGTGCAAGCAGAATTGCCTTTCTAATAGCAACAATATCTCGTTCTTGTACAGTTGCAACAGCTGCTCCATCGGATAACGAATTGTTGCAAATGCTATTAGCTACTCGTAAACGAAAATTCTTCGGTAAAAAAAAGTGTATTTTGGATTCCTTTATGGCTTTTTTAAAAATTTTTCTCATTTACTATGCGAAAAGGTTAAGGTAAACACTCTGACATCGCCAAATTTTGTCTATTTTCGAAGCATATCAAAATTTGATGTAATCTTTTGTATTTTTTTAGTCATTCTTGACCTTAAAAGAAATAATATCACTAATAGCTCATTACGTAAAATTTATAATATTTCCCTCGCTTACACTATATATCTAGGACTTATAGCTTTCGAGCTATGGGGAACATTTTTTGATATAACTTATTTTGACTTAGAACCCTTTTTTTCGAAGATATTAGCAAAAAACAGATGAAAAACTGTTTTTTGGGGGGTTTTAGCCACCTCCTGGGGTTAGCTCACCCCCTAGGGCTGACAACCTTTTATACCTTGTTAAGGACACCATTCTGCACATATAATGTGAAATTCAGCTCACTATCATTATTTTCCAGGTTTGGTCAAAAAATGAGCTTATTTCCCTGTACTATTTATTGTAAAATGAAGAAAAGCATTTTTGTTGAAAATTTTTTAATGAGTTATTGCGTAGATGGTATTCCATACATTATTGTAGGTTTTTCCATTTGAATCTTTTGAGGAATATTTTTCAACCTAAAGGGTAACGTACTCAATTTTCCATTTTTTTTTCATTTTTTCATTTTATTTGTGACGTACACTAGTACATAGACATACGTAGATTAGGTACGAACGTATGTTTTGATCGAACATATGGTACCTATTACCTGTTCGCTAGATGCGTTAAATGTTACAAATAGCTTAGTATTGAAAATGCATCTACATTTATTATGTACTAACACGAGACGACGCGAATGTCAACAACGATGACTGATCGAGTTTCGTTCTTTTTAACAAATTTTACACATCTCTCATTCGTTGCTTGACGCATATTTTCCAATCGATTTAATCGATCACGATAATACTATGTGAAAATTAAAACAGCAGCTTACGTATGCTATAGTAGACGTATAGGATTATTTATTATTTAAAATGTATAGATTCTAGTTCGGTTGCAAATGTTGTATTAGTGATGGTGTTGGTTTCTTTTTTTGAAGTGCTGGCTGATTACTCGTATCTACCTGATTGTCATTGGAATGTTACTTTGTATCGTCTGTCTCTATTCGTGCGTATTGATAGCGAGTAGCGAGGCTGCGGAAGCCATTGATATCATTGCGAGTTGGCTCGTGACGCGAAAATTGGAAATTTCAACGCGACCATACGGAAAGGTCAGCGACGCATCGCGTCGTGTCGCCTAAAAAGGCGAAATACGCGTCGCGTTTTATAAGTTACCTATACATAATTCCGTATAGTTTATTCAAATTGAAGTTTTGCCTACTTTCTAAAATATTAATTATGCTTTTTATGCGGTTTCTTTCAATTATACATTAAGCCGTCGATAATGCACACGGTAAAGATTCACGTCGAACGTTTAAGATAGAGAAGTGAAACATGCGATTTACACGGTTGATTTGTAACGTTTATCTAGTGATTAATAGGTCTTGTTTCAGATATGTCATAGCTGATACGCGTCTCGGTATTGGTGACCTCGGTAAAGATCAATCGTTGGTACAGTAAATGAAATGGGCAATATTTACAAGCTGTTAGTTCTCACGAACGGAGTGCTCGCATGTTTTGTTGTAGCCTGGGCAACCATTTATCCGATATGCAATTTTGCTGCAGTCGTTGAATCGTATTCATGCTTTCTCTGTACGCGAACAACGCGCCGAACCAGATATCACCCTTTAAATAAACGCATCTCGCACAATAATTCACTTTTACGCGCAACATTTACTATTTAAATATCTACCGAATCGATTTATTATTGCCGTGTATTTTCGCCTTTACCAAGCGTAAATCTTCAGACCTGCTCTCCATACACTCTAATACTTGTGCTATATCTAGTCATAAGTACTAGACTACTCGTATGTGCGTACAATTGCGCATACATTGTAATGTAAGCTTAAACGCCAACTTCTGCATACGAGTGTACAGTATTCATGTCCATTGTGCGTTATCCATACTCACCTTAGGGTGGAATTTCTCTATCGGCTTTTTGTTGTGAAAAAGTCTCGGAAAATTTGATAGAGAAAATTGTATCTTAGATGCGCGGCGAAAATGCTGTACGCAAAATCCCCACCTATCGATCACACATGTATTGAGCAAAAGCGACGAATACTTTCAAAACTCTCCATCATATGGTCGAGTAAAATTACGCATTAGAAGCGTAAAAGTACATTTTCAAAGAATACGAGCATCTGGGATGGCGAATATAATTCATTTAGTTAATATGTAAAACTGGTAAATAATTTAAATATGTTAATTAAATAGGTACAGGTTAGTGGACACTTATATGAGTTTTTCGTTATCTGATAGTGATACTTGAACACGAGTAAAAATCATCGGTCGTTTTGCGTTTACAGTAACACGAGTCATAGTATGCGCGATATACTGTACCTATCCAGTATACTTACAAGCAGCGTACGCATACGTATAATTTATTAATAAAGCATAGAAGAAATAGTGGATGAAAGCTAAGTCGTAAAATTCGATGTCACTATCTGAGTAGAGAAGATGACCATAAAAACGGTTTCTCGTAAAGAGTCTTCTGCTTTTTCTACGTGCCGATACGTTTATGTGGGTGTATGCGATGCTGCAATGCCCTATGAAATCGCGTAATATTTACGAATGACGAAGATTTCGATATTTTGTGAGTCGCTCGCAAAGTAAATGTGAAAATCGAATTGCTCTTCGTAGTGCAATTTATGATGTGGATTGTATCATCACTTTATCCTTTTTCTTTCTCTACATTAACAAGATATTGACTATTGGTTAAATATGTGAAATTTTCCTTCGAGAATTTTGTTTTGAACCGTTAGTAAGGCATCGATAAGTGATGATAGTTCGATGAACGAAGTTACTTTTTTGTGAATGTGTGTGAAAACTTAGAGGTATGAACCCTGATATGAATTGTTACTTCTGAGTTTTTAATATTTAGCATTTTGAATACAAGTTTGTGCTAGTAGTTGTCGCTAGATTAAAAATGGAATAAAATTTATTAATTGTTTTTGATTTCTTAGGACTGGTACGATGAGAATGTTGACACGGGTGAACCTAAAATAATGTCAATAGTTTTCATTGAAAATATTGAGTTTTTTCTGACCTGTAATTCATCATAGAAAGCTTTCGTTTGCGTGTTTTTTTTTTGTTTTGTTAAAACGAGAAAAAAAAACGTTAAAAAACTCAGGAATTTCCTTTTATATCAAATTTCATTATTTAATTCATTAGTATGTCTTGATTGTAAAGAAAAATAAAAATGAATTTTGAATTTCGATTCTCATCGGAGCACTTTGAACATACGTTTTGTTAAAAAATCTATATTTAGTGGGTAGACTGTAGTAACAAACAGTGTGTTTCTTGAATCATGATATTTGAAAGAGGGCGAGTGGAATTTATAAAAAAAATATTGTTATTTGTTCCACTGAACTATTTCAGCCTTTTTTTTTTAGCTGAGTTTTTAACAAAACGATAGCTATTACAGCCTACCTGATTTGGGAAGGGAAGGTCGGGGGAGGGTAGGGTTTTCAAATCTTTGCGTTCCAGACCATTTGTAATCATCTGGCAAATGTCCAACTTTTTGGTATATATATATAGATGTGATTTTAGTCATAGTGGTGCCCGTTTTAAGCATACAAAGTCACTGTGGCGCCCAAATTGGGCACCACAAGGTTTTTAAGCTAAAAACTATTAGAAAATGATCGTCTCATCCCTCTGGGTCCACAGCTGAAGTTTTAGAGGTGGGCACCGCAATGACTATATTTATATATTAAAAATTAAACCTCTTATAAATACTGGAGTTTATGGCATATATACCTTGTGGTGCCCGATATGGAATCCTCAAAAGACAGTTTCTTTGTGGTGCCCGGCATATGGCTGGGCGCCTCATAGTTCAAAATATAGAAGGGCACCACAGGATACTGAATACGTATATTCATATTTTTTTTTCCTCCCACGCGTAGCGCCGGCGAGTATTCATAAAATTCGCTCAAAATTTGGTGAGGGACTCTTCTTGAAAATGCGCAGAAGTAGTTTTTTTGTTTTTTCGATAAATTTCAAAATGGCGGATCACTCAAATTTTGAGGGGGGCTGGAGAAGGGGCAAATAGCTCAAATTTTTCGTTTTTGATTTTATATGAAAGAGTGAGTCACGGATACTAACATATCCAAATTTCAGCTTCTTGAGTGCATATTGAGAGGAGTTAGATCAAAAAACGGCTTTTTGAGGAAGTTTTGAGTCATGAAATTTCTTGAATCTTCCATATCTCCCCACCAAATCAAGTTAAAGAGGTCAAATTTTGTGTGTGAGGTTAGTTGGTGACCACAATATGACCTCTTGAATTTGGATCAAAATGGATTCAAAATGGCGGATTATCAAAATTTTGAGTAGAGCTTGAGGAGCCTCAAGTTGGTAAAAATGTAATTAATATGAATTCATATGGTTATTGGGGATAAGTTGTATACTATATCCCGAATTCACTTCCATACATGATGTTGGAGGGGGGAAGGCGGGGTTACCAACCTAAAATAGTGGTGGGGTACAGGAGGGGTCGAAAATTTTTTATTGCTGTGTCATATGATAAAATGAGCCCAAGTGACAAACGTATTTTGATTTTAGCTTCCTCAGTGATTTTGGAGGGGAGTTAGAGCAAAAAACGGCTTTTGGAGGGGAAATTGCTGCAGGAAATTTCATGAATCTTCCATATCTCATCACCAAATCGGCCTAGAATGGTCAAACTTTGTGTGTAGGATTAGTTTGTGACCAGAATATAGCCACTTAAATTTGAGTCAAAATCGATCCAAAATGGCGGATTTACAAAATTTGAAGGTAATTTGAGGACCCTCAAATAGTTATAATTTGAGAAATATGTGTTCGCATGATTATTTCATGGCAAGAAATACTACATTTGTGCCAAATTGAACTTCTTAAGTGTTTTTGGAAAGGATAGGGGAGGGGTTTTCAGACTTGGTATTGGGTGTGGCCTGTAGTGATGAACGGTTGAGCAAGGTTATTACTAAATCAAAACAAGCCCCAGTTAAAAACTCAGCTCCAGTAATGCGGCATGGCTGCTTACGTTTTTTTTTTAAATTTGAATAAAAGTGAAATTTTAAGAAATTTGAAGATGATACGTAGACATTACCTATGCCAGCCTATCTTCCGCTGTCACTGCTTACAAGAAGCAATCTTTCAGAAGTATGAAAAAATTTTCTCTATTCTGTCAGGTGATTGTATGTCGCCTGGTGCTTTGGAGCAAGTCTTTACAAATTTTGATTTGGCAAAGGCAGTACAAGCGTGGGAAAAATATAGGTTGTTGAGCAACTAGATAAACATAATGAGAATTTCTTGAATATCTAATGACCAGTAGTTACGATGTACCAAGGAGGGAGGATTTGTGAAGTATTTTCAGAATATTCATTTTGCTTATTTACAGTCAATGTAGTGGAAGGCGGGGGGGGGGAGTAATTTTCTTTACAGACATCAATTTTCTCAGTGCACCAAAGCTTCATGAATATTTTTTAGTACGTGATTCAAGATGGTAAAAAAAATTTTGTAATGATTCATATCAGTAAGAAAAGTCATGCTCAGTTGATTATGACAAATCTATCTCAGTATAAATTTACAGTTGTTATTATAGAGGGCTTTGTATTACATTTTAGAAAACAACTTGTTGATAATTCATTGATACTTATATTCATTTGAATGTATATTATGGGTTTAATTCTGTCCCAGTGAACCCAAGACATACTCAAATAAAATGCCTCGTTTATCGTATGATGAAGCGAAATTCAAACTACATACTTTGTTAGCCTTGCAAGATGAAAATGAGGCTTAACGCGCTTCTCGAGTCTGTTAGGTTAAAATTCAAGCTCATGCTATTTATTTCAAAAAGAACCTATCAATGTTCTCTTCATACCAAAAAAATTTACCGTATGACTGGTATTTCTAGTTTCGTGAATTGGAAAAAAAAAGTTAAGCACGTTGAAAAACAAAACAGATTAACAGATAATTTTTTTTAGTCTTTGAGAAATTAAAATATACAGGTAATGGGTGAATACTAAAAACTTGAATTTTTAAGAACTACGTATAGAAATTTCCACTGCTGGTTTTGTTGTGGAATGTGAGGAGGTAAATACTATAGTGCGAAAGACAGATTTTTTTCTGTATTTTTTTAGGGTCATGTTGTAGATACGAGTATTACCTTGTAAATTTGATTGATTTTCTTAACAAAAAAAGAAAGAAAATTGTTCATCCCCTTTATGTCTACAGGTCCCCCTAGTACGAAGTAGGAAAACTCCTACTTTATCCCTTCCAGTTTCCAAAACCATTTCATTAGTTGAATTTAGGATAAAATACGAGTATGTAGTATTTCATGTCATGCAATTTTCAAATTATAGCAACTCGAGGCTCTTCAGCTTATTCTCAAATTTTAACCATTTCCCATTTTGAATAGATTTTGACACAAATTTAAGATATCATATTCTGATCATCAACTAACACTACATACAAAGTTTGACCTTTCTAGATAGATTTAGTGAAGAGGAAGAGATATAGAAAATTCATGAAATTTCTTATACCTTGTTATTTCTCCTCCAAATTCACTTGAGAAGGTAAAATCAGAATAAGTTTGTCACTCAAGCTCATTTTTTCATATAAAATCATAATAAAAAAATTTCGACTTTTCTCATACCCTCACCACATTTTGAGGATAATGGATAACCCCTCCTTCTCCCCTCCAACATCATGTGTGGAGGTGAATTTGGTGTACTTCTTATCCTCAATAATCATACGAGTTTATATTAATTGCATTTTTATCAATTTGAATCTCCTCAAGCCCTATCCAAATTTTGGTAATCCACCACTTAGATTGATTTTGATGCTAATTCAAGTATCATATTCCGGTGCTAAACTAAGTAACGCACACGAAGTTAGACTTTTCTAGGTTGATTTGGTGAGAAGATGTGGAAGAATCGAGAAATTTCATGACTCAAATCTTCCGCAAGAAGCCCTTTTTTGCTCTAACTCCCCTTCAAATGCACTTGGCAAGCTGACATTTGGATATGTTGGTGTCCGTGACTCACTTCTTCCTATGCGAGACCACGAATAAATTTTTCAAGGCATTTCTTTATCCTTCTAACCTCCTCAAAATTTAAGTGATCCATCATTTCATGTTGTATCAAAAAATCAAAAAGTACCAATCTTTTTTGCATTATGAAGAAGAGTTTGTTACCAAATTTTGAGCGGTATTCATCGATACTCTCCGACACTATACGTGAGGTCAAAAATTATATAATTATATTCATTATGTCAAAAAGTTGGACGTTTGTTAGATGATTACAAATGATAAAAATTTGAAGATCCCGCTTTTCCTCGACTGCTGAGATTTATTTAAAACCCCAAATAACCATGAAATACTTTAATTCGTATTTTTATATTATGAATTTCACTAATACACATCAACAAAATCATTAGAATTATGCAATTAAAAATCACGTCAAGTTCATTAGAATCCTCTTTTCAGCCATTTTTGTGCAAATCCACCAGATACTAGCTACTTTGTGGATGTACATCACATTTTATATTATATAGGTATTATGAAACGACAGCGTCATAGCGTGGAAGTATTTCTAGCTAATTTTTTACTTTCGATAATGTTTTTCGAATACTTGGAACGAATGCTCTATACATGTTTTTGGAATTTCTCATGACCTTGCCGAATAATCGTAAGATTTGTTCGATAGACATTTCGTAAATTGAGATATGCCAACAGAAATTCGTTCACGCGTCTATTCAATACGGTTGTTTGAAAAAAACGGTATTAATATTCCCATCGTAGACTCGAAAGTGAGCTTTGCGTGTGTAAACGATATGCCGCGCTACGCTGCATTGCAGACAGAGACACGCGCCCAGACGCTGCAGACGGTATTGATGCCCTGTGTAAACCAGTTGAGAAACGAATCGTTTGTGGCGGTTGTTCGAATTTCGAAAACAGGAACTACATATCAATGACGAACAAATAGAACATGTGATGCCGTAGAATTAGGCGTTGATGACGGCGAAATAGAGGCGATTTTTACACGTAAAAGAATTTTCGCGCGATCATCAGCAGTTACATAAATTTAAAGTGATTAGGTGACTGTTAGCCCTTATTAGGAAGTGTAAATATGTTGGCGAGGAATCGACGATTGGTAATAATTGGCCGAACGAGGATACGGTACGTAAACGGACGTATTTTAATATTCAATTTGGAAGCTGTTGGACAGAATTAACGTCATATTCTCGGTTAATGATGGGATAACTAGTTTGAAAATGATCTGGATCTCTTATTCTGAAAAGCATATCGTATAAAGCGTATT
Organism: Phenacoccus solenopsis; assembly: GCA_009761765.1. Lineage (NCBI taxonomy): Eukaryota > Metazoa > Arthropoda > Insecta > Hemiptera > Pseudococcidae > Phenacoccus > Phenacoccus solenopsis. The sequence continues at coordinate 44,988,398 of CM019754.1, read as the reverse complement.
TCGTAAATATCTGACAAGACCCCCCGTTGCATCGGAATATCCAGTGACAACTTGTAATTTGTATGGTAGTATCGGAGAGGTCAGATAAAAGATATTTCCAGATACATTCCGTACATAACGCGAACTCATTTCTGCTGACGATTTATCTCCTCCTACCCGACAATTTAGGGAGTTGTGTGATCTGGAACAACGGTGAAACGACTACCTGCGGATCATTTATAATAACAACGCTTTTCGATATAAATATTAAAAATATTCCACTCGGATATAACGCGCCTTATCATCCGATACGTACTGACAATACCTGTATCGAAAATCGACTTCCATTAATTCGCATTTTTCTCCCTTTCCACCCTCTCGCTCTCTAGCTTTCGTTTTATTCGCAGACCGGAATCGAGCGAACAGGTAGAAATGTGGTTTACGAAATTTCGAAATGTGGCGTTTCATTTTTCCTATGCGTGCCGTGATGTTACCGATGCGTTGCTCATGGGTGCCAGAATGATGAAGAATTGAGTTCCCTTTGATTTATCGCGCTTTCGCATTCCTATGTTTCGATTATACTTACTCGCAAGCGAGGGTGACGATTGGCGGTTGGTATTGCTGGCTTGCTGCTGCTGCTGTTGTTAATGAAAAATGATTCGTTTATTGTGTGTGTGTGTGTGTGTGTGTGTTGGTAGGTAGGTAGGTAGGTAGGTACTTTATAAAAATCAAATAATGTAGATCGAACCGATGATGTGGTGAAGGTGGCGGCGCAGTGCGGTGCGGCGGCACGTTTAATTGCGGACGATTATGGCTATAGGGCGGCGCGAGGTAAAAGGGTAATTCCATTAAAGTGATTACGAAGACCGAGAACGTTGACAGCTAGCTGCCTTGAATTTATCGTAATAGATATTTCGAGTGTTAACAAGAAAATCAAATTTTCTACATTCGTACTTGGTACGTAATGTCACGCCGAGCACTGTGCACTGAGCACTTGAGGAGGATGCCTATCGGCTATCAATACACATATTATGGGTATACGTATGGGTATGGGTACTTATTGAAGGCACTTGTTGTTACGCGACTGTGCCTACTACCTGTGCGGCTGGCATAGACGCAGAGTAACTTACAGGAAAGCGTCGCGTATAATAAGATTTTATTAATACCAGGATAATTCAACTATGTAAGATTAAGTAATGTATAGCGTTTGATAAAAACTACATTTTCACACTTCGAACGGGTGGTTCGCGCTATGAAATACATAAAGAATGATTATACACATGTCGCAAAAGCCGGTTCTCTTATCAGCGATGCTAGAACAATATGATAGAGAGAAGGTAGCGATTGCGTGCAGTAGAATATAAAGGGCAGTCATTATGCACTTAAGGCATATATGGTCGCGTTAAACGTTTCCTCTGTGAAGCACGTCCGTTTGCTACTTTTCACACCTTTTTGTCGTACCGCTAGCGACCAGGTTCAAATGTCTACTGTTCTGATTGTAAGAAATTTATGTTCCTTTTTCTATCTTATACAATATATACGTGGCACGGCTTGGCGATTTTCTCGCTATTATAATCTTTTATCTGGAATTTAGCTGATTTTTTTTCCTACTTTTCAATTCGATCTTTAATCTGAGATGGGCGAGCGTTACATAAGTACCTCTATTTTCTTTTCTATTGATAACGTAAACGAGTGAAAAATAAATTTTCTATCGTACGTTATTGTTATAACTTAAAACAGTATCTACGGGCGAAGATTAATTGTAACTTTGAATCCGATACGAGAACGTGAGCTTCGAGACTACATTGTGTTTAAATGCTCGATGTTTCCATGCTTTCTACGCTTAGAGTGTGAGCGTAAGCTGTTTATGCGTTCAATTTTTTTATTGTTATTTAATAATGCCCGACAGGGATAGATTGTGATTCCTTACTACGCCGAAAAATTTCAATTCTGGAATTGAATATGTATTTTGTGAACTCATAGCAATTCTTGAATGAGAAGCTCTTAGAAGTTCAATTTGTGACGAACTTTCATTTTTTAGAGGATTTTTTCAAAATGAAAATAATAGCCATTGTGGTCTTTATAGTTTTCCGCACTTTGTAGTGGGAGAGGGTGAAAATGATTCTTTAGATTTTTGATTCACCTCAGAATTATGGCTTATTTGAATTTTGAGGGAAATTGGACGGACCTGTGTAGTCTCGAAATTTTTTATCTAGATGTTATGGTATTGAGTAAAATACAGATGCCGTCATATCCAAAAATTTGCTCTTCTTAAGTAAATTTAAAAGCGAATTATAATAAAAAAATCAGCTTTTTGGGAAATGTTTGAATCATCAAAATTTTTTTTGGATTTTCTATCACCCCACCAAATCGATCTTGACAGTTGAAACCGTGTTTATGAGGTTAGTTGCGGACTAAAATGTGACCCCTTGAATTTCAATCAAACGTAATGCAAAATGAGTGCTGTTCGAAATTTGAGGAAAGCTCAATATTGAGAAATTTCAAATAACTTACTTACTTACTTATCTTCATTAACATGCCATGTACTGCAACAAAGGCCAGAGGCACGGAAGATTAGATTAGATCTGGGATAGGAGGTTAGTTTTTCTGAGGAAGAGGAACAGCCGGACTATAGTGGATTCGTCATCTCGAAGGAGGTGAGCGAGAGTGGTTGGAAGAGAGAGGGAGCGGTGTGTATGTTTGAATTTTTGACAGTCTGTGAGGACGTGTTGAACTGAGATAGGGACATAACAAGTTGGGCATACTGGGAGGGGAACTTTGGACAGTAGATAGGAATGGAATAACTAAAATTTAAAAGAAATGGAATTTCTCGATCTGAAAGTTATACTATCGTATACCGTGCGACCAATTCCCTACTTCTGATCAGAGTGTAAATGTTTTCATTCTTTTGATATTTTATATGATAGTAAATCGTGAAAATTATCATAATATTTATTAATAAATTTTTTAAATTTTATTTTTTCATCATCAATTGATTTCAATCAATTTTATCAAGAATCAGTGTTGCCAAGTGAACTAGACTAATTAATCAAAAGTTAAATGGGTAAATAACATAATTTTGATAAATATCGTTTAAAATGGTTGGAAAACGAATTAACTGAGCCAACAAAAACAACGAGAAAAATTGAATTATTCAAGTTTTTTTTTTTTTTTTTTTTTCAATAAGGGAATTTGGCGCTGAGGGGTGCAAAGACCATTTGGTCGCACGATATATTGGATATAGGCTCATGTGATTCCTAAGACTAAAAAGTACTACATGCCCAAAAATCAACTTCATAAAAGGTTGTAGAAAAAATATAGGTTCGGATGGAATATAGATTTCGGTTTTTTTTTTTTTTTGACAAAAATGAAGAGGGAAGAATACCTGTAGTTGCTAAATGATGTCAAAATTAAGTCATAAAAATTTCAGCCAACTAACTCGAATTTTAGGCCCCTAAAATGAAGTCAATATAAATTAGTATCAAAAAAACAAATGTTTGGGCAATTTAAAAATTTTCAAGTTCTAAAGTCATATTTTGTCATCTAAAGACTGAAAAAATTTTAGTTGCCAATTTTCTTTCAAATTTAGGTCTGATCTTTTTAAATTTTTTTTTAAAAAAGCAACAATTTCGGTTATTCCCAAAAAATGAACGACAATAATGCAACCTGACTACATATCTTTTTTTTTCTTCTTCAAATTTAAAGTCTTGCCTTCATTTTATTTAGAATGTAATGTACTCGTTACAAAATAATAATAATAGTAAAAATAAATAAATAATAAAAAAATAAAAAAATAAAAGGCATAAAATGTTGTCTCAATTGAAAATCGAAGAAAAATATTAGAAATTTGAGAAGAGTATACTGCCGCATGTAGTTAGAACGTCCTATCTGACATTTTGAAATTTTTGAGATGAATGCAAAATAGGGCGTTTTAAAAACCATGTGAGGAGGTAGATAGGACAAAATTATTAGCCGTATTTTTACAGTTCTGTTGTAGATAGGACATTCTAACTTAGCTGAGGAGATAGGAAAAATGTACAGGAACAATATTCTGCAAACATAAAAAAAAAGTGAAAATTCAGATAGGACGTTCTAACTATGGACAGCAGTATACTTTTCGAAAAATTAGAGTTTCTTGTAATATGTTATCTGTCCCAAAAGTTAAAGGGGCATATTTCATAAAATTAATTAGAATGAATTCACAGGTAAGTGTACGTGTAATTTGTTGCAAAAAAAAATTCATATAAAATTTTTGACTGTCTTGCCTGTCTTCACTATCTACATATAATGTGTAAGTATCTAAATCTATGTTTTAGAAGTGAAAACATTTTTTTTTTAATCTTGCAATGGGCCAATAAATATCTTAGCTCATGGTCTGGAAAACAAAAATTCGTCTTTGGGAAGCTGTGTTGCAAAGCAGCACATTTGATATTCTTCAAAAATAAATAAAGAACTTATTTTTAGCGAATAATTTATTTTTATTATTATTATTATTTTTTTTTCATTGGATGTTCTATTCAATTTTAATCAAATAATAGGTTATGTTTTTCTTAGCTTGAATGAGAGGAGAAGTGAATCTAAAAATTAAATAAGAAATTAGTTTTAATTAATTTCAGTCCGTATTCTTTAATTAGAGATTTATTTTTTTTTATAACTTATTATTATTTAATCTAATTCTATTTTTTTTTTCGCTGTACGTTGTTAAAATTCAGTATAATTGGCGCAAGCAGTACCTTGAAAAACGTAAACGACCGCAGTTACTACCCGTGAAAGGAAGTACGAAGAACTGTTGTAATAATATTTCAGCTTCAAGTTGTTCACAAAATGTACATTGTACGTCAGCAATCAAGACATGGCTAATGCTTAAATACATGACTTATTTTTCATTTTTTCGAACAAACTACGCTTTACAAGCAAAACTTGATTTTTTTTGCATTTCATACTTTCGGAGCGAAAGGAAATATTATTTATGTAGACGATGAAAAACATGATAAGTTCAGTTGCTCAACTTAAACGGTTCTTGTATTCGACTTGTACCTCGATGTCTTCCAAATTCCATCGTTCGTTGCTAAAAAAAAAAAGTAACGTAAAAATGCATGTAAAGATGCTGATTTAGGGCTCCCCTCGACATCGTGTATTAGATCGCTCTATTTAGTCGTATAATATTCACTTGTGAGTAAACACGATCGACTTTGATAACGATCTCTAATTGGCGGTTCGCATTTGACATCTTTTTTCCTCAATGTACATGCAGCTTAACATTATTAATTGTGAGAGCAACGACGTCAAGATAGGAGAGGACACGGTTGCAGTAGATAACGTCAACGCAGATAGATCATTTGATAAGCGTGCAATAAACATTGTAGGTGGTCTGTGTTTTAATCAGTGCTGCGGTAATTAAGCTGTAATTGCGAATAAATTAACCGCGTTGATTAGGAACGATTTATACGTATTTCAGTATCCTTACCGTATTAGGTAGCGAGTGCATTCTGCATTTACCTAACGTACGATTGTACGTAATGCGCTGCGTCGCGTCGATGAATTTAGAATCGGTATCGAAAATTTTTTCGGTTAGCAGCGCCCACCAGAACACCAGATGGTAGGTAATTCTTGAAATATGTACACATTTGGATAGGCTGGCTGGCGCTAGCTTCTTCTGTAATTTTAAATTTATACGCGTCAAGATACAAGAAGGGTATTGGTCATTCACATGACGCTGACGTGGCGTGAAAAAGTGAAATCCGCTTCTCACAGTTAATTTGAATGCAATTACGCGTTAGGATGCATTAACATGAGCGCATGTTGCAGGTACAAAGTGCAACTGCAAATATATGTACCTGGACGAACCGTTAACTTTATTCAATATCAGATTAGCACCATCACCGTATCACCATGGCTGTTTTAACCCGCCTCGTGTGTTCGGCGCGCATATACATACAATGGCGCGGTAATAATAATTTTTCACCTTTAATGCGCATACCCAAGCTTCGACTTTGAACGAGCGTAAATCAACAGTCACCCTATTGGAGGTATTGGAGTCGTGCGCGAACGCGTACTATTACAAAACTGGGGGGGGGGGCTAAGTTTTGAGGAACGAAAGCGAATGCTGGATGTATGTGGACCTGCGAATGGAATGAAATTACTCTGGTCGGTCGCCAAGTTTTGATGGAATGTTCCCCACATATCGCCCATGTATAGCACATTTTGTAAAGTATACGTCGCCGTCGCTATGGTGGCGTCGGTACCGACTGCCGACTACCGAGGATTCTTATACTGTAACTCTTAGGCACGGGTTACCGTTCGCCTTGAATTTTAATTAACGCGCATATCTTTTATTTATTTATGGCGGCAGCGCGACGTATGTGTACGCGAGCTTTCAGAATTTTATTTTATTGTTCGAGCGCCTGTGTGGTCGTATTCGCCTCGGAATTCTGAAGTGTTGGTGAAAAGTGATGCGTAAGCGAGCGCGAGTTGTACTCGCCGCGAAACGATTGTCGTCGCAGATTCGTATTGTTTCAGCTCGATCGAGAATTTATATTGGAATCGTGCGCGTTTCATCGATAATAGCTCCCGCGTAACGAAGCAAAGGAAAAAGTCGGCGTAGGCGAGCGGCCAACGGGGCGAACAAACCTGACGCGACGAAGAGAAAATATGAAACGATGGAAAAAGAAGAATACCGTAAATAAAAGAAGATACCAGCGTCGTAACGTACAATCGCCAACAGATTAATTGAAGATACAGTAGTAAACACACAACTCAATTATAAGTACCGCAATTTCCTGGAGAAGTGCTTTAAGAATTATGGTAGACTTCTATTTTCCGTATGCCTGTGCATCTATACTGTACCGCGGCTAACTTACGTTTAATATGCTAAAACAGGTTGCAACACACTTGTGCGCATGAAATTATAATATGCGGTTGTAATTAATTCTTCGATTAAGTGCCAGGAATGTGCCATCGTATTTGAACTTTTTCTATGTGCTATTTATTTCGTTTAAAGCCGCCATAAATAAAGATATTTCACCGTTGACAAATTTTCTCGCCGCCGTTTCCACTGCTTCTAGTCCCAATAAACCATATTCACGCTCTTCTTTCCTACTTTTATAATTCGGCGATTAATTTAGAAAAAATTCATCTCGATCGACACGTAAAAAATGCTCGCCATTTGGTGAAGAGCTGATTTCCTTCTACGAAGAATTTGAAGTTCGCAATTTTCAAACCACGTACATATGCTTCAGGCATTCTGGACATTTGACTGGAAAAGAAATAAATTATTATTAGGCCGAGTTGTCTGTTGCAATTCCACAAACGACATTAGAAGTCTTGTTAATGTGGTAGCAATGTCCTAAAAAAAAATTTATATATAAAAAATTTCAGATTTTTAGCCGAGTTTTTTGATTAAAAACGATAGTTTCACAGCCAAGCTAATATTGGAGGGAGGGGAGGTGGTCTTCAGATTTTTACGTTTCAGACCGCTCGTAATTATATGCCAGGTGTGAGGAACTTAACTTCAGGCCCGCAGTTTGCGGCCAAATTGAAACCATTTTTTTTAGGAGGGGGGGAAGGAGGAAATTTGGGAATTCAGGTCGAGAACTAGTTCATTATGTTAATATAATAATTAATTTCGCATTGAAATGCATAAATTTCGAAAGAATTTTTTTTTTCAATTTATTTGAAATGGTGCAAAAATCACTTGTGAGCATTGCGTGCACTGCGCAATAAGAAATCTTCATTCATAATCTCGTATCAAAAAGTGAGTAGAGCATTCTTTTGAGAGAACTTTTTGAGTCATAAATTTTTATGTGAGGTTATTACCCAATATAGGACAAAATTTCATCATACGAATATAGATACTATGTCCACAAAAATTTTTAATTCCCTCACCCAGAATATTAAAAAAATTCATTCTAATAAAATTTTTAAAACAAAACTCAGGGAATTCCTGATTGCTGGTGCGTTTTACACGGTGCAACAGTATCTCACAATGTAGTGATTTAAAATATCTTATATGTATGGGCCATGTATTAATTATAATTTTAATTATCAAATCATTCTTATTATTCAACTTGAAATTTTTATTTTATTTTCTTATTTGTTAAACTATTTATTTATTTATCTATTTTTTTAATTTTTAAAAACATCGCAATGACTCTATAGAGTATCCTACAAGTAAATTATATCTATCTATCTATCTACTGGAATATGACAATGGCTGATTGTCATAATTTGAGGAAGCCTGGAATACCTCAAACTTGATAAATATGGGATCATATGATTACTGGGCATGACCAAGTATACTACATCCCAAATTACCTATTTCATGTGATCTCTGGGCCGGAAATGATGATTAGACCTAAGCAAGAATAATTTTTGAGCCTTGCTTTTCACATTTTTTGAAAATCCAATGAAAATCTAAAAAAAAAAATTATTTATTAATGAAATCTAATTTATAATCGCGAAAAGTTTTAAAACCTAAAATTTGGATCTCCAAGTCTTCTCGGGAACACAGGCTAGTGGGCTACCCCCTTTCTTTTGTTCCTTCTTTCTCATGGCTCTGGGTGATGTTGAATGTTTGAAGGAGCAGTTTGTGAAGTTAGTCTGTAAATTTGAGCCAAACGTTGCCAATTATTTCCAAAAGTGGATCAAAATATGTCCAGAAAGCCGGTATTGTAATATCACAGTACAGAAAGAAAATGCGTATTCAGTTCCCCAAGTAAGTATACAGTATACGCTGTACATGAAGGCTTATTCAGCTACCAAGCTACCAAGTGCTATGCAAACAGGTACCTAGTACCTACTTCGTTCATTCATATACGTAAAGATGACAAATTGGAAAACCATTAATAATAATCTCGCTATAGCGTTGCATACGCGGTAGTAATTTTAATTTAACGTTTCTTAATTAAATTTACTATCGAGAAATTATTATTATAATTGTTTATTATTAAGTACTTGAAAACGGCGATACATATCTTCAATACATATTACAACCTGCATGGCTGCTAGCTCGTTTAAGCAACACTTTTTACAACCATTGCACGAAAAACAAATAAATCACGAACAAAAATTACTTTTAACTACGCGCCATTTTAATGGATAAAACAATAATGCAGTCGTAATTTTCAATATATTTCACCTTGAACGTGTTATTTCAATACGCAGGGCATCACCAAACGCCAGAATAATGGCGTAATATCAATTGGGCAGCAATAGGAGAGGAAAAAACTTGGCGGAATTATTAGCAGAACACTCGAGTCTCGGACAGCATGTAGACTCGTCTTGGTTGGTGTCTGTTTGCGAGAAATGCTGATGGTCATGACATCAGCACCAATTTACCGAACTACATAATCGAATTCAGGCTTCCGATCAGCCGGATGGAGGTGAAGGAATAATTAAATTTACTCAGATGTGAATACGAACGTGTAATGATGATACATACGTCGTGTATAATATGCTCGCGTAGTTTTTTCCTTGAATTAGAGGTGTGGGGAATGGAAGAAAAAGGCTTTTTCAAATTCGATAGTCTAGCACGTTTCTGTGCTTTTTAATCAATCACGATCACCTGCCCTAAGTGGCGAACTCGCATTGCTTTTAAATAAGCATACGTACCTGTACTTTGTGGTTTGTGTCTGTGTAACTCGTTTTTGTAATCTAATATTGTTATACGGAAGATTTATCAAGGTTACCTCCATTTATAACACGTGGTTACTTTATTACTGCGCTACCGTTTGGTTGCATATGTTAGTCGACGTTTAAACTAGGTACCTATTATTAAAGGAGTCGAGTGCTTCGGTAAATAATTATCGGAGTTTTTGTCGATTTATCGTCGAATAATTAAACTCGTCGCGCCTTATATGATTTCGCTCATCGTCGAATGTTATGAATAAATAATACGACCATAAGTGCTGAGTAAGCATTACTTGATTCATCGACTAGACGATGTTCTTCCAACAAGTTTATGGAGCGCTTTCGTAATGACGAAGATGCTTGTTATACGTGATTCTGAAACTTTTACGTAGTTTGTTACATAAATGACCTCTGGGAAACTTGATCGATTTTTCTCATAATTTATATAATTACTTATAATTTGTTTTGTACGCGTTTTTTTTTTTTTTTTTTTTTTTTTTTTTTTTTTGGTTTTTACACATTATTTATTTTCAGTTTTGTGTGATCTTGAAACATTTTTTATGCATTTTAAAATTCTTCAATCGTCAGATTTTTTTATTACTTTTTCTCCAAGAAAGATGTTTCTGTTTTTTAGCCGAGTTTTTAATGAAAACTATAGCTCTTACAGCGTGTCTAATTCGGAAAGAGAAGGTTGGGGAGAGCTGCTTCTTCATATCTTTGCGTTTTGGACTATTTGCCATCGTAAGGCAAAAGTCCAACTTTTTGGTGTAGTATTCGTATTCTCGTATATACCGAATTTATATTTTTTCTTCCACTTTGTGGCGCGAAGTCGATTAAATTCACTTTAAACTTCAGTTACAAATTTTTTGTATTTCTCATTCGACTCAAAATTTGTATCACTCAAATTCAAAGAAGGGCTAATACCCCAAAATTTTCATGCTCTCTTATATAAGAGTGAATTAAGTATATTTTAGCTTTCTAATGATTTTTAGAGGTGAGTTATAAAGTAAAAAATTACTTTTTGAGAGTTTTTGATTAGGGAAGGAGTCATGAAATTTTCTTGAATCTTCCATATGATCTCCACAAATTGATCTGAAAAGCTGAAATTTAATTATGTATAGTTACTTGGGAATTAGAAGATGAACTTTGAGTATGGGTTAAAATTTTGAGGAAGGCTTGTGCAATCTTTGATCGCTGAAATTTGATAGATATAGGCTCATGTAATTCCTGTGAACGATGAATACTACATATTCTAAATTCAACTTCTTACATGCTTTTGGAGGTGATATATTAGTATTTTCATACTCGTAATGAGAAGTGAATGTATATAAATTGTCTGCAAATTCGAACAAGTCCCCCTTTCGAAACTCAACTCCAGTGATGTATTAATGGCTGCTTAATTTTTTTTCGATCCAACTGATTTGAAACTATAATACTATGTTTCGCATTTTACAGAAAAATTAATTAATAAGTAAATGGATAATTTATGGATCGAATGCGTCCAACGAGCTTAATTAAAAAGAGCTGGATGAATATTGTACATTGCCTTCTAACGAGCAAAATTATATTATATCTATAACTTATAATAATTGTATATGTATACATTATGTAAAACTAATACCACTGGGAGCATCTATCATTTGTCTTGAAAAAAAAAAAGTTTTGGATTAGTTATTTCGCTCTTGGTGTCTGTCCACATCAAATATCGTGCGTATAGCATACGTATATTATAATTTTGAAATATTTGAAAATCAATATGACTCGCGTAAGTTTGCAAACTCATCTAACGATCGTTTAAAGAAGCAATTTAAAATCTCGCCATTCGTGGTTGATTTGCATTGATGACGTTTTGCCTGCGTTTCGATGGAAAATTAAAAAACCTCGGTCGCCGCGTAAGTGGTTCACTTGAAAACGTGTCTAATGTAGACGTAGCTCGGTAACGTTTGAAATATTGCATCTCTTATTAGAACTAGAAGACGCGTTAATTTTAAAAGTAACGAAAACTCTTCGTAGGTACGGAAAAGATCCTTGGGGGATGTATAAATTACGTTATTGATCACGATCACCAGAACTTAGGGTAATGTTGGCCCTGTGTCTGCAGATTGATTGTATTCTCGACATTGTACTGATGCTTAGTGTTCGCTTCGGTATTTGATGTAGCAAACCTTTTAGCACTAGAGTTGCTCGTATTTCGGTTTAGTTCATTAGAAGAACTTCGAGTTTTACAATGTAATTAACAAGTTTTTAAAATGTAACTAGGTCAATTAGCGATCTTACTCGAGTAAATTGTCTACCTAGTTCGAGTTTCGAATGAGCCTTTAGTTAGGAACGCGATGTGAAAATTGAAAGTACTTGAAATAGGTTATTTTTTAATTTGAAAACAGGACTTTTCTTATATTCGAAACCTAGTATACTTGATACTTATGTATAGAAAGTTTGATAAACATTATATTTTCTTCGCGGTAAACGTACATTTATATACTCACTTCTCTCATCCAACTACACGTTTGCAAGTCCGTAAAAAAAAATTCTGTCAAATGGATCGAGTCAAGAGCTTTTTTTATTAACATGGATAAAAAATTGGCGATATTTAACTCGTCAGTTTAGAACGTGGCGCAACAACATTGTTCTTATCAGTAGCTTAACCCGGATCTATATGTGATAGATGAAAAGCACGTGTTATTCGCTCACTACCATAATAAGCGATCCCTACGAAATACTTTACGCACCCTTGATGGAGGAATAGATTTGTATATTTATTCTTGTAATTTGATTATATCGAGGGGGAGGGGTCGAAATGCTCCTTGACACGTTGCATTGCACTCTTAAATTTTTCTTATTATCTTTTTCCTGTTTGAGGAAAACTTTTTATTATTTTTCTTTAACCATAAGACACTATAATTATATAATTAATTTCCTTACACTGATTGCGAAAAGCATAGGTCAGGGGGAGGGCTATATCAGTATTAAGATTGATGATAATTAAAAATCAAACTACTGGCTGCTGTGATTACTGAGCAATTCCCCAATAGGGGGGTCGATTTTCACTTTTTTTGGAAAATTGAGTATGCACCTAGTTCAGTAGTTGCAAAATGATCCCAAAAGAATGTGAAAAAAATTTCAGCTCTCTAGGTTAATATTTACCCCTCCCATAATTGAGTCAAAGTTTGTAAATAAGCAAAATTTTTTCAAAAAATTAAAAAAATTATGTTGGACGTATTTAAATTTTTTGGGGGTTTAAGCATTATGTTTTGCCTTCCCAATTTCGAAAAAGAAATAAAATGCCAATTTTTCCTCTATCCAGGGGTTCCAAAAATACCTATGCTATGTGCTAAAATACCTTATTTTACCTGTTTTTCCATTTTATTTAGTATCATTTATTTGCTAATAATTAATTAAATATTGTGTAAGAGGTAAGTAGCTGAGTACAATCATAAGGTATTCTTTAGTCTTTACGCTCAAACAATATAAATGTAATGCTTTCGGACACTCCATTTATTGGTTCATTTATTCACTCACCTAAATCAACTGCTCCCACGACATCTCGTTGTAGATTTAGACTGTAAAACGGTTGGGAAGCTCCTTTCCATATGCCAAAATTTATCGGTCGTTCAATTTGAAACCATCGCAAGTTCAATAGGAATCAAAAATTTCTCTATTTCTGATCTCAGCACGCACTAAATATATTTATTGGAAATGGCATTGTCCGCAACTTTTAAAATTTGAATTATTCAACAAATTCTTGCCTACTACCCGACTGGCCGGAGGCCCTCGATGCACAGCCACCTACGCTTGGTGAGTTCTGGTATAAAGCAAAGAGTTGTGGAATTATTTAAAAATTGAATCATTGAATATTGTAAGTATGAATAATTCTTTGGTAGCTTGAAATAGTAAATTGTAATTATACTCATATAATGACTATTTCTGGGACCCCCTAATGATGAAAATGCACCACTACATTTATATTGTTTGAGCGTAAAGACTAAAGAATACCTTATGATTGTACTCAGCTACTTACCTCTTACACAATATTTAATTAATTATTAGCAAATAAATGATACTAAATAAAATGGAAAAACAGGTAAAATAAGGTATTTTAGCACATAGCATAGGTATTTTTGGAACCCCTGGATAGAGGAAAAATTGGCATTTTATTTCTTTTTCGAAGTTGGGAAGGCAAAACATAATGCTTAAACCCCCAAAAAATTTAAATACGTCCAACATAATTTTTTCAAATTTTTTGAAAAAATTTTGCCTATTTGCAAACTTTGACTCAATTATGGGAGGGGTAAATATTAACCTAGAGGGCTGAAATTTTTTTCACATTCTTTTGGGATCATTTTGCAACTACTGCACTAGGTGCATACTCAATTTTCCAAAAAAAGTGAAAATCGATCCACCCTATTCCCCACTCCTACTCTCACCTCACCCTCAAATAACCAAGTTGCAGAAATATGACTCATTTCGTGATAAAATATCTAAATTGTATCATTTTGGAATAAAATGTTTTCTCATAAAAAAAAAATCAAAAACGTATTTAGACCATTTAAATGTTGAAAGAATTTTTTAAGCCTTAAGCTGACGAAATCTAACTTTAGAGTGCAAAAAATTTCAAATTACCTAAAAATATTTTTTTTTTACATTTTTTAAGTTTTGAAAAATTTGATTTCATTTCGGCGGATTTTCCCATCAATTTTTAGAATTGAAATTTCTTTCACGTATTCTTCTGGCAGTCGTTTCGCAACTAGGAACTTTTACGAAATTTTTTAGCCCTTGATATAATATTTTGGTTTTGTAATTTTTTTCATGCTAAATTTATATTTCCAAGTTGCAAAAAAATTATAGAATGATCTCGCTTCTTTCTAAAATTTTATTTGTCTCCCTGGTGAAAATTGTTGTACTACGAGCCAAATGCGTATGTACTTACATTTTGATCTCGGTTTGGGAAAACTTGAGTGTGTAATTCGAAATTCTGTAATTCGGTAACAAGTTGTACATTTGAGACGACATCGACACACGTTTACTAACGTATTAACTGCTGTATAGGTTCTGGATATAGGTATTTTCAGGTTGATAAGTCAATAGTCGATACACATATACATAGAGCTATATACAGTCTACACCTACGACATTGTAACTTGTACTATTTAGATTGCCTAAAATTATGGTCGCTTTCTGGTTTTTTTGCCCGCTTAACGATGCAACGCCTCGAAGTCAAGTCAGATATATCTATGTATATATGGTTTTTATTCGTTTCAGTGCGTTAGATACGGAACTCCAATTAAAAAAATTTAAATATATTTCAATGCTGATATAGACGAGTGATAGGAACGCGTAGAGAATGGATACATTAAAGTACATAAATTCGATATAAAACGGCGCGTTACCACGCAACATTGTAAATTCGAAAAACGTTATAACTGATAACATTTAGTGTGAAAAGTATCTTATTTTAGGATGTAATTTATACGACATCTAGTAAACGAGATTTTATTATCGTAGAAGTCACGCAAAAATTCTTCTACCACGTTTACGTTTTGGACACAGGGCGTACTATGCTCACTTATATAAATAAATACATTTCATTCGAATCGAACGCTCATAAAAAATTAAGTAGCATTAACGTTAACGTCGTAATTAAATTTATATACATACATATATCTGTATAGTGTATACTCAAAGGTAGGACCCTATAGGGAGTTAGGTGTATCGTTCTTGTTCTCGTATTTCTCCGTGTAGTAGTGCGTATAGTATACGTAGCTCGTGTAAAAGTAAAATATGGTATTGATTGAGATGATTTCATAGTATAAAAACGGCAGGAGCGTTACCAAACCCGATAGATTTATGAATTTATTCCGTAAAATTCGTATATACATATATCTATATTATCTACGTTCTCGTTCTCGAACGATTCGCCCGTACTTCCAACGTAACATTTACGAAAAAATTTTACTCGATGCCAAATAAGTAAGCATATCGAGTCGCTGACAAAATACGTGGAAATAGATTTTTAATTTTCTATGATTAATTCCTATCTTAGGGCTTCGTGTGCGATCCTTTACAGTGGTGATGTGAAATAGTCGTTTTGAACTGTATCGCGAGTTAACCCGTAATCGTCCGTAACGAATTTCAGAGCACGATGTAGACGAGGGCAGCAGCGTTTTTATGAAGCCAAAATTTCAGTTCGTTACCGAGAATGTTCTTCGATGATGAATAGATCGTCATTTGTTTACAGCAGCATTTAAGTCGACTTATTTATCTTTTTGTTTTCGGGCGATAATAAATATTATAAGTATTTTTAAAACTTTAAAAGTAGTGGTTCTTAATAAAATTTCAAGTCTTCACGAAACGATGGAAGCATTAATAAGTTATTCGTTGATAGACTACATAATACGATCGGTGTATTTATTTTAATGCAAAAAAAAAAAAAAATACGTATCGTTTAAAACTATTTAAATGGTTAAAGAGGTTATATTATAAAAAATTGAATTATTTATAAATTAACTTGTTTAAAAAAAAAAAATTACAGCACATAAAAACTAATTTATTTTTGCTCTGTAAGTGATTCTTCTTTTCTTCTTCTTCTTATAATTTTTTCTTTCTTTACTTTTTCGAAATTAATGTAAGTAAACTTTATTGAATAAAATAATATCCATATTCGTAATTTCCATTGCTGTGTGATTACGAGTTATATTTACTCGCACTGTGTTCTTTTCTTCTTTTAACCTTACTATTACTTTTTGAAATATTATTAACTGCTAATTTACTCTCTCACAGTTTCACGTGTCGGTGTGTAGAGCAGACATTAATTATGTGTTGTAATGATACGCGCAATAACATTGTTCTTATCAGTAACTTAACCCTGATCTATGTGCGATAGATGAAAAGCACGTGTTATTCGTTCGCTACGATAATAAGCGATCCCTACGAAATACTTTACGCACCCCTGATGGGCGAATAGATTTGTATATTTATTTCTTGTAATTTATTTTTTCATTATATCGCAATTTTTCGCTTGTACCATTTAAATAATTGATGTAGTTGATCCGTTACATCTAATTGGATATACATTTCAATATAACATTAAACATGTTATCGTACGCAAGGCAACGAAATAAACTACGGTGAAAGAAAGCTGAGACATGTACCTTTACATAAGACCTATCATCAACTCATTGATCGCATGGTCACTTCTTAGAGAGAGAAAAAAATGAACGAAATTTTCGTCGCCATTTTTCGCGACTAAAATCAACCTTGAATATGGTAGACCCGGACGTTAGGTGTTGAAAAATTCCACAAATTTTGCCAATCGTCCGAAACGGTTGCCAAAAAGATTGACATTTTCAATAGCGTGGCAACGTGTACCATTTAAAAGATACTTATGGTATTTACGTACAAATATGCTCGTACTACTGTACTACTGTTTGGTATACTTCGCCCGAATTGCGATTGGTAACCAGAAGTGGGAAAAAAACGACGCGCGATTACGTAACGAAATAATAGCATTTTATTTCATTTGATATTGGCCTCCGTTATGATATAATTAGCGAAGTTATAAAGGTGTTAGAACCGAAGTCTTATAACAACAATGATATAAAAAACAATGGAGAAGGCAGGGGAGATAGTTCCGCTCTGCTTATCAAGTTTACTCTGATGGAAAGTAAAACGCGAAAACGAGTATGATGTGGAATAGCGGAGAGGACGGGCTAATAATGCGTGGATTTACTTACTGATGGATGCATAGTTAGTGGTGCTCAAAAAACTCATTTTGCACGATTAAACTCGCCAGTGGAATTTTGATTTCCATTGAACAATCTGTACGAGGTAAGCGGAGATTTGAAAATTACGTACGTATGTAAATTTCGAACGTCCAATTACCTATAGACATAAGATCGTAAGATGGTATTTTTCCAAACTGCTAAGTCATTATTAGCGTGAAAAATTTCTCAAACGTTAAGACATTATTTCGCCGTCAAAATCTGCAGAAATTTAATTACGCGTGGTAATGAAAAAAAATGACGAAATTCTCAGTTTAAAAACCAAACATAAAATCACCGTTGTTATAAATATATGAGCCAAGGACGTTTGCGGAGGAATCTTGAAATCATCAGCCATGACCGTTTACACTAGTGCTTTCATAACATTCTTTTGAATGTCATTTTAATGCTCCAGTTATTTCCTAAATGTTTTAATAGATAAAAAAATCTCACCGTATTATACGGAGGTATCGTGTTAACATTTTAACCGCATGAAACCTTTGATGGTAGCGCTGGTCATAATGACGATATTGGTATTGCTTTCATTGTCCAATGGAACGTTGTTAATGTATTCGAAAGAAAAAGTTGATTCGAAAATAAATCTTACAAACACTGTTAACCTATTGAATCGATCAACCTGTGTAAGTACAAAGCTTAAAAATCCTGCTTCTCACTGCGCTCAAGCAGTTTTAAGGAACAAAATATGATAAAAGAGAATATTGTTTTTTATTTGCTGATAGTTATTTACTTTTATATCAGGGGTCAGTTTTACACTGAAGAATAAACATCATTCAAATTATGCTTATTGATGAGGGAATGATACCAGAGTTTATGCATGATATTTTCGATATTGTGTGGCTAACGCTTTACAATTAAATGACGTTTAAATAGGTCAAAAATCTGCGTTTATAGGTATCGTTTTGTGATTGGTTCATCATTCGAATTAAATAATTTGCCATCCGTATGTATTCTTTTGTAGGCCACTGATCATTTTTCACGAATTAATTTCTAATTTTTATCATTGTTGAAGAGAAGAAATTTAATGATTCTACAGAATTGAGAAAATTCAATCATAATAAAGCAGTATATTAATAAAATTAGCAAAATTCATGAATAACAAATCTTCATTACGTTTTGTAAACTTTAGTCACCAAAACCTTGAACCCTTTTTGGTTCTACCTACAACGATTTTACTTGCTCATCTCTGATTGTTGTAAACCACTATTCAACTCTACTTTAGAAAACATGTGTTTAGATTTTTTCATTTCCTACTTCTGGATGCGAGAAATTATTTTTGCGGGCATTTATAGTATTAATTTATTTTGAAAATTTCAGTGATTTTGTTGGACGGTCATTTGATGGATGCAGGACTTGGAGAAAATTAAGATCCGAAGAGAAAGATAAGATGAATGTAAATTATATTTTTTCAAATTATGGAACTTTATTTAATAATGGCAAATATTTATGTATAATTATTACTTTTATGTATTTTCCAAGAACCTTCACGACCCTTGAAAAAAGTCTAGCTTCTAGATGCGTCTACGTACCACGTCGATGCTTTTTTTTTTTTTTTTTTTTTTTTTTTTTTTTTTATTAATTTATTTATACTGGCGTATGTAATTGCCAAGATTATCACGCCAGTGTATCCAGTGTATCTGTTAATTACAGGACAGTCAAAAACCACGTAAGTCCGACTTTTGGCAAAATTCACTTTTAAGTGGTTTCTTATGTAAACAAAATCGAGGAATTCGATTTTGAAAACCTCGTAAGTCCAAATCATCAACTAGCGCTTCTATCCGTAAAAAAAAAACTCGTAAGTCTGTCATCAAAATAAAAATACTCGTTCCTGAAAAATTTATATGTTTGGACTTACGTGGTTTTTGAAGAAAAGCATCGATGTGTATAAGAGAACAAATAAAATTTTTTGGCCTGTGGTGGGAGGGTAATTTTATAATTTTTTTTATGGCTTGAAAACATGAATTTTGGATTAAATTTTTTCAGCTCCTAAATAAGAAACAAAAGATGAAAAATTTACTAAACATAGTAGCCAAAAGAATAGTACCTGGTTACAAATGATTCTTATCCCCAGAAAAAGTGGAAAAATCCAAATTCTCAAAATTATTGAAAATATTTGCTAAAATGAGATAAAAGTTTTCGAAACTTTGAAAATTAAAAAAAAAATGTTTTTTTTTTACGTAATTTGAAATCTTTGTGTTGAATAGTTACATTTTATGATCCAAAGGCTGAAAAAATTTTTAGCTGACAATTGTAAAATTTAAAAGCTAAATCTTTTTCTTTTTTTTTGATTATTGTTGTCATTTTTTTACTTATTTAAGCCAATAATTTTATGCTTGTATATTATTGGTAATAAATCATAATTCATAAAAGTTGGCACGCATAATATAGTTTTGATTCGAGCTTTTTAGCACTAAGGAGATAAAATACGTAATTATGTCCATTTTCCACCTCAGAGGGAGATCTATTTTTCACAACTTTACTTCAAAATTGTGATCATTCGGATGTTTTATAACGAAATTTGTTGTGCTTACCTGACAATTTTTTGAGGGGTAAAGGGAGTGCCCGCTCAATAATTTCAACAGTCAGTAGCGTTTAGATTTTTAGCAAATGTTACTCTTTGTTGCAATTTTGTCTTGTCTAACACAAGTAATGAATTTTCCTGTTTTTCTTTTTTCTCTTGTTGGGCTTAGAATTTTTCACTCCATTCTCTTTTCGATTCGTGTTTAAAAGTGGAGTGACATTTGAACGAGGAAAAAGTCTGCTCTATTTGGCCTCACAAATTTCACTCGAAAAGTAAATTATTCCAGTTTTTGAAGAGTAAGGTTTTAGTGAAGGTTATGAAATAAATTCGAATCTTTCCGAAGGGATAGTTTTAGGGCACAGACGAGTATATAAATTATGGTATTTTAAGGAAACCGTATGAGATGAACGCCTATGCAAATATGATTTTCATTTGATGCCGAGCACCACGACCTTGTCCATACGAACAACGCGCTAACGAATTCAACGTTACGTTCTGTTTGTGTCACGATTGAAGGATTAGTTGGAGTTACTTACTACGTAAACGTTTCGATCAACTTTATTAGAGCGTTTTACTATTTTATAATAATAGACGACGAGATTTACCATGCAATGACTGGTTATTACGCTTTTTCTCGCCTACTATATAGGTGTCCTTAAGATTATGTATGTGTAATTGGACGGTATTACTACAGATTTATTTTGGTGACTTGAAAGTACATTGCTTTTAGAAGCGTAGCGTGTAACTTGTGTCATCCGCAGTGAACCGTGAATTGTAAGGCCTCATTCGTAATTTCCTGCCTTAAAACCGAAGAACCTGACCATGAGACTTTGTATTCGATCGAAATCGCAGTGTTACATAAAATTCGCTCGGTTTGTGTCGACCATCACGTCGCGCGTACAGTTTAAGTAAGGTTGTACCTGTGTCGCTGAGTTATCAGTGCGACCAACGGTGCTGTCTTGGAGAAGAGAGGAAGGAGGAAATGACTCCTACTCTAAGGACCTGGGAATATTATAATTATGTATTTTAGATTTTGAAGTAGAATTTTTTTTTAATTTTCAAAAATAAAAAAAATTCTAAAAAAAGAATGTACCTACGCAGTACATTATAAGGGAGTGGTGAAAATACTCTTGGCTGAAATTTTCATTTTCGTAGTGTTTGACTTGAAATGTCGGCAAAATATTCTTTTGGAGTCGATGATAAATTTTTTATGTGGTCTATGTGGGGATTGGTACCTAGAAGAAAGTGATTTACACGATAAAAATTCTTATCTCCGGCTATATTCAATTGCCCAACGTCAAATTAGGTATGTAGATGGAAATACTCAATCAGTATGTTACTGAATTTTTAAAATATTTTCAACCTAGAATATGGCTCAAAATTGATTTTAAAAGTTTCAAATTGCTACGTAGACTGCCATTTTGGGATACAGATATAATTTGATTAAATTTAATTCGATTTGATCAAATCATTTTAGCATATGTGATAAACAAATTCGATAAAATTGGATCACAATTCATAACTTTATGTATAATTTTTGTCCCCGATTATATTAAATTACATCTAGTCAATTTGTCAAATTTTATCATATTTGATAAATTTTGATCAAATTTAATGTATTCCTTTATTTCTTGCATAGCCATTCTCAGAATTGGCACTGCAAAAGATCCACTGGAATGGTAGCTGATCTTCCGTGAAATTTAAAGCGTTCTGTACAAAATCATGAGTCATTAGTTCTCTCATTAAAATTTTATTTGCTTATTTTTTTTTATTTTTTTGTCTTTTTTACTGTTTTGTATTGTTTTTTTTTTTTTTTTTTTGCTGATGTTAGTGCCTGCATAACAGTAAATAAATAAATATTAATAATATTAGTCTATTGTACAGTTGGTATATATTAGCTCAGTAGTTTAGGTACTTCTTTTTTTTTGTTATTATTGAAGGTCCGTTAGACAAACAGTATTATGTAACTAATTGTTTAATATCTTTAAAAAAAAAAAGTAAGGAGTAAATATCGCTTATAAATCTGGCACTTAGTCTGTAAAAATCATTTATAATATATTTATTCATTATTCATTATTCATTATTTATTATTTACAAGGGGATGGTAATATGTGGTGGTCGCAGATTTCATTCTAACAAAATTTGGAATGAAAATATATACGTAGTTGGAAAAGCCACCAGCCAAAATTTCGAAAGCCAATGGTCATTTTTCATCTTGCCACAATTATTTTTAGTAAAATTAAAAGATATTATGCTCGCCAATGCCAGTACTATAAAAATTTTAATTTGTATGACATTTATTTTCCATAAATAATAGATTTTTAGTTTCAATTGTTTGTTAGCAAAAATAATATTTTCACCTCGGATATTTCCTAGTGCCTCTGAAGTGGACATTTTGGCTTGTTCTGCTATTCAGGAAATTAAATATTTTGCCAATACTCATTAAAAAAATATGCTGAAAATGAATGCTTCAGTCAAGAGTATTTTTACTGTGATTAAAGGGCTGTATTTTTTATTTTTATTTTTATTTTTTAATAAAAAAAAAAACACATTTGAAAGTTCTGATAATTATTGCTGTCTCTGGTTCACTGAATCTTGCCTTAAAGCGGGTTTGGTGAGGATCTGAAATAGTTTTTTTTCATCATAATACCACCCAGCGTCTTCGTTATGAAGTATGAACCAGAAATGTGACCAATAGTGAGTAGTCTAATTCATTACTGATACAGCTACACGAGCACCGAAACAGAGAATAATACCTTAATTGGTTCAAGTAAGCACGAGTCGTTTTTTAAAAGCAATCTGAGAAACACTAAACCTATTTACTCGTACGGCCCTTTACAAAAAAAAAAAAACCACAACCTAATTAATCAGGCGCGATGTAACAGTCGAAAAGGTTTAAACACTAGGACCGGTATATTAGGTAATGTAAACGATAAAGCGAATACAAGAAAATACACTTTTATTAGGTGACGTATGTATAGGTAGAGCTACGTGCGGTATAATGAAAACGCGCGCGGTAATTAGAATATTGTGTATTTATTTTACCTAATTTGCAGCACGACGTGAAATGTAGTGAAATTCTCGATTTAACGTGTAAAAAAATAGCAGCCCGGTAATCTTTAGTGTATTTTAATGTTTTACCTACCCAGTTAACATTTTCGTTTGATAAAAATGTTACTATAGCACTTAACAAAAAAAAAGTGCACGAATTAGTGTACGCTGGCAGGATTTTCGTGGGTAGCGTAATCGTTCGGCGGCGACGAATTATGCAAATACGGATTTGCTACCGTCCGCCGAAATGAAAGTAACGGATATTTAATCGATATAGCCGGCTAAATGGGCACTTGATGTCGATACTCGTATTGGTATTAGCGTATTAGGTATCATCGTTAAGTTGTTACTTGTTAGTGTTACGAAGTACGGAGAGTGTAGAATAAGAAACGCGAACGCTCGATACGTATTTACTATTTACTGGGTGAAATGAGAAATAAGTATTTCTATCAATCCGTCGATACAGTTAACATTTATTTGCATCGCGTTATTTATATGTATTACTCGATATGGTAAAACTGTATCGAACTCGTTGGCTATCGAATTAGTATGCTTTTCACATCTGTTAATTGCTTTTGAATTATCACAGCCGCCCGTCTTTCATGTAATACGGTAGCATTCTTTTGAGCGTGCTTTTATGGAAAAACGCGTTGAAATGCGAACTAATTTATATTTTGTACCATATTTTATGCTTAAATGGCGTAACGCCATGCCAACCATGTGACGGGTGTTCGATTATGGATTGATGAAAATTAACGCTTGTTAAATGATAGTACATGTGCCTAGCAGATAATATGTAACTACATATGTACTCTTGCATACTATTCTCTTGTAAAATGGAAAAAATAAATGAATAAAATGTACGAAAATACTGAAAGGAGAAGTGCCATTTTGAGAAGTATCTATTGGTAAAATGTTAATTTCAGGGTGAAACAAAATCGAATGATCTAATTCACTCGTATTAACGATTGATGGATTAGTATAGTATAATGTTAGAATTGAATTTACCGCCTGATGCTATACGAGGTAAGGTACGCTGGTGGTCATATCGTGTTCAAAGGTATAGAATCTATCAAAGGGACCGCTAATCCAGTGATTGGTATCTTGATTTGATTATAGGTTATTACATTGAAGAATATATCAAGAGGTGCAAAGAGATCATCTCTACATACGCCCATAATTAAGTTGTTCTTATCTGGTTTAATGTGCTCGGTACGTCGAACGGATAATTATTAGTTTAATATTAATTACCAGTATCATATTAATTCATTTACGAAGGTATTAGCCATTATTGCGCTGTAATTAAGCGAGCCGAAATTGGATTACAAATTTTTCGTATATCATGCGGACGTAGCGGTGGTGAGGCACGACTGAATGGTATTTTAGATTGAAGGATGGATGGGAGTCTGCGCGGTGGTGTAACGATTTGTTTTAAAATGTGCGAAATGACAAAGTGAATAAGTGACGTCACAAGGTTGGTATTGCTTTTCGCTCACGAGCAGACAACAAGGTAATGGTGCGTAATAAGTCTACATATGTATTAAGTATTATACTACTCTTTTTTTAATAATGACTACCTTCATTTAAATAACTTTAAATGATTGACCTAATGCAACGTAATGACTGTTATTAATTAGTTGTGCTGATAAACAAGGGTAAACTGGTCTCCGTTATCATTACCGAAGTATCTTTGCTATTGTTATCTGCTTGGAATACGGTTCTTGAAGTATTGCGTAAAGCAGTAAGACAATAGAGTCGTCGCGTCGTTCGTTATGATTACCTGGAATCTGATCAGTGATGAAAAACGAACGTATATTGTACTCAACACTAACTTATCTATAAGGATGTAGTGTGAATAGGCAGGCCCATGGTGCTGAATCGATGGCCTAGGGGCTTGTTTACTCGCAAAGATATACTCTCCGTATCCCTAGAACGCTAAACCTATTTTTCAAAAAATAATCACTATACTACATGCCACAGTGATACCATAGGTAAGTTATTCATATGATTTCAGTGCAGAAATGACAAAAAATTCAAAAAATTCGCTGCAATTTTGTAACTGAATAAATTTATTGTATGATTTAGGCCATTTATCAATATACTGCATTGTTAAAAAAAATTTCTTTCGATCTTCATTATTTATCTACTTTAAGAAGATGAAATAAAAAATGTTTTTACTCCTATATTTATTCCTTAAAATGATAATGAAATTGAAAATGAATGGGGATGTTGCACGAAGCTTTTCCATCCATCACTTCATCCTTCAATTAAACAGTTTACCCTTTGATCTGATTATTTATTCTTTCACTACTTATACCCACACACAATTTTTTCATTTCCAGAACATTTAACGTGGGAGATACAGTCCTTGACGATTATTATGGAGACGGCCGTTTGTTCTGAAAAGGCTCGAGGAAGAAACCCTTCAATTGAGGATGACCATCCCTCCTCTTCCCCGCTCCAACTGATGTCCCCTCTCCCCACAACCATCCGCCGCATTCCTCAACTCCCCACTCCCCTCCACCCAACGTTTCTCCTCCCCACCACCCTCTCCACACTCAATTCAGCGGGCAGCGTGACATGTAAGGAATTCTAGCTATAAACGTTGTAACACCCCTCAAGTAAAAAACTGACCGATATTTTTTTTTTACTTCATTTCAGAAAAAATTGTCAAGCTGCAGAAAGTGTGGGCAGCAGTTCAACTGTCCAAATCATCTGTCATCGCATCACAAAAGTTGCCAAACAATACCAAATCGATGGAAATGCCCGTGAGTATTTTAAAAACTGAACTTTGTATAAATGAATTAAAATTTGGAACAAACTACAAAGTAAAAATGACATAGGCTCATGTACTTATTAATGGTAATTTGTTTTTTTTTTATATATATATAGGAAAGATATGTTCCAAAAGCTTCTCCAGGAGTGGCCTTTATAAACATAAGATGAAATGTTATGGAAGGAGGTAAAGAATTGTTTTATAATTTACTATTACTTACTTCATAAATTTCATATAATGGGGATGTTGCACGTTTTCTGGAAAAAATATGTACGTATAGAGAAAAAAATTAGAAATTGAATAAAAAAAACCTCACTCCATTTGATCCCATAGAACTTGAGAAAAAAAATCCAAAATTTGCATTTTGAGGTGTGCGCTAAAACGCAGAGTTCCGGCGGAAGCACCCGTTGTTACGTCATAACCTTAGAACGCGTGAGTTGCTCTTATAGAGATGAACATGGAGAAGCGTTTTCTCACGTTTATTGCGCCTAAACGGTGCGATTTACGTTATAGGTGATAAGGACGTTTTTTTTGAGAGTAAACTATGAGCATTCCGGTGGTATAATAATTTTTTTGATTTAATGAATTTGAAGCAAGATACGGTATTGGTAAGTTGATGATGAAATAAGTTCTCATTAAGGGGGATTCAGTTTTTGCAAAACGGGGAAAGAAAGAGAGGTCGGGGAAAAATTGTTGACATGCCATTAGATAGGGTATGAAATGCGCTTCATTTTCTTCATTGCGAGCACCCTTCTAGCTTTTTTCCTTCCATAGATATATTAATGCAAAGTTTGAAGAAAGTTGAAAAAACGCGAAATCACGCAATTTTCAGACTTTAGACTGGAATATTTCAAAAACTAAAAACGCTACAAAAATGTTTCCAGCGAATGAAATGTAGTACTTATCAAGGGCTTTTTAATTCCGTACTCAAATTAATTCCAAACATTTTTATACGTGAGCTAATACCAATGAAAGAGGCGCCAAGAGTAGAAGTACACAAAAAGTAAAAAATAATGTTGCTGATGAAGTTGATTTTTGATTTTTTTCTTCACTCGCGATACAATTAAGAGCGTAAAAACAATAAATATTTTAAATTTCATCACACAGACTTCACGTTATTGCGTGGAGCTGCTCTCCTACCACATTTTATTTATTGTAACCGCGCGAAAACAGTAAACTCAGCGTAAAGGTGCGTCCATGCCGTTCAGCCTGGATGATCAGCCTCGTTGAGCTGAACGAAGCTGATCAGCCTGTCATCCTCGATCGACTTGATGTTGGTCTGTTCAAAGGATGATGAATAGTGTGGACTCGACTGCATCATCCACATTCGCTCATCCAAATATAATTTTTCGTAATTTCACATACAATTTATTGTTCAATGGAATGAAAATAATTTTAATATCAGAAAGTTACTTTTTTGGTCATCTGACCATTATTCTGAAATTAAAATAATTATTTACAACGCAAAATTGACTAAAGATTATGCTAATTTTTATTTATATATTTTTTTAAAGTGTTTGTGCGAGTAGCAATGTGTGAACCCTAATAAATTTTATTTACCAAAAAATTTAACATAAAATAAAGTTATCATTAATGTATATATTTTTTTAGTAAGTATTACTAATTTATTAGTAACAGATTTTTTTTTCATAAACTTGACACCTAAAAACACTACAATAATTTTAATTATTTTTAATAAATTTTTTCATATAAAATATTAATTTCGGATATTGAAGAATTATTTAAAAACTGAATTTATTTTTGATTACAAAATTAATTCCTAATGACTTTATTACATATTTTAAAAATTTTTTTCATTATGAAATGAAATTTTTTTCATCATTTTCACCATTTGGGGGTGAGGGTAGGGTAGAAATTACTCATGCTGCCCTACTTTTCACCACCACCGATTGTACTTGTCGAGTATCCCTCATAATGACTGACTCTGTTTGGTGAATAACGCGCAAAAATACGTAAAAATGTAGTATTTAACTTTTTCCTCACATATTTTCCTGTAATCTTATGTACCGATTCCTTCTGTTGATAACAAAAAGCTGAGTAAGTGTGGACGTCGACAAATGATCATCCAAAGTTAATTAGCCTAGGCTGATCATCCAAGCTGAACAAGCTGATCATCCTACGTGTGAACGGACCTTTACCACGTTTTGCAAAAACTGAACCCCTTTAATGAAAATTAATTTTACGATCAACTTAACGAAACCATATCAAGCTACATTCGTTAAATTGAAAAAATGATTATACCATTGGAAACCTCAAAATTTACTCTAAAAAAACATCCTATCACTAATAATGTGAATCGCCCTGTTTAGGCGAAATAAACATGAGAAAACTCTTCCCCGTGTTTATCTCCATAAAAGCAACGCGGGGTTCCAAGGTTATCGGGTCATAACTCACTTGGAATTAATCTGAATATGGCATTAAAAAGCCCTCGCTGGAAACATTTTTGTAGCGTTTTTAGTTTTTGAAGTATTCCAGTCTAAAGTCTGAAAATTGCGCGATTTCGCGTTTTTTCAACTTTTTTCAAACTTTGCAATAATATATCTATAGAAGGAGAAAAGCTAGAAGGGTGCTTGCACTGAAGAAAATGAAGCGCATTTCATACCCTATGTAATGGCATATCAACAATTTTTCCCCGACCCCTCCTTCTTCGCTTTTAGCTTTGGATAGCAACCAAGGAGTTGAGGTTCAAACTCCAATGAATGTATAAAAAGCTGTTGACTAAAACCATACAGATGATACTGTAGCATTGTTGGGCATCATAACAATCTTCATGTCCTTTTTTTAGCACTCCAATTTTTGACTCGCACTAAAATTACCACTCCCAAATAAGGATCATAAAATTACCTGCTGTGGAGCGATTGTATCACCTTGTGGAGTTGGAAGTTTCTTGCTATTGATTCGAATACATCCCTTACTCCGAGTCTAATCTTTACCGATATTAAAACTGACTCACTTGCAACCTCAAGTTGTACTCTTTCTGGATTTTTAGCAGGGATATCAACTTCATTGAACCCAACTATTATCTCATGTGTTTGAAGCTAAAACGTCCAATATACTCGGCTATGGATTTCGTAGTGGTTTATTCTTAGGAATACTGCAACTTGAAGTTAGGCAAGAGAGCTTGAGACAGAGTATGATAAGGAAAGTAGGCATTGGGATGACGGAAAAAAGGCTCTTAAAGATTCGAAAAACTGTAATTTCGTACGCATTATCAGCTGGGATCCTTCAACCATTTTGTGGTGCTTCTTTACGTTTCTCCTGAATCATAATGTAAGAGATCTAATGAAAAATAAAGTAATTTTTTCGCGCAACAAAAAAGCAAGAATTTCAGGATGATTTACTTAATTCCTTATCCAATTGTTTAAACAAGTACCTACCCATATTTGAAAAGCTACTGACACAACTACATAAGAAGAGTAAGGGAGTTACTATATTAGCTCATCGTATGAGTGATAATAGTTATCGTTATCTGACAAGTGATCTCTGACGTTATAACTCGTTTGCATCAAACTCAGATGAAGGAATGCTATTTCAGATTGTTGAGCATATTGTTCTTTCTCTTTAGAATCAAATTACCGTGCAAAGAGTAATGAAATGGAACCATTAATTAGAGTCGAGCGCTTGAGAAATAACATTGGTTGCTCAGTGTCTTGTTGACTCTTCTAGTTTACTATGTTTTTCCTTTGAGCCTGTAATCCTTCATGTTCTACTTTATTCAACTTTTTCTGACTCTGGGGGCTTTCTTTCTTTGATTCTAAATTCATCCATTTGATTCTTGACTTCTTCCAAAACTTGATGCAGCTTTCAAGCATAGTATTTTAAGGTATGTACTTCTCTGTACAGGCATGGAATATATGGTTAACATATTTTACAATCATAACAAGATATTTTTCATCTATTTGATCGTAATGAGTTTTCAACTTGAAATTTGTGTCTTCGACGTTGATTGTTTTTGAATTTGGCAGTACTGGTTGATTCTTCATTGCTTTCCCTGCGTCCATATGTTTCACTTACCTCTTCTTCAGATTTACTTCAGCTTATAAGAGCCTTATCTAATCGTTTGTGTATATTCTTATTTAGATTATCAAAGTACATTTTATTTATATTATTACCTTCATCCACATGAATCGATAAAGTTGTACTATCCTTTCCCAATCCATCACACAATGTTGAAAGTGTATAAGTTATAAAATCGAATAAAGCGGCGCAGTAGTTCCGCCGATTCTATGGAAATCAAGAATTGACACAGATAGAAACTTGTGTCACCGTTGGACCACTGTTCGCGTTTGATGCATTCATTGTAAACAAGGCACACCGTTCTCCATAAACAGAAATGTTTCAACTGTCGATGCGATTCTTATTTTATGTAGTCCGAATGGGTTAAGACAGAGCCGTCGGTGCATTGACCATCGGCTCGGGATGCGTTTTTATTGCTGTAAAAAAAATGCATCCATTTCGAACGGCGCGGCGATCGGCCGGTAGAGAATACCTGGTTGTCCATCCCGTAGTCTATGATTTATTGAATGCGCGGCTACCGTGATTGATTTACCGTGTACCGCTTATCGTCAGTAGCGCAATTAAATGCTACAAATTGGTAATCTGCGCAAAGATTTATAGTTAGACTATTTCTTTAATGCGAAATTAACCTTTTTTTTTTTTGCTCCCTATCTGTTTTCATTATTACTACTTCGGTCGTGGTTTCTTTTTGCGTAAATTCAATCAACAGATCGTTTTACGACCATGGTGGTTTATTTTTTTTTTCGAGTTTTAGTTTCACATTTCTTCGTAGAAGTGGAGTAATTTTTTATTCGTTTATTATGGGATACGGTAGTGCGATACCTCATACAAGTGGCGCTAGCATCACTTTCAATCAGCACTCATAATAGCTATTAAAATAGACTCGCACGTTTGGCATGGCAAATGAATGTTCTCCATCTTCCATATGTTCGTTCTGGAGTTCGATATTCCTCGCATACATCTGCATACGCAATTTCCCAATTCCCAGGTCGTTGAAACAATTTTGCCGGATTTTTTACTCGATATGATGTTGATTCCTTGACCAGTATGGTCGTTTCATTCGTTCTTACCATCTTACCGATGGGTTACAAAGTAGTAGCGCGAAGATCCGTCTTCTTTAATACTGTATCCCCGCTTTTGAAACATTGTCAAACAAAATGCAGCCGTTGTAAAATGCAATTGGCGTAAAAATTTGTATGATTTGTTAGAATATTATGCGGCGTTTATCGTTGGTAAGCCAAACGAATTTTCAGTTCACAAAACAACATGATGGATGATCTGTCGTTATAGATTTCGCTGTATGGAAACAGTTGCTGGTTACTTCGCTTGTTGCCCTTGTTGTTTCGTAATAAACAACTTTTTATCACGAATGAGTGACTCTGCTCTGGCTTCCTTTTTTTTTTAAAAAAGAATATGAAACTAGACCGAGAATGCAAGAAGTTTTTTAAAACTTACTGAAAATCGAAAAAGTGAGGATACTTGACTGTCAAACAGATGGTGAAAAAAGAATCGAATAGCTGCATAACTGCATATTATGTTTAGTCTCGACGCAACCAGATGAAGTATTAGTATTATACTGCTTGCCTTTGTGTTGAATTGTAGAGAAGAAAATCATTATTTTGCATTCACGTACCTTTGCGTAATATGTAATTTAGTCAAATATTTATTTTATTTATTTATTTATTTTATTTATTTATTTATTTATTTTTAAATTGCAGTATCACCATTTAGTAAAACTTCGAGTGCCAAACCCTGCTGACTACGAGTTCACGTGACTTAGTCCAAAAACTGAAAGATATATCTACACAACCTTATAATAGAATAAAAATAATTACCTATGCAAATTTTGTTACTAATGCAGCTAGGAGTTCTTCAATTATTAGATTATACCACATGGACATCGTAATTAATTTTGTCTATCTCTTCGAGTTTTATAAATTAACAAGACTTTTCATCTGACACAATTGAAATTTCTGCAAAAAAAAAAAAAAATTGCAATAAAAAGTTGGAAAAAATTCTATTGCTGCTGAAGGTCACCCTCCCCATCACCTCTCCACAAAAAAAAAGAAAAAAGAAGATGAGATGGAATGTATCGTTCTTCATTCCTCCATATTCTTTCAAATTTTAAATTTTATGTAGATTTCAGATGGAGGCAGATAATTAACCTTCCATACTTGGTCTTTTTTTCGAAGTGCGATGCTGTAATAAAAATAAAAATTTTAATAATTGCAAGTTGTTATATTGTTTAATGTGAAATATACTTAAATTTTCGTACACCCTCAAAAATCATAAAACACTTGTCTCGAATATATTAGGTGTTATCGATTTTTCGCTTCCCCCCGCCCTAATTGAAAACGCTCCTACCGCTACATGTGAAAATTATGTTTTTTTAGTCAATTACTTTTTGAAAAAAATTGAAGTTGTCTCAGTTAAAGAGTTTTTCTGATTTGTAAAACCTAAATGGACTAACAGAATTAGAGGAGCTGCATGATTAATGAAATTTAAAGTTAATTAGCATTTCATTCTTGATGTAAAACCTTCAAAACTTGGTTGGTGATGATTAAAATTCAGAAAATTATTCGAATTTTATCTTCATTGCAGTTCGATGAATTTTCAAATTAAGCTACATGAACTCATAACTAGTTACATTTTCATCTTTAAATGTTACCAAGTAACAATACTTTTAAACTAATATAATTGGATTTTTTTTTTTAGAAAAATTAACCAAAAATTATGATATTCCGGTACCGCAGCCCCTTCAATGTTAAGAGTGGACAGCCTGTGTGCATTAATTTTTTGTTGCTTTCAGCGAGTACCATCACTATTAATCAGTTTACCAATTGAAGTGTCAATAGTAGGGAGGGCCGAATTTCTATTTTTTCAATAAGTGAAAAAGGTTTCATAATAGTGGCTAAATGACCGTCACAAAAATTTCAACTACTCAATTCGAAGTTCAACTCCCTCCCCCCACACAAAATAAAACGAGGGTAAAATTTAAAAAATTTTCAAAGAACAAATTTTTGAGGAGTTGACATTTTTTTACTTTTCTAGGACATATCTTGTGGTCTAGTAACTATTAAAAAAATTTAGCTGTAAATTTTTCTTTAAAATTTTTTTTCTTTAATTAGGTATTAATTTTGATTATTTTCAAAAATAAAGCAGAACTAGGTACTGTAATGGTTGTGTGCACAGTATGGGCTTAATTTAAGTTATTTTGGACTCAATAGACGAAATATGCTCGATTTTTGTTCCACAGTTGTCCTAAAGTCTGACCTTTTTGATGCGAAAACATCTCTGCATGAAGTCATTTCAAAGCAGGAATGTGACTTTTTGAGAAGCTTTGTGAGGTAAAAATTGAACAAATTATCAATTTTTCATTTATTTTTGAGAATAATGCAAATTGGTGCTTTTAAATAAAAAATAAAACTTGAAAAAGCATCAGACCTGTTTCATTTAAAAAATAATTGGCAGCTAAAAGTGGTTTTATTCTCTAGATCTCAAAATACTCCTTTGAAAAAAAGATTTCAACTGCTCTAGAATTCGTTTTTTTGAAATGTTGAAAATTTTTAAAAATTTGAACTCTTTTTTTCGAGACAAGGGGTTTCAAAATTGAGTTGGAGAGTTGAAATTCATTTAGCAACCATCGTGGCCACACTCTTACTTTAAAAAAAAAATCGAAATTTTACTTACGCTAGTCAACACTGTAAATGTTTAAACAGTTTCGGTCTTTGATATTCAACTGTTGTTGTTATTTACACCTTTTAAAAACCAATACTATCGTATATTAAAGCGTTTGCCATTTGATATTACTGTCTGGAATTCGTATCATTAGTAAACCGAACCATGGAATTAGGTATATAGGTATTTAAAAAAACTCGTTTTAATATCGAGAAAAAAAACGCTATCGATGGTACCCTGTAAGAATACATGTGAATACGGTATGCTGTATGTTGTGTTATACCGTATATGAACTGTAAAAGTTCATAGGTCATATAAATATGAATTACTCCTCCCACCCCCTCTTGGTTGTTGAAATAGTGAAATGAAAGAATTTATTATACTTGAATTAGAATTTCCAGAAAATTATCTGGGCTACAGTTTTATGAGGATAACTGGAATACATAAGTACTGCCTTATTAATGGAATAGCACGTTCATAGCACATAATAATTGTTAAGATGGTACTAATTGGAGGTCTTTTCAGACTTTCGATACGCACCATTTTATTGCTGGAACGCGAATATTTTCACTAATAGCGAGGCAACGTCATTAATATCGATTTGATTTTGTAAGACGTATAAAATTCGAGACTACTCAATAGTCAATAGTAGAAATATGTTCGGTGCTCGAAAACACGCATTGCCTACTGTTTTATGTTCTTGTAATAAATGCAACTTGTTGTATTAATGCTCGATACTACCAAATGATATAAATACTAACCTCTTCTCTAGTTCTGTCTTATGGAATGAAACATAATCGCGCGTATTTTACCATTCCATTGTAATTTGTGGA
Organism: Phenacoccus solenopsis; assembly: GCA_009761765.1. Lineage (NCBI taxonomy): Eukaryota > Metazoa > Arthropoda > Insecta > Hemiptera > Pseudococcidae > Phenacoccus > Phenacoccus solenopsis. Next base: position 44,954,120 of record CM019754.1, on the reverse strand, counting down.
ACTGGTTCGTAAGTATGTCTATATGGCGTATTTAAATTTCAGGTGGGTTGTTCTTAATTAATATAATGCGTAGATCTAAAATTTATAAACGATACTGTAAAAAATAAAATAGAAAGTAAAAACTGATTCGTCAACAATGAGCTCTGATATAAGCATAGAAAGTCTGTCTAGTCTGGGTGTTTGGTCTGCCATCGGTGTGAGGTACATAATTATGCTTTCGTTTGATTATGGTTGGTACGTTATGCGATATTTACTTGTTTCTAAAGGTTACTCAGAGAGGAGGTTATCTCCTTTTAGTTCTGATTCAATGGATAACAGTTGCAATTTATTCAAGTACTATCAAATAGATAGATCATGTGCTACAGGTGAAGGTGATGCTAGTAATTGCTCTCGTGCCTGAACTAGGTCCACGAATTTTTTATCGATACCTCATTACGAATAGCCCTCATAATTTTGTATAAATAAAGACTTGGATTATTTTAAAACCTAATGCTAAATTGTAAGTTGTTCAAATTTTTTGTTTTCCTCTTGTAATATGTCGGCAATTATTAAATTTTACAATTTTTTCTGAACCTTTTAACCAGGACTCAATTAAAGTACCAATATTTAAATTATTTCGTAGCTTTTTCTAGAATCATTGGATTTTTTTTAAGTTTCTTCAATCTTTGATAGGATATACGATATAATATATACGTTTATGGGTTTAAACAAAAATATTTTTTCTCATTATGTTAGTTTTTTTTTTTTTTTTTTTTCAAGTACCAAAAATTCTTGTGTCTCTTATAGCAGATTTTTCTTTACACATATAATTGGCCATTTGAGACGTATGCATTCAAAATAATAGTTTTGGCATCAAAAAGCTTAGAATTCAAAAACTGCTGCGGAACAAGAAGCATATTTTGCTTCTTGGGTCCAAAATAGTTTAAATTAAGCCTATACTCTGCGCACAACCACAAATTACCCAGCTATCTCAGGATTATTAAAAATGAATAATTTTAAGATATTTAATATAGTTTTATTCATTTTTTATATATTTTTTTTAATTGCAGTCTTAATTGTTTTTTTTTTATTCAGTTGTATTGAATAATTAAACTTCTAACTTTTTGTTGAAAATTTTTTTTATTCCTCACTTTTCTTATGATTCTTAATTTTATCATAGTTTATACGCGTTAGAAGTAATTATATTAAATTTATTGAAATTGAATTATGTTGTAATTTCAATGATACGAATTTTGAGATGAAATTTTCACGCTATGTTTCTCTTTAATTTTGTTGAACAATGTTTTTGCTTAGGATTGCATTAAAATGTTGAAGTTTTATTTTTTTTCATGTTTTAAGCAAGCATGTAAAATCATAGGCGGAGGTAATAATGTAAGAAGAGACATGAGGGCTAATCTTAAATTAGGCTCCCCTTTCAAACATAACTTGTTGTGTATATGTAAAAAATACGTTTTTCTTCTGTAGTAAAAGAGAATAAAAACAAATAATTAATGATTTTGTTGCCTCCCCTTCCAAAAAAATCATCTGGCTATTACTACTTACGTATAGGGTGTGAATAGGGTACATGCTTTTTCATATTAAAGTGTACACTTGTTTTGGTAACTTGAAAAGTGAGTGAGGCGAAGAAATACAAAAAAAAAAAAAATTAAAAAAAGAAAACGCATTTATTACGTATATGTACATAGAAAATTTTCAATACCAAACAACAAAATTCGTAAATTTTACAAAACGATTTACAGAATAAATAACAATTAAAATTATCTAAAAACAAACTTATACGAGTATAACGAATAGCGTAACTAGCCTCGTATATCGACGAGCGCTTCGTTACCTATTTATTTTGATTCGATGAAGTTAAACTTTTTCATAACAAAATGTACATTCCCGTTATGGTTTATCAGGTACCGCGGGAACTTAGCTAAAGCTTCAAGGGAAATCACGCTCTCGATGTTTTTATTTTGGTTTCGGTTTGGTTTCAAATCGCGTACAATCGTTTTATTATTAAATGCAACGATAGGGAAAGTGTGCAAAATAGTAAAAAAAATAATAATCATATAATATCTATGCATAAGTTTAACGAAATTACAGACGTCATATTCAGAAAATTATTTAATGCAGTCATTGAGAACGTTGTGCGTGGAGAATGTCATAGAATAATATTGTTTTGATAAGACTATAGGCTAATAAATAACCAGTAAAAAGAGAAAAAAACATAATATTACGCGCGTAATGAGTGTATAATAAAAGTGAGCAACTTGTTGACGCTTCATGATTACACGATGTTCAGAAAAGGAAAACTCTCGGTACGCGATTGTGTGGTTTTTAATTATTAATTTTTGGCGGCTAATTTTTGCATATATCGATGAACACAACAAAACAACGTCGTTAAATAGTGTCGCAATATTTTACGAATGAAAAAATTCGCCTTGGTGCGCGTTACACGTACAAGTGAAAATTAAAGTCGATCAGCGCTGTAATAATAGGTGAGTGGTGAGTTATTATCAATTTAATTAAATTCGATGAAATATGCATCCTAGGTGCGTGGGAAAATTGGCTCTGGTGATCCCCTTATGCGAGTAATTTGAGAATACCTAGTTTTCCTTGTCGCTTTTATTTATATTGACGCTTTCTTCGAAATGAAAATTTGATTTAAATTTTCGACCAACAGATAATTTGCATATAAATACCTATAAATAATTTTTTTAAATTCAGTGATATAGTGCGAATGACAGATTAAATGGGTTGAAAAATGCATTATCATTTTCAATTAAATTTCTGCTCGAGTTTAATTCACGATGTGACTTTTATTTATGCATTGTTTGTTTGTTTGATTAAATAATCAGGTGAAAGAGTTTCAATTATAACGTTATTACGAGTATAATGGAAATGATATATGTATCGCGATGTCAGAGGCTGTACTATTTTTGACATTTTGCTCTGTGTGTGTTATTAAAATGAAACATATGTATAGCTTTAGGTACCGTACCAAGATGCAGGTAAACGGTCGTATAATACGGTTTGTGTTAAAAACATTAAGGTAAACAGCGCCCACGATGTAAATTTTTTTCTCTGATTCACCCACGTGTACTTATTCCTCCTCTTTGTCGTGATCGAATGACAAACAAGTTTGATTGCTGTATAATTTTCATTGTTTTTATGTTTGTCGCGTTATTAGGTTAAACGTGCTATATTTAGTTGTACTTGTATACGAGCGCAATCTAACGATATCACAATTGAAATCTTTTTTTTTTTGGTGGTAAAGTTTTTCACCGTCGAGAAAAAAAAAATGGAATGACTTTCTCCAGTCAAATCTGAAATGAACTGCTAATTCTTATAAACTATGACTTCGATTGCGTATAAATACGTAAAAATATAATAATCTTTCATTAAACCTTATAGTTTAATATCACAAAGATCACTTAAAAATTACCTAGTACATTAACTAAAAAAGGAGAGAATGGAGAGTGTGAAAAGAAGAGAAAAAATCAGCTCGAATGAGTGGTCAATTCGTGATGTCTTTTACTAGTCAGATCCAATGGTATATGTACGCTTTTGAGTTCCTTTTCGTGGTCGTGGTCGACGATGGGCGACGGTGACTTGGAAGATTCTTTAGATTTTGGTTTAGTTTTGAGACTATCATTATGACTGGACTTGACGGATAAGTCGATAGGTTGATCTTGATCGACGGCAACGCCGCCAGGCGCCGGACTACATAGCAACAAATCGCCGCCGCTTCTGACCGACCACGAAGGACTTCCGATGGTGTCTAGGAAGATTAGATTATTGGAGGCCGGCGTTAAGCCGGGCCTGGTTACCGGAAAGGCGATATGTTGAGGTAGCGGCCTGAACGTAGGCGACACGTACGGCGACGTGTAAACGCTTTGACTTTGCGGAGACGTGAACGGCGACGGTGCAATGGTACTGATAGGAGACGACGGTAATGTGATGGAAAGTTTTTTCTGATTGAAGTCTTTTTCGCTGAGGGGAGATGGCGTTTGATGGGAATGAGGTGGACCACGACTGGTTACGCTGGTGCTGCGTGATTCGTCGTCCATATCGCCTGCAGAAGAACCACCCGAATCTTCGGACGATGTTTTGTATTTTTCTAAATCGTTTAAAAAATGTTTACTGTCTGAAAAAGGCGAGAATCCGTTTAATCTAGCTTCGAGAAATTTATCGGAATTCAGCATGTGTCTGGTGTTAAATAGTCCCGGATAGATTGACGCACCGTTCGGACCGATGAAATTCGGATTCAGACCGTTTTGAGCGTTCACCGACGAGCCTTGTTCTTGCAGCAGGCAATGGATTTTAAACCAGTTTGATCTTCGCCCGTAACGAGATCCGCTTTTGGACATACCCACCAGCAGGCATTTTCGTAATCTACACGATTTGCAGGATGTGCGATTTTTTTTATTAATTATGCAGTCTCCGTTGTTTTTGCACTCCGATATTGAACTCATATTGTTGTACGTTCGGCCGAAAAAAGACTGTAACAAAAAGAATACATACGTTGGGTCAGTATTTTCACTTTTTACATTTTCCAAAATATAGTATGTACATTGTACATATCCAAAGCAGACTAGTAGTCCATGTATATTTCGGCTTTTGCCGATAGTAACACCAATGATTGTTCTAGTACATGAAATACTTTAACTCATGTTATTTGTATTATTATGTATTTGCGATACTGTAAAAGTGTACCTAGATACGTGCGTACTTTCTCATGCTGAACTTCAAACTTTTTGACTACCTTGCTAGGCTTCACAGACTTGTCTTGAAATCTATGTAATGTCAACTTTTAGGGCTTTTTATGGACTTTTAAAAGCCTATGCCAGTAGAAATGTGTCTCTCCTTCGTAACAAGCGATTTTTATCCGAAGAAGCCACGGACCTACATGCTCCTCCCCTCCCCCAAAGGCAAAAAGTACTTGTAAAAATTAGAAATTAGTGAGTTGAAGTCCAAATATTTGTATTAAAAAAAATTTCAGAAAGATGTAAGCAGCCGTGTCACATTACAGGAGCTGAGCGTTTAACCCTGGAAACGCACAGGAATTTTAACACCTTCATTACGCACTGTGGGGTCCCTGGGACCCCAAGGTAAATAAATCAATTTAAATTCTATTAGACTGATAATGCTACTTTTATATTTATTTTCTGAAGTAACCAACATAAAATTTGTCATATTACTGCTCCCCTCCCTAATTTCTCCTCTTCCATAATTTTTTTTTTTATTTACTTACTTACTTACTCCTTGATTAACGTGCCGTGTACTGCCGCCTAGGCCAGAGGCACGAGTAATTTTGGAGTTAGATGTTTTGAAATAAGTTTGTTATTTTGAGGAAGTGAAGGAGATGTTCAATTTTATTTTGTTGATCGGAAAGGATTTCAGAAAGGTTGCTTGTCTGGAGAATTTGGGTTCTATGAAGGTCATAAGTGGGACAGATGGCGAGTAGATGTTGGACTGTGAGAGGAGAGTTACAAGTAGGGCATAATGGGATAGGTTGTTTTGGAGAGGATATAGGAATGAGTAATTTTGGTGTGGCCTAGACGGAGTCTAGTGACAGCTATTTCATTTTTCCGATTGTTGGAAAGTGATGTTCCCCATGTTTTTACTGTGTTTCTGATGGAGCGGAGTTTAATTTTTTTTTTATCACTTGGCAAATTGAAAAAATTCACGATATACCTTAATGAAAATCCACACTTCGATCAATTTCTTATTTACATTCCTCAAATCAATGAAAAATGAGAGCATCTACGTCATCACAAGACGATATCACAAATTACTTTAAAAAAAATATTCGAAAAAATAATTTTTTTAATGAATAAATAAATTTTGAAAAGGCATGTAGTGTGACAGGTTATGCAATATGTTTTACACAGATGGTTTAAAATTGCCTAATGTTGAATATTTTTTAGCGCTAGGTAGCACGTTACAAGAGGGACTTATACAAGTTGTAAGAGAGGTGAAATTGAACTTGGGACCCCACGGTGCGTTTCCAGGATTAACTGGCACCAGGAAAATAGGGATAGACTGAATTTCATCAAAATTCATCAAATGTTATAAAATTTGGTATTCCTACAAAAATTAGATATGAAGTTATGAAATTAGATGAAATAGGATCTAATTTGATCAAATATGACTCAAAAGGTATTGGGTTTTATTTGATCTAATTTTATCGAATTTTATGAAGTTATAAATATTATCATGTTGTTGTTTTTTTTTTTTTTTTTTTAATCAAGCAGTTCTTTTTATTTGCATATTTATCAAATTTTAGTGTCATCTGAGACTTCTCAAGCCTTCTTAAATTTCGACCGTTCGCTATTTTGAATTCATTTTAACCTTGTTGTCAACTTACGCAAGATACAAAATTTGAGCTTTCAAGGTCAATCTGGTGGTGAGATATTGATAATACAACAAATTTCGTGACTTTGAATGTACTAAAAAAATCAGTTTGTGGCTCTAAACCCAGTACAGTTTAAATTAGGATACTGAAATTACATTGTACTGATGTCCAGCTGTCCAAAAATTTATTTGTTCATATGGCATCAAGACCAGATATTTTAAAGACTTCGTTAGTCCTTCCAGCCTTACTCAAAATTTGAGTGAACTGCCATTTTGAAGTGAATCAAAAATATGAAAATGATATCTCCATATCTTCACAATAGCAACCTATGACTAAATTTTTAGTGATTTGAATTCACAGAACTTTACACTACGAAGAAAAGGAGCGGGTTGCGTATGTGCGAAGAAAAAGTTGAATATTTGTCAGATGATTGCAAATAGTCTGAGACTTAAAGATATGAACACGTTCCCGAACTCTTGTTTCCAAATCTAGGAGACTTAAATAGCTATCATATTCATTTATAAATCAGCTACTTAAAATTTAGGAAATAAAGCTCCAATTAGTAATTACATTTAATATGGTTATTGTCTTGTCTACGTATACAACGTAATATTAAACATTCGTTGACCACCAAAACTTATTTGTGCACCTAACGACGCATACATCAAGCGGCTCAACCTAGTAGTCTGGTTGTATCTTGATAAAGCATGAATCATCGGCTTTTGCACAATAACCTTTTCTTTCTTACGTGATAATAATGTTTTGAGACACTATAAACTAAACGTTATTGTGATTAATATTAGAATTGATACCAGTCACGCGGATTGTTTTTTTGTTCAAATTTAATCCGTGATTAAGTTAAGAATTTGAAACGTAGCAAATAGTATTCTGACGTTGCATACCGAGATGCACATTGCGACCCAAGTTTTTCTCATTGTTCTGGTGTAAATGTTATGTGAATCTATGCGTCTGTGACGTTTGATCGTGTCCACTCGATAATTGCTCGTATAGAATAGAATGTATTCATCTGGTTGGAAGTATCGATAGGATATACAGTATGCAGGTAAATATACGTACGAGTATATATATATTTTTTTTTTCAAAAGTACCTACTTACTTGGAGTTATTCTATGGACAATTGTGTTCTCCAAAAGAATGCCAGATGGGAATGCGCGCACGTCTGCGATTTGTGGGAAAAAGACAAATTGCTCGAGTAGCTACGATCGGAGCGTTATGTTCTTTATACATACATATAGAGAGCATTCGAAGCACCAATATCATTCTGTAGGAATTCTATTGGCAGAAAGAGAAGGAACTAATCGTACTTTTTCACTGGTTGAGGAAAAGGAATTTGTTGATTGGCGATCGTCACATTTTTCGCATAGCTTAATCGTGATTGTTTGAAATACATTTAGCGTATGTTGATCATGGCGATGACTAATGATTGTAAAAGACGTACCGACCTTGAATTTAAATTCGTCAAGTGTATAAAGGCGGACGGGTAAAGAAGGGAAATCGAACCACGTAAACGACGATATGCGAAATACGATATAGGCTATTTAAATTTTTACACAACCATCGCTGGTGGGTTGAGGAGGGAGAAAACACCTTTTTCAGAGTACAAATTTATCGCACGTATTATGACGTAAAGATACATATCTCGGTGATGTTGTATTAACAACACTGATCTATCTCTCATTTATCTTTGCAGGGTATAAGGCACTGGTCAGTTGAGAGTTGAGACGTTACTAATCAACGCGTGTACTTATTGTACGCCGCGCCGCCGCAACACGTGAGCGTGGGAACCGTGTTACAAATACATAGACGTTAGCCTTAGGCTCTCCATTCAATGTAACCACACCTATGTCTGTTACACGCTCATTTATGCGATAAACTAACTTTTAATATACCGCTACAAATATCAAATTACCTTTTCGTTCGCCTTTCCATTCATAATTCACGGCGATTTTAATGTTTGTGATTTGAAAATTGGTTTTTCGAGCTGTTCTATAGCTCATATGGTTGTAGAATTTTCGGAAATAATGGAATTTCGAAAAAATTTTTTAAAGTTTATACTCTCAAGATTAATTTTTTTGTTTACTGAATAGTACTTTTCAGCTTCGAATATTATGAGTGGCAGCTTATAGGTTGCTCATGTGTTCGAACAACATTTTCAAATCTTATAGATGTTGGTGAGCAGTGTTCAAAGTTTACTTGAAATGTAAAAAGAAATTATTAGCAAATAAGTGATGTTTTGTATTTTATGGAACATCGATTATTTAATTTTTATTGTTATAGTATGTTACAATTTTTCTCTATTTTTTTTTTTTTTTTTTTTTTTTTTTTTTTTTTTTTAATACAGAAATGTATAATTTCTTGATGAAAGCGATGAAAAAGTGATAACTTGTAGTCAACAATTTTTTTGTTCTTTTTTTCTAATTTCCATAAATAAAATTAAACGTAATTTTTTAAAGTAAAAAATTAACCTATTTTTTTTATTATTATTATTTTTTTTTATGTACAACGCCGTGTACAGCAACTGCGGCTAGAGGCGTTCAAGTTGTGGTTTATAGTAGGGATCGAAGATTGGTTTTGGTTAGGAAATTCGAAAGATTTTTTATGTTGTTAAAATCATCAGAGAGGGTGTCTTTGGGAGTGATGGATGTAAGGATTGAAGACCTTTTGTCAAAGTATTTTGGACATTGAAAAATGAAATAGTGTATAGTGGTCGGGGTGTCACAGGTATCGCATATAGGTGGGGGTTTTTTGTCCAGCAAATGGGAATGAGTGAGACGCGAGTGACCTATTCGTAAACGAGTAAAGAGGACATCTTCTCGACGGGTAATCTCTTTGTAGAAATTTCGAAGGTTCATATCATCTCTAATGTATTTGAGTTTGTTGGTGGAAGGTACTTGATTCCAGAGGGAACGGAAAGTGAGGGAAGAGTTGATTTTTATGTATAACTTAATATCAGATAGAGGAATTGGGATATTTTGAATGAGTGTTATCTGTAAGGAGAGTTTGGCAGAGGAGTCGGCTTTTTCATTGCTGGCAATATTTCTGTGTGATGGTACCCAACAGAGAGCGATTTTGTGGGTGGAAGTAATAAGGATGTGTGCTATTTGCTGAGCTATAGGGTGTTGTTTCTTTGTTTGGTAGTTAAAAATGGAAAGTAGGGCTGAGAGGGAGTCAGAGAAGATGACTGAGTTTCCAAGAGAGAAATCGTGAATATAAGAAAGGGCTGTTTTTATAGGAAAAAGTTCAGCAGATAATATAGTGAACTGAGGGGGGAGAGGACAGAGAATGTGATTGTTTTCATGGACTACGGCACAGCCTGTTGAATGTTCATTCTTAGATCCATCTGTGAATAATTTTTGTGAGTTTGAGTAGTTCTGTAAGAGCTTATTGAAGTGGGTATTAAATATGATGGGGTTCGTATAGGGCTTAGAGAGTTCGGTGAGTGTGAGATCGATATTTAGGCGGTGTTCTAGCCAGGGCGGTGAGAGATTATAGATAGTATGGAGAATTAAGGTGTCATTAGAGATTATAGATTGCATTAGGCTATGTTTATTAGGTGAGAGTAGATGGTAAGGGAATGTGAGCTTGGACATATTGCAGAAGTTGGAAATGGAGAGGATATTAACAGCGGTGTTGGCTATGAGTTGTTGCCTTCTTATATTCAGGGTGGGTTCAGACGCCTGTGTCATTATAAATTTAATTTTTTTCGCCTGTTCTTGTGTTAACATTGGTAATATTTTATGTTTAATTTTTTGAGATACGTGTGGGTACCTTTTGCAGGGTTGCAGGCAAGATATATCGATGTGCAGGGAGCTTAAAGTTGTTTTTATATAATACTTTTTGCTGGTCCACACCCGGCTAGTGGGAGAGGAGATTTTTTTATGGTCAAACATTTCTTTAGGGTACAAGAAATTTTAAAATGTAATACTTTAGGGCATGATTTATGACCATGAATTTTTTTTGTGATGATCCATACGATTGCTCAATTAAAATAGTCGTAAACAATTGATTCTGGCAAATTTAATTTTTTTTAATTAAAAAAAAAAAAAAAAAAAAAAAAAAAAAAAAAACTATTTCAGTGTGAATTTACGCGATGATTATTATTACAGAAGAATTATGGGATTTAATAATATTTATATGTTCAAGAAACTGAGTTTATAGTGATCTGACTCTCATACCCAACCCTCCTTGGCTACAGCTCTAACCCTTCGGGCGCTAAAAATATTTCAAAAAGTAATGAAACATTGATGAATTCCGATTTTGCAAAATTTTTGGACACCATCATTTATTTATTTGATAAATCATTATTACACCTGTATTTCAATTTCCAAAACTGTTTACGTCTATGTTGCCTTGAAATTTTATTAAATAATTTTAACTGTGTTATAAATTTTTAGGTGAGTTCTTAATAAATAACTAAGCTATTACAGCGTACCAAATTTTAGAAGATGGGTTGGGGGAAGGGATCTTTAATTTTTTTTATTTGTAAGGATGTTCGATTGGCTCAAATTTGTTGTCGATAAATAATAAATGTTGAGAGTTGATTGGGCATTTATTAATTTTCTGTGATGCCTCGATATCAATCAATAGTCAACTCTTTATGGGTACTTCTTGTATCTCGAAGACATTATCGAATTCAGTAATTTTATCTAATCGGTTCGAATGTGATAAATTTTTCTATTCGTAACATGTCTCTGGTTTGGTAATGTCCCCGTCCCTGCTCTTTGCCCGAATAGATAAACCAATTCTTAATAATTATATTGTTGGTTGTTATATTTTTTGTCATCTCGTACATTTCGAAATCTCTATAGTAACATCTGAATAGCTATAGAACGCTTTTGTTCCCTCTATGGTAAATAATACATATTTTGAGAATTTTTTGTGCGATAAAATGACTCTTAAAAGTGTTTTTCGCGTATAAGAGGGAACTTATTATTTTAGCAAAAAATTATTCAAGTCTCTGCGATGTAACATAGCACTGTGAATTTTTTTTCTCAGAAGAGTATTTGGAAGGGGGTGAGGGGAATCAATCAAATGTGGGTTGGAGCTATTAGCGTGAAATAGAGAGAACGAAGGACGTAATGGAAAAGGATTATAGCTACGCCACGGTTATTATTCGCGAAACGATTAAAATCCGAGTGAATTCTACAAGTGTTTAAAATGATTACATTTTATTAATGTGTTAAGTAGTTTACACATCGTATTGCCGGTATGTTTAAAATTCATAAATTTAATGACTAGTAACAATTTAATCCGCGGTTACAACGCTTTAATATTACTTTTATTACTTTGCGCCTCGATGAACGTGTCATAAAGATTTTTTTTCTTCAGTTTTTATTAAATGAAGCATCTACGCGCATGAAACGCTCTAAATTTTAGGAATTTCGTCGACTTTGTTATTACCGTGGCAAAAAAAAAAAAACTAGATTAATTGGCGCTGCCGAGTTTTTTTTTTTTTTTTGGTACTTTTAATGTAAGTTTTATTTACTTTTATGATTGGATTCGTCCGGTTGTGATGTTTCACGATCAATTAATAGGAATGCAGTGTGTTGGGTATACCGGGTTAATGGAGGCCGAGTAATGGATTATAAATTGTAAAAGGAAATAATTTAACGTTCGGCGAAACAGAAATGTGTAACATTTTATTATTTGAAAAGTAGCATCGGAATTAAGTTTTGGGCGAAGAAGTGTAAGTGTAATCTTAATGTATCTTTCGGAAATCGTGGCGAACGCGCGTATAGATTTATGTCGGCGCGCAATTTGACGTATATTGCGTCAATAATCACGACTTGGAGTCTCGATAAGTTTTACGTAAAAAGTTTTCACGAAACCGGTACGCGTACACGAAACGCGGCTACGCGTCGCGTCGTAACTCATCCGAATCTGTATGTCGGAGGCGCGGTGTTAATTGAAAGAGTTACTCGTATTTTGGAATAAGTATACTCGTATTTTAACGAACCCACCGACCAACTGACCAAGCGATAACCACGTATCCGTAATCCGTATATACCAGTATGTAGGTGTTTCGATTTAGATAAAATAATTAGCCAAAATAATAAATGTTATGGGCTCTAAATATACCCACGAATTCTTGACATGTGCACTTCCATTTATTTAGTTATATTGGTATTTGGTACGTATAGCTACGTGTACAGCTGTATACATAAGTACGTGTATAATTGAAAAAAAACATTTGGAAAGCGGGATATTCGTCGAGGTTTTAAGAGGTTTTATCTGCGCCACAAATCACGAACCAACGTTTGTTATTAACTTCTTATTGGAACCTTTCCACGCGCATCGAACGTAATTTAGCGAATTTAAATGCACCGTATTTTTAAAGGTGACCCGTCTTTTTCAGACTCAATTAAGTCAAATAATGAAGTGTACTAGGAACTGGTTTAGATTCATCTTCTCGCTGCCGGCATTATACGTAAATATAAATAAACGGATGATTTTTTTCTCCTTTTTCTCCCTCTCTCTCGCACTTACTCTTTCGGTAACGTGTGCCTTATGAACTGCGCGCACTTTCTAATTGGAGAAAATTTCTACGTTTCGCGAAGATTTTCATAGACGCATGCATGTGCGTCCACGTATACGAGTTATATACGAAACCATACGGACGCCTATTGGCACTCTGTATACCACGCTACATCATGGTATGACGAGATCATGTTAAAAATATACTTACACTCAATACGATAGGCACTTAGCTACGATATATATGTATACGAGTAAATACTACAGCTATATCTACGGATCGGGTACTTAGGAAACGTCAGGAAATCATGATATCATTTATAATAATCCAGTTTCGCTTGCAATTGTATACGTCAATATCATCACACCTTTTTTTTTCCCGCGTATTTACTCAGCGTTGATTTTTTTTTATGTAAACACCTATTTAAGAACTGGTTTGCGACATCATATTTAGAATGCGTATCATTATTTTATAATTATTACTTTTTCTATTGGCGAGATATTTATCGCGAAGAAATATTTATTTTATTAATTAGAAAATATGAAAAGAATGAATGTAAATCTCGGTGTTATAATTCTCGTCGGTTCGAACCAACTGAAATGAAGTAATATAGGAATGTAGCCTAGCTATGTAAATGGTGCTGGTTTATGGAAGTAAAATACCTATAACTGTACCTATTTATTTTGCCACGGTGTAGTATATCTTTATCGTCGTATTTTCAATTAAATTTTTTATTCTTCAGCTTTTAATTGTGGGGTTTTTAATTTTTTCTTTGTTTGGTATTGTTTGAAATAATATATGTGAAAATATGCGAACATAATACTCGTATGTTGAATAGCTCTATTGTTGATATTCGTTAGAAAAAAATCGGATAAAAATTCCCAAATTCACCGCTAGATGCCAACTACTTTAATCAAAAATGCCAATATCTTATCTAATTTTAAGGTTAATATTTTTAACTGAGTTTTTAATGACAAACATAACTATTACAGCGTACTTAATTTGAAAAGAAGGAATCGGGAGGAGGATTTTTTATATCTTTGCATTTTAGACCATTTGTAATTATATATGGCAAACGTTTTACTCTATTTTGCACGTGTATACATTTTTTCTCTCACTTCGTAACGTCAAGTTGTGTGGATGAAATTCGTTCAAAATTTAGTCTAAGTTTGTTCTTGTGAAGATCTGAAGGTGGTTTTTCAAAATTTCTGATTTATTTTAAAACGACGGTTCACTAAAATATTGAGAGGCTGAAGAATCCAGCAAAATTTCAAAATTTTCAATTTATTTATTTATTTATTTATTATCCATTTACACGTTGTGTGCACTCCGAGGAGCATATACAATGTCATACCTATGTTACAAAAAAAAATAAAAAAAATTTAAATTAAACAACTACTAATACATGGCCCATACATATAAAATATTTTAAATTACTACATTGTGAGATACTGTTGCACCGTGTAAAACGCACCAGCAATCAGCAATTCCCTGAGTTTTCTTTTGAAAATTTTATTAGAATGAATTTTTTTAATATTCTGTGAGAGGGAATTAAAAATTTTTGTGGACATAGTATCTATATTCGTGTGATGAAATTTTGTCCTATAAAGGGTAATTTGTAAATCATTGCTATGCCTAGTGTTATAACTATAATTTTGATGTAATACGGTGTAGTGAAATAAGCTCACCCACATATTCAAATTTCAACTTTCCAACTGAATCTGGAGAAGAGTAGGAGGAAGAAATGACTTTTTCAGATAGTTTTTAATCGCGAAATTCCTCGAATTTTCTATATCTCTTCGCCAAATCCAGCTAGAAAGCTCGCATAGGAAGTCATACTGAACTAAAATATAAGCATTAAATAGATGCAAACTGGCGGATGGTGAAAATTTGAAGCAGAGTTCATTACCCTCCCATAGCTCAAAGTTGATTAGCATGAACTCGCATGTTTACCAAAACTAAGAAGTATTTCAATTTGATGAGTGATATTGGAGTGAAATAAACGAAAAAGGTTTGCTATCTTCAAAATGTGGTTGGAGTAAACGAAAGGCCGAATATTTTCTATTTTAATTTCATATTATAAAATGAGTAGAAATTACCAACTTTTTCAAATTTCACCTCCTTAAGTAGTTTTGAAAGGGATGTTAGAACAAAAAACGTTTTCTTGAGGGAAAATGCCGTTATGAAATTTCCTAAATGCTTCATATCTCTTTAGAAATTGTACTTGGAAAAGTTCAACTTTGTATGTAGATTTATTACGATCTAGAATATGGTTTCTTGAATTGAATTCAAAATGGATCCAAAAGGAAGAATTGTGAGCATTGAAAAAAAAATTGACGGATATGATCTCATATGATACCACCGGGCAAGGAATACAAAATATGCAAAATTTAGCGTTCTATGTATTTTTTAAGGACTCAGTTTCTGTACTAGATTTTATGAAAACGTCAATATCATCGGCTAATCTGAACAAACTCTCATTAAAAACTCACCACCAGTATTGCATCGTGGTTGTTTGGTGTTTTTTTTTTTTTCAAATTTAATAATTTCGATAAAGGTAAATGGATTTCTTTTAAACTAAAAATTATGCTGTTAGCCAAGTTTTTCCATTCAGCACGAAGTGGCAAAGAGGTTCGAGGTTTGTACACATGCCAAAATTATCATAGGCTCGTATTGTTATTACATACTGCATAATGTACCTCTACCTATACCCGTATACTTGTGCTATCAATTCATCGACCTCACAAAGGGTTGAATGTGAAAACTGGATCATCTCATTCCGCCGCATAATGTGGGGAATGAATACACGTGCTATAATTCTAACAATAATTGCGGTCAAATGTGAAGCACTTATTTCGAAAAAGGAAAAAAAAAAGAAGAATCAACCGGTGTAAATACGAGAGGTACGCAGACGTTGTACCTTTAATTTTCAAACTACACCGAAGGTATGAAGTGCTTGTATTTCGTTATTGTTATTCGTAACAATGGACAATAAAAAAGGGAATAAAAATTTCTACCGGTCTGAAAAAGATTCATAACTCGAATAACTATACGGAGGATTCGCCTAATGCGTCGGATATCGCTTACCTATACCTATAAAATTAAATATAATACGTTGATCTAGTTTAAACCTGTTTTATTTCTTCTTTTTTTTGTTTTTTTTTTCTTTCTTTGACTTTTTAAATTACTGAAAAAATTCAACTTGTCGACTACTTTTGTGTGTCTTTCTCATTCGGTTCACGATAGGCGACGAAATTAAGAAATTGCCTATTTTCGAATTGACATATATTTTTTTTTTAATTAATTAAAAAAATATATATGTATAGAAAAAAGGGAAATGGGAGTATTAATGCGTGAATGGTGACGAAGCTTTTATACGAATCGTGTAGGAGCTATATTAAAATAATAAAATGGAAAAAACTGAATTAGATATTAGTTGTGTGAGATAATAAAAATTGAATGAGTTCGGTTGTAGAATCGTAAAAAGAGAAAAAACTTATAATAAGCTACAGCTCGAGTTATGTCGCATTAGTATTTTCACAATACAAGTTTTTTACTCAATAATGAGATCGTAAATAGCGAGAATTCGGAGTGTAAACTTTTTTCATCGACTCGATCGTGTGGGAGACATGGAAACGGGTAGGGCTGAAGAAGAAAGTAGGTATTTTTGGCATATCGAAAAAACTGTACATACAGTGATGAGTGGAGAAGATTGAAGAACCCATTTTTTTTTCTTTTTTTGCAGTATCGGCGCGAAATGTATAAATGTACGATGTGAGAACTGAGAACAAATAAAACTCGATTACAGTGGCACGTTTTTTTCCTGATTTTTTTTTTCCAATTCTTACTCTTACCAACAAAGTGGTAGGAATGCGAAATAGTATTAACAGAGTAACGTTTTAATTGTCCTCATTAACGTTCAACGGCACTATAAAATTACTAAAAATTGCGCGAACAGTTGCTGCGGAGAATTTTAATCGCTGTCGTTAAAGTAAAAATCGATTTTACATGCTATTTTATGACCGAACAAGGTGTCCGAATAAGTATTAGGACTTGGGAAGTTCTTAACGTTGGGTTGGAGATAGTATACTTGTAATTAATTTACCTCGTATACTTTTTACGAATTTATGCCTATCTAATGTAACGAATGTAAAAAGTAAATGATGTAAATTTTGCGGAGAAATTTTCGATGCCATTGGCGATGCAATAATCCCAAGTGAGCGAGATATTTGAGATTTATTTCAATAATGTTGCGAAGGCTTTGTGAGTAGACTGGGGAGATAGTGGGACTTGGCATTTAGGTTAAATATTAATTGTGATGAAGTTTTTAGCTGGCGTCGGATCTGTCTAAAGATTATGACTGATATAGGTACAAGGTAGCGTAGAGCGTACGTGAACGTGTTGTGAATGTGTTCGAGAACAAATCTTTCTAACGTGTCGACTGAATGCTATTTCAAAACGCCGTATAAAGATTTAAACGCGAACCGCTGCTTCGGTTTCGTCGAAACACGATTTACCGCTAAATTAGTTCAATAATTAAAATCTCGTTAGCGGAGTATTGCCTGTGCCTGAGTAATTGTCGGTCGGCTAGACGTTATGAAAAACAAGTGAAGTAAATTATTTGATGAACGACCTATAATCTATTTATTTTGCACGTAATGTCTTTATTGGAAGTTGGGGTGACTCGTACGTTTCTAATTAAATAGCGTTCGTGTTATTTATTTATTATTATGATTTTTTTTTTTTTTACAAATTGCGCTACTTTGAACCTATAAATGATATAAATATAAGTTGCAAAAGCGTTAACGCGTTGGACTTTATAATTCGTTGTACATACTCACCTTTTTCCCCGCGAGGCGGTAACGCGGTACTTAAGTAGTACCTACAGTCCTACACATTAATAGAAGTGTAGCAGGTGATAAATCTGTTGATGTGTTCATACTACAAATTAAACGAGCTTATGATGGAAAGCTTAATTTTCGAGTGGATTTGTAGTCCCAACTATTAAGTATACCTAAAGGCAGGTACACATAGTTGTGTACATGTTCGTATAATATACATATACTTAGATGCTTATATTAAGTGACTAGGTTTGACGAACTCTTTTCAATATAATTTAGTATTTGAGTGAATTTGCGATTGCAGGAATTGTTTTTTATGAAGCATTGAATAAAGAATAATTTCTCTTCAGCGCGTTATAATTTTAGTTCAGGTAATACTCGATACTTTAGTCTAATTTTTGGCTACCTTGTTATTTTATTTTATTTTTTATGCTTAATTTACTCTTTAAATTTGAATCTTTGAGAAAGTCATGACTGACATACTAAACCACATGAACTTGAAAAAATTTCTTTAGTGCGCCAATGGGCACCCATCATGAACTTCTAAGACTTATTTGTTAAAAATATTAGTTTGAAACACTTTTCGTGCCCCCACTAAAAAATTCATTATGTTATGAATTTTTTTTTTAAGTTAGTACTTATGCGGTGTTTACTGGAGCTGAGTTCATAATGCAGATCTATACAGATTTGTAGTTGATGTTAACCTATTCAAGGAATCCTGTAGTGAGACTGAAACTTCAATTACCTATGCCATCCAAAATTATTTGAGAAGTTGAATTTAGGATCTGTAGCACTTTTTACCCATAAAAATCATATGAACCCATATAAATGAAAATTTTGGAATTCTTCGGTTTCAGACACAAAATAAAAACACACGAGGGGGCTACCACGCCTTTATTATTATTCAAAATTAACATTAAAAACATCTTATTCTAATTCATCATAATTCAAATGACTCGAACAAGCGATATCGCGCGAACGTTCAGATAATTTTGTCGAGAATTGGGATCAATGTTGCCACTGATTCCAACAATAAAATTTCAACTCCCTAATTGGGAATGGTCAAATTCCATTTTTGCTCTTTAGCTATTTTGCATACTTTTTGACCCAAGTTTAAGAGATCATATTTTAGTCCATAATTGACTCAGTATATAAAGTTTGATGTTTCTAAGTTTCGTGGCTCAATATTCGCTCAGAATTTTTTTTTTTTCTTCGACCTCCAATCGTTTTATTTGACTTGAAGAGCTGAAATTTGTGTATGTTGATAATTTTTACTTACTCTGTCATATATAATCATCGAAAATATTTGATATTTTGGCTAACCCATCAGATTTTATCTGTTTAGGGAGCTGAAATATCTTATTTTACGATAAAATCTGACATCAAGTTTGAAAATTTTGAGACTTTGAGGGTGCCTTCAGGCTTCTTAAAAATTTGAGTGAAACGCCATTTTAAGATGAATAAAAAATCTGAAAAGGGAAGTAACCTCTACATCTTCCCAACAACAATTTTCAAACGAATTTTGAGAACCCCTTTTGCCTGATGAAGTGAGGGGAAAAATGAGCGTGTAAAAGTTGGACATTAGCTACAATATTGTTATTACGAATCGTCTGAATGCGAGCTGATGAAAGTATTTCTTTCCCCGACGCCTTAGGCTGTAATATAATCAGTGGCGTATCTAAGGGGGGGGGGGGGTTTGACATCAGAACCTCCCCCATGAGATTCATTTTTATTTTTTTATTAGTACAAATATGTCAGGCTATGCTAGAGTTAGCGATTCAAGCGTATATAGAACGGTAATTCCCCCCCCCTCCACCATTGATGGAATCCTGCGTACACCACTGAATATAGCTATTCTTTTCATTAAAAACTCAGCTAAAAATCGAAAAAAAAGTAAATTTTGCGAAAAAATTAAATTATGCTGAATGAATGATACTCCAAAAAAATCGAATAAAATAAAAAATGAATTTTCATGAAATCCAAGGTTGATGAAATAATCATTTCACGACTCAGAATTGACCATACAAATGTTACCCACAGCCATTTGTATTTACGAGCTCGCAAACCTATAGGTGCCAGTTTTGTAATTTAGAACTTATTACCACCCAATATCTTTTACTGTCCAATTCTGAAACCAAATAGACTTAATCTCAACGTCTTTGAAGATACTACAATGATCCCAGACTCGTAGATAGAAATGCAAAAAATCCTCCTTCTTGTAAATCAACTTCAGCTACGCAACCTAATATAATTACACTTCTCACCCCCTCCAACCCGTCTACATTGGGCACAAGCCTGTATAATAAAATAATAATAATAAAATTAAAAAAAAATTCGACAAAAAAACAAAAAAAAAAACATCGCAGTCACCTTTACATGAAGTGAAATGAAGTATGGAAAAACGAATACGCACACTAAATTTATGAGCATGACTAGAAAAAAAAGAAAAAATGATTGAAAAAATACTAAACAAGATGAAAACGATGAGAAAAAATCAAATCAATGTTCTTGAAATTAAATTAAAGCCTATAATTTATAAATTAGTATATATGATTGCATTAAATCGGGCTATTATTAATAAGGAGCGAATACGAAATTTTTCAATGTTAAAATATCATAAAATCGCAATAAGTGGCATATTTCCAGCATCCCTGTTAATAATTTCTGAAAATATGACGAGAATTACAAGTTATTATTGAATCAGAGTTACTGATACGTTTGAAGGAAAAAAAACCGTGATTCACGATATAAGTACCGAGAACCCGATACAAAATATGCGCCAAATAACGATACAATTTCACTGAAATTTTTAGAAACTATGTGGCAAACATTCAATGTGGCCAAAGTAAATCATACATACTGAAAGAACTGAAAGTAGATATTCCAAATAGTCGTGTCACCGATATTTTGTATACTTTTAAACCAGATACGTGGAGAATATCTCAAGATTCGAGTGACTAAGAATATAACTAAAGTGAAAAATATGTCCACTATTCGGTTACCTGTATAATTTATGCTTTTATCGTAAAAAATTGATTTATTGCTAGCAACGTAGATGTATTTACTTTGAAGAAGAGAGAAAGGAAGAAAGGAAAAATGTGTTGTATAAGTAGTTCAATTTTGACCGCGATTTGTGGAGTAGATAACTGGTTTTTTTCGAGAAGTAATTTGGAACGATTATACCCGAGTGGAGAAGACATTTTCGATGAAGATTACCTCTATATACCGAGCTTCTTTACAATTAGTTGTTCTGACAATTTTATATACGTTATATAAATAGAGAGAAGAAACTCGCCACAATGTTGACAGCATTATATACGAGTACATATAGGTATTAAGTGTAGTCGAGTATTTCGATTTCGAACCGTCACTTTTTCCTATAAGTAACGTTAAAAATTCAATTTATTAAAGCTTTTTTTTTTTTGAGGAAAAATTCGATACCTAAATAGATAATTTTTCATTAGTCATCATTATCAAATAAAAACACATCTTGCGATTTCAGCCGTTGATAGGATGTAATTGGAAATATAGCAGCGATTAATAATTGGTAACGAGCGTGGCTGCTGGATAGCTGGCTGGGTAGGTGAATAAATACAGCACGGTTGGGCTTCAAGTGACAGCGCGCCTTGGAGTATTCGGATTTTAAAAATGTCACGAAAGTATGCGTGAGAGACGCTGTGTCAATGCGTATACGCGTTTATAGAGAGCTTATCGAACAATCGCACCGAACCAGTTGTATCGAAAATCCAGTTTAGCCGCAATTTTCAGCGACCAAAGAGCTAACCTTTACGAGCACAGATGGAAGTAAAGCAATTACTTTCTACACCGCTCGCTCGGGATGCAAACGATTTAATAATATAAATCAACACGAGAAAAGTTAGAATCGGGAGTAATTGAGAGTCTTCTTTAAGGCACGGAGAGTTTATAACAATGGTGCGCAAAATAGACAATTTTATTCGACGACAACGACCACTATGACCACGACTGCTACGAAGAACGAATATTTAAACAAATGGGTTAGCATTCTTTCCAGCGAGACACGTTTTTAAATACCAGAGGCTGTCGTAATAGTGTAACGCCAATAAAAATATCTGCGACTGGAGCAGATTCGGATTGACTTTTTCTCTTACCTCTCTTTCTCTCTTTTTTTTTTTGTTTCACTTCTTTGACACGATAGTTTTACTTACAGGGTTATTTGCAATTAGATGATAAAACTTCGAAGAAGGACGATTAAGTTCGAAAGATAGTTTACATCGACGTTTTGCGGACGTTCTTCGAAAAACGCCAACTAAGCGACTATCGCATTAACGAAACTATTTCACTTTCGCCCGCGCATTAAGTTCATTGGATGCTCGTTGAGCGAACGATTTATGCAAAGATACGAAATCGATGGCCCGGGTTTGCGCGCAAATTAAAAAATAACTATCTATTACGTTGATATTTATCTAGATATTCGGATTTATTCTTCATTTATGGGTTCTAGTTTGAGTGGAATGGTGCCAAAGTCGATTGAGGTTTTCCCTTTTTTCCATCATTTACATCATAATTAAATACCTAGTCTTGAGTCGGAAATTTTTTCAACAAAGTAGATGCATTTGAATAAAATATGCGCGTTCCTCGTCGTTTGGACTTTTCCATTTCGAATAATACGTATAACTGCATTCGGCTCCAGATTGGTTTTAACTGGTGTCATAAAATTCAAAGATCTATTTATTGCATGACTTTCATGCGAATATCGAGAGACGTTGCGGAATCGAATTCAGAGTATTTCAGATTAACTCCACAATCAAGATGAAGTCGCAGTCAAGTGTAGAGAAATGCTCCGAAGTGACTAGTAGGAGCAAGAATCGGAAGTCGACTGCGTATTCGTGGTCAGAATGTCTCCAAATTATTTCGAACTTGACTCCAGAGTCAAGCCGGAGCCTAGAGTCAAGGTTTTCAAATTTACTCCAGAATCAAAGTCAGCTCACTGTGGGTTATTGTTTTGTTTTTTCATCACTTAGACACTGTACCAGCGAGAATGCCTCAACGTCGACTGATCAAAGATTCAAATTAAGGTATAGCACTTGGAGTTACGTTCGGATTCGGAGTAAAAATTATTCCAAATGATTTCTACTCCGATCTTCACCTTGACTCCGTAGTCTTGCTGGAGTCTGGAGTGAAGCTAGGCGTCGGAGTTAGAATCCGGTTCAGAGAATTATTTCTTCAGAGTCAAAGGCTGCAGTTGAAGTTAAATTTCTGTTCGACTTCTGATTCTTGAGCGAGAGTGCGGATGAATTTTTCCAATGGCTCCGGAATCAGTTTCAAGTTGGAGGCAAATTTTGAAAATTTCTTCGAACGTACTGTGAAGTTAGATTTCAGCATAAGCATTAAAAAATCACTGTTACAAAAACCGACAAAAATTACCGTGTGTTTGTTTCTTTTTAGCTGAGTTTTTAACAAAACGATAGCTATTACAGCCTACCTGATTTGGGAAGGGAAGGTCGGGGGAGGGTGGGGTCTTCAAATCTTTGCGTTTCAGACCATTTGTAATCATCTGGCAAATGTCCAACTTTTTGGTATATATATATATATTTTTTCCCCCACGCGTAGCGCCGGCGAGTATTCATAAAATTCGCTCAAAATTTGGTGAGGAACTCTTCTTGAAAATGCGCAGAAGTGTTTTTTTTGTTTTTTCGAAAAATTTCAAAATGGCGGATCACTCAAATTTTGAGGGAGGCTGGAGAAGAGGCAAATAGCTCAAATTTTTCGTTTTTGATCTCATATGAAAGAGTGAGTCACGGACACCAACATATTTAAATTTCAGCTTCCTAAGTGCATTTTGAGGAGAGTTAGCAAAAACCTGTTTTTGAGGAAATTGCGTTTTTTGTGTCACTCACCTTGCGCAGGCGGGTGTGGATAAAATTCGCTCAAAATTCGGTGAGGAACTCTTCTTGCAAATACGCAAAAATAGTTTTTTGTTTTTTCGATAAATTTCAAAATGGCGGATCACTCAAATTTTGAGGGGGCTGGAGAAGGGCAAATAGCTCAAATTTTTCGTTTTTGATCTCATATGAAAGAGTGAGTCACGGATACTAACATATCCAAATTTCAGCTTCTTAAGTGCATATTGAGAGGAGTTAGATCAAAAAAGGGCTTTTTGAGGAAGTTTTGAGTCATGAAATTTCTTGAATCTTCCATATCTCCCCACCAAATCAAGTTAAAGAGGTCAAATTTTGTGTGTGAGGTTAGTTGGTGATCACAATATGACCTCTTGAATTTGGATCAAAATGGATTCAAAATGGCGGATTATCAAGATTTGAAGATAATTTGAGGACCTTCAAATAGTTATAATTTGAGAAATATGTGTCCACATGATTATTTCATGGCAAAAAATACTACATTTGTGCCAAATTCAACTTCTTAAGTGTTTTTGGAAAGGATAGGGTAGGGGTTTTCAGACTTGGTATTGGGTGTGGCCTGTAGTCATGAAAGGTTAAGCAAGGTTATTAGTAAATCAAAACAAGCTCCAGTTAAAAACTCAGCTCCAGTAATGCGGCATGGCTGCTTACGTTTTTTTTTAATTACATTATATTATACACTACTTGTTTCGACACTTGGTGCCATCATCAGAGGAAAGTTTCAGAAGTTTGAAGATCGCTCTGCAGTTTAAGTAGAGTTCGAGTGAAATTTCCGAAGTGACTCCACGTATAGTCAGGTGTAAGTTGGAAGTCATGCTTTCAAGTAACTCTGGATACTTGCTTTTATGGCAGTTATCGAATTTTCAGCTCATTCGAGCGATATGAACGAATGCTGCGGTAAATTGTGTCGAATGCAGGTGTATAGGTTTTCGATTTAAAAGCGATATAAAGGTGATACAGGTTGGACGCCACGAGCTTAACGTACAACAGAACGTTTACAAGCTCAATACAAATTACGAGATAATCGAAAGTTTATTGAGTAAAATCGATGAACATTGAAAGATACAGCGGTCTCCTCTCGCCTGTTCCTGTATCGTGGCAAGCGTTACTAATCATTTTAATAAAGTCAGCTCGCCGATGATAGATAACCGCTGGCCGCTAGATGCGAACAAAGCGCCATTTAGATAAGCCGTAGTTAGACACCATAACACTCCTAAACACGTGCTTTGTAATAGGTACCTAGTTAAATGTACTCTTGATTTTGATCTAGGATCTAGCAATGAAATAATAAATTTCGGTATCATATTAGCTGCGCGTCTGTGACCGAGTATATATGAGAATTTCCTCTATTATTCGGTACCGTACAATGCTCGTCGCGATTTCACAAGCCGATATTTGAGCGCGCAATTATGCCTTGACACGTTCATCGAGAAAATGCGGGCGCGATCGCGTTCGAAAATTTCAGTCGAACGATGCTGCCTAGCTCGTTGCTAGTCGCTGGCGTTGTCGCGTAGTCGCGTACAAGAAGCTCTTCGGCGTGCTCGTAAGAAACGACTTCTAGAAGTAGCGTATACTAACGATCTCCTTGTGATACGCATTTTTACATAAGTAGGTATAACAGTAGTTGGATACATTAAATTGGTAACGTAATACGGTAGTATTCGGCGACCGCGCTGTTCTTCAAAAAACTCGCTTCTGTCTATCCAATTATTCGTCAGCCAGATGAAAGCAGAATTGGGCGAATGCGCGTGACAGCATTTTCAGCGTGTACTTACCCATTAAATTAGTGACGAGATGTAGCGAATGAGATAGCGAAATGTCTACCATCTAAGGGCACGACGAAATGTCAATTTCACAGAAGTGTAACTCATTTTACTTGGAAAACATTACAAACAGATGGAATTATGATATACGAAAAGTTGTCTTTCCTCTTTTCTTCTTCTTCTTCTTTTTTTTTCTCTCTTGAACTGGATTATTTTGTATGTATAAGTATATGTATGTCACAATAGAATCATCCTTTTGTTTGTTTTGAGAAAACCAAAAACGTTTTGTAAATCTTTTCATTCTAGTTAGTACATCAGGTTCGCTATAACAAGGTAATTCATCACGATTGCCGGCGAGTTGCTCCCTCACCCTTTCCGCTTTTTCTATTATCGTGGGTTATTTGGCCAAATGTGGAAGTTTTTGAACAGGTTCATTTACCCAGTTCCGATAATGAAAAATTCGCTCGCGAAGTTCTTTGTGTGTATTCATCGTTGATGAACGAAATCCACAGCTTGAAATTTACATCTTTCTACCTTTGCAGTAGATTTTCCCGGAATAAAAAATTAGTTTATTTGGTTAGTAGAGTGTGATAGAGGTACTAGGGCTACGCACGTTCTACCCTTAAGATATCATTGAGGTACTTGTTGTAATTTTTTTATGACAAAGTAGGGAAACCTTGGACTCGGATTCGACGACTTTAACTCCCGGTAAGTTCTAACATTCGAAGTAAATAAAACTTCAAGAGACTCTGAATTCTTTCAAATCTTGGTTTTTGTTTTTAGAAGAGATACAAATGATGAATATGGATGAATTACTATATTTACAGTTCTTAATAAATACAGTTTTAAAAAATGTCACTTCCTTCCAGTGGTGAATTTTGAAGCTATTCTCAAAAACGCAAAGGAAAAGGAAATACCCTCAGTCCCACAGTCCTACACTACATATATGTATCAGAAAAAATGTAAATAGTCATGCCCCATTGCTGGATTCGAGTTTTTAATAGGGGTTTGTTCAGGTTTGTAAATAAAGTTGCTAACCCCTTTATGTGTACAGGTCACACACAATATAAAGTCTAAAAAGCTCTACCTTATCCTTTCCAAAATTACTTCATAAGTTGAATTTAGAACAAATATAGTATTTCTCGCCATGCAATAATCATAGGTATGAACACGTGTTTATCAAATTGTAGCTTCTTGTGGCTCCTGAAATTATGCACAGATTTTTACAATATGCTATTTTGGATCCATTTGGACCCAGATTCAAGAGGTCATATTCTGGTTGTTAGAAAGAAAGGAATAAATAAGAATAAAAGTTGAGCCAAAAAATATCATCGTTTGTAAATCTCTCAAAGACAATCCAATACAAAAAATATATCTGAATAAATTAAAATAATAAAAAAGTAAACATCGTAGATTCGTAGAATTAATTAGTGGCCAAATATATTTGATAATCAATCAATCAAAAATCTGAACCCTCTTCACGAGTCACTCTTTCATTCCAATAGTGATCATCAACTAACCATAGATACAAAGTTTGACCTTTCTAGGTTGATGTATGGGTGGAACTACACTCGACGGACCTCATGGCCGAGGCACCGAACTGATTGCAGACTGCCCCTACCTTGCTTCACGGCTTGGACTAAGGCAGGATGATGCAGACAGAAGTAGGTCCCTAAGGTGCAGGCGACCACCGCACTCTGAAAAGGTATGGGTCACGAATCAAGCACCCAGGTACATAGTACTCCCGAAGTAGGAGGTGGTGGGTATCAGCCCACCGTGAAGATACGCGCACAGCGCAGACAAGGCCGAAGATAGCAATTAGTGCAGAAACCCACCAGAAGGGAGTATGGTGCTAGAAGGAAAGGATGAAGCGACAGCTGAACTTCCAATGTGGTGGAACTCAGGGGGGGCGCACACCCGCCTGAGGAAAACCTGGGGGAAATGTAGGTTGGTCGCCAAGGTGTCCCTACTTGGTTGGAAGTAATGCCACAAGCGGTTCCCAGCCAAGTGGTATTACGAGCGGTAGAAGGATTTCCCGCCAAAAAAAAAAAAGTTGATTTGGTGACGAGATATAAAATATTCATGAAATTTCCTGCAGCAGTTTGCCTTGCAGAAGCTGTTTTTAGTCTTTAACTCTCCTCTAAATTCACTTGGAAAGCTTAAATCTGATTAAGTTGGTCACTTAATCTCATTTTATCATATGACCCACAATGAAAAATTGTCGAACTTTTGTATACCTCCAACACATTTTGAGGCTGATAACCGCTCTTTCTCTCCTCCAGTATCATCTGTAAAGGTGAATTTAGGATATAGCATACTTCTTAACCGCAATAATCATTCGAGTTCCTATCAATTCCTTTTTGACTAATAAGAGGCTACTTAAACTCTGCTCAAATTTTGATAATTCGTCATCTCAGATCCAGTTTGATCTAAATTCAAGATGTAACATTCCGATTGCCAACTAATGCCTCAAACAAAGTTTGACCTTTTCACATTGATTTGATGAGTAGGTATGGCAGATTCAAAAATATTCCAAACTTACTCGAGAAGCTGTTTTTTCCTCTAATTCCCCTACAAATACACTTGGGACGCTGAAATTTGGATATGCTCGTGTTCGTAACTTACTCCTTCATATGAGACGAAAAACGAAAAATTTGATCAATTTGACCCTTCTCCAGCCCCCCTAAGAATTTGAATGATACACTATTTTTAGGCGCGTATCGAAAAAACCAAAAAGTACGTGTTTTGCATTTTCAAGAAGAGTCTTCGCCAAATTTTGAGCAAATTTCAAGAATATTAGCCAGCGCTACGCGTGTGGAAAAAAAATGTAGCGAGAAGTTATACATTTACCAGATGATCACAAATGGTCTGAAACGGGAAGATTTGAAGACCCCCCACTTTCCCCAACCGCCTGGCCCAAATCAAGTAGGCTTTAGTAGCTAACGTTAATAACTCATCTATTAATTGAAATTCTTGTATACCTTTATTTGCTTTTTATCCAACAATAAAATCCGATCATAATTTTTGCACCAATGCCTAATTTCAAACACCCTATGTTTTGTGGTCAATGTTGACCCCACCTTGTACTTGAATAAGATGTATGGTATCAACTGTGACCCCAGCCGGTACATGATGATAATTTTGCGAACATGGCACCTTGATAGGTTAATAATTAATAGAAAATCGCTATTACCTTGCAACCCTCGCATGTGAAAGCTCCGAAATGAAATCCGGCCGCTGGTTCTCCGCATACTTTGCATTGTTGATTCATCTGTAAATTGAAAAAACTCGTGTAAAAACCTTCGATTCATTTATGGTGAAAAATTGCTGCCCTAATTCGCGTTAAAAATATCGCAATTAAATTCGTCGAAAAAATATGACTGTTGAAAATTCCGGAGTACGTTCAGTTCTAGAAAAATGTATTTTCGAAGAAGAGGGAGCAGGAGAAGAAGCAGAAGAAGAAGAAAAACAAGCAAAAAAAAAGGGAGCAATTTAATTAAACCGTAACACGATCAGATAGTAAAATAAACGAACGTGATGCGGTTTACGTTAAGGTTACGCGTTCCACGAATTTTTCGTGGAACTTATGCAACCATTTAGTCGTGCGAGTAGAACCGGTACGCTTTCATTGTAAAGCAAACAGCTGATTTTACGCGGAAACGGTTCGTACTGTGAGCGGAATTGAATCAACAAACGAACCCCTTTGACGTTGAAGTTAAGAAAAAGGAGTCGTAGACGGAGACGAAGGCGCAGAAACGTTAGAAAACAACAATAAATCACATTATTTTGAATAATACACGCGAAACAAAAATGATTAATGTTGCGTTTATTTTATTACAATAGTGACAGGGTTAAAGCGTTAGAGGTGGATGGAGAGGGGGAATAATGTTAGTATATAAACGGTGGTAGTTCGGCTTCGATAATATAAACTGACGGATGATTTAGGAGCTGTAGGTCCGAGGGGCAGGTTAATTTTCGCGAACACGTTACACGCTCCGATGAGTTTAATAAAAGGCATTCGTCGTCGCTTTTACCGCATTACATAAACGTTTACGAGGAATCTTTTGTATTTGCCGAATTGGTGCGTAGAGATCATGAAGTATATTTGGTAGACTTGTTACACGTCGGGTCAGTTGAGTTATTAAACCAGTTTATTCGTCAACTAGGTATATAAAATGTCGAGACTGTGATTTACGCGCGCGGTAGGTAAAACGGTTCGTCGCTGCGCGCCTACTAAATGCGCGGCCTGCACGTTCGGGCCGAGATTTATTGGAAATCGTTGGACGAGTTTCGACGAAGGGGGTGCGATATATCGCGAAATTCGATTATAATTTGATTTATCGGCCGCCCGATGTATTTCCATTTATTTTCGATACGAAATGATCTCAGATACGGGTACGCTAAGGAGCTGAGCAGTAAGCAGTAAGCACCTCGCATTCGAAATGGTAAATGTCCATGTTGTGTTGTGTATACGGTGTCAATGTACCTGAGCGCTGGGTAGTGGGTACCTGTTGCATAAAATTAATTACCGTTGCCAACCATTTCGCCGATGACCGAGAAGGAGGGCGCTAATGAATTAAATTTGATTTATTTACAAATCTCGCATAACCTCGGTCGCCTCGTCGTGATTTGCTTCGCGTACGCTAACACCAGCTAAAACCGATTGTTGTAAGAGAGCGCGAAGAAGAAGGAAAACACCCAGTTAAGACGTGTTATACGATAATCGATTGTGATTCGGACACGTTTATACGATGATTAATGATATTCGAGTTTTCGATGCTGACACTTTATACATTGTCGGATGGTGTACCAGTTCGAGTATATAATGTTCTCACCTGCTTGACGCGATCGATGTGCATTGGCTGTCGGAGAAAAAAAAACCACCCAGTACCCGTTACCGCGCTCTACGCTCCTGTCTGTGTGATAGACGATTTAAACGTACCCGGAGGAATCGAATTAACCTATATGTGATGCAGGATCAAGGATAAGTTAATTTCGTACCATTACCGATATTTATTATGATTAACGTTATTGGCCATTTTTATCGAATCGAATACCGATGTTACTCTATACTCGTATTCTCGCGATGGCGTATGGTGGCGTATATTTCGATCATCTTGGAAGTTACGATTATGACATTATTATGCGGGCTCATGCGTTCAACCACGTTAACGTCTAAACTAATGAAATAATCGTACTCGTTACGTAACCAGGCGCTTCAAAAAATTTTGCCAGTTCACTGTCGCTGTCTCTCTCTTTCTGTCTAACTCGTACGCGTAGAAAAAATTAGATTTATTGATTTATGAAATTTTATTTTATTCGTTTCGTTTTTTTGCCGAGCTGTACTCTATTACGTTTAACGGCTAGTTTTATGGGAAATTTTTTGGAAGATTCACAAAACTAAGAACCAGATCTAGTATATCAACATAGTAGTATTTGGAAGATACTCGTTTTATGAAGTAGGTTAACTGGGTATTCTCGCGCCTGCTGCACTCGTATTGGCTTCGAATATGGAAACAGCATATGGGAAAATAATCTCTGAAATTAGATCGCTCGAAAATTGCGTAACATCGATTGCTTTTTAATTTTTTCATGTGGTTCATTTTTTTTTATCGATATTACATATTTTTGTATCGATGAATATTTATTAACTATAGGATTAAGAAAATTTAATTTGTATCAAATTTCTATTCATAATGCTTGCTATTTAACAAATAATTATTATTTTTACGAATATAACATTTACTTTTCCTTGATGTTTAAATGAATTAATATTTTTCTGGGTTAATTAAATTAAATTTTTTATTTTCTTACTTACTTTTACTTTTATCCATTTACGTGCCCTATACTGCAACTGAGGCCAGAGGCACGGATGGATAATTTTTAGATTTCGAAAAGGAGTTTGCTAGATTTTAGAAAATTTAAGAGATTTGTAATTGTGGTTTGGTTATTGCTAAGTAGGGATTGTATGGTAGGTGGAAGGTTAAATTGTAAGCGTTGATTTTTATAAGTTGGACAGTCTATGAGAAGGTGGTGAACTGTTAATGGGATGGAGCAAGTTTGACAGAGGGGTGGTGGGGATTGGGTAATCCGTGCATGGTCTATTCGTAGACGGCATAAGGCTACTTCTTCCTTGCGGGACGTTTGATACGTTGTGGATCAAAATTCTATGGTGGACTTGATTGTTCGGAATTTGTTTGAATTTGGAACTCTTTCCCAGTTTTTCAACCACTTTTGGGATAAGAGTGAATTATAATGTGTTTTTAGGTCCGTGGGTGTTGAAGGTAGGTTTGGTGTAGGTAAAAGAGTAGCAGCTTGTTTTGCTAGTTCGTCCGCTTTTTCATTTCCAGTGATGCCTCTGTGTGATGGAAGCCACGCGAAATTTATATATGAGGGAGGTGTCGCGAGTAAAACGGAAATAATTTTATTTTCTCATCGCATCGAAATTATAAATTTGCAATAATTTCTATTGAAAAGACACTTTTTTCTATTCATAGAAAAACAAAAGTACTTTCTTCGGAAAAAAATCAAAAGAATTTTGCTGAGAGAAAAACTAATTATGCATAGAGATAGAAGGTTTGGCAGAATGTGGAAATGAGTATGACACGATTTATGAATTTTTTAAGCGATTAAAAGAAAAATTATTATTAAATCATGAAATAATTATTTTCAGTTTACTTTTATTTACTGTTGAAATGTAGCATCAAAGTATTGAGTATCTTAACATGAATTTCAGAACTAGAGTGATACAACGATAAGTTATTCTGCGTAAGAAATATATTGAAAGATTTTTGAATGTACCTCAAAAACTAGGAAAAATTTCAGTATTTTTATGAAGATTCTTTTTGAAGAGCATAATTTGTTCCTTACAAAAATTTTCACATTTAGGTAGCATAGTTTCTGAAAAAAAAATCAAATAAAAAGACGCCTCTCTAGCCAGTAAGCTGTCCGCGGAGCAGGAGCAGTAAAAACAAGTATCATGATATACGGGCTTGCTGACATTTTTAGGCCTTCACAATTTTTGTACCATAACCTTCCCCCCTCACCCCCTCACAATTTTTCTCGGTGTATTCTGATTTTTGTTGACAAATTTTCGGTTAAAAAAAATTGTTGCTGTTGTTTTCAAAATTACAATTTTCAAAGTTATTGCATAAAATGTGAAATTTTTTTCAAAAATCATACGTGCAAAACTTTTAAACATTAATATTTTTTCTTGAAAGAAATTCGATTCTTCCTAACCTCCTCGAAAGGTTGACAACTCCAATTTTTCTTCAAAATTCATATACTTTCAAGTCCTTGATTGTTTAGATCACATTTGATACGTGGATGTCAAGCACTATAATATTTATATTTTTTTTTATCTTCCAATTTTTTTTTTTTTTTTTTTTTTTCTATAAGAGAAGTTCAGGGAAGTGATACATTCAATAACATTTTAAATGTATTTTAGTGCAACAAATTATAGCATTGTCAAAATCACATCACTGGATCTGGGGTTACAGCTTCCCCAGCCTCTTCCCCTTTAATCCGGACTCGGGTGTACCATCTCTATGCATCAATGTATTTGCAGGGGCGTAACTAAGGGAGGGAGGGGGGAGCTTCCCCCCAGGTGATTTGAAAAGTTGGGAAATTTATAATTGTTCAACGGTGAAATTGGGAACTGGGAATTTCTTTTGGGAAAATAAGAACTCGAATAAATTCGAATTGATGCCAACTTATATCATGTATAGCACACAACCAGAGACGTAGCCCCCTTGGCTTTTGTAAAGTTGGTAAATTTGGAGTTTTAGCGTAGCAGTATTATTACAACTATTTTAAAAATTTTGAAGACTAAAAAAAAAAAAAAAAAAGGTCAACAGTTGGGAAAATTTCATAGTTGGGAAAATTTCATGATATTAGTTGGCAATTTTTGGATTTCTCCCCCCCCCCCTGAAGAATGTTTTCGTTACGCCCTGTGTATTTGTTTTTTTTTTTTTTTCAACGAAAATATACGTGAAAATAATTTTTTTATGGAGTTTTCGCGTTTTAAAGGATCTTTTCTCACTCAAAAATTCTGGAAAAAAAATTATTCTAAACGTTTGAATCTTTTTAATGACTAACAATATATGAGAATGTATATAAAAAAAAAAAAACACTTCGAATTTAAAAAAACGAATTTCAACGCCAAAAAACCTTATCAATTTTTCAAAAAAAATTAACAAAAATGATACTTATTGGAGTATTCTTTTTGCCTAAATTTCAAAATATATAACCAGATATTCGTATTTCTGTAGGTGCGGCGGGGGGGGGGGTGAGGCACAATCCACGTAATTAACTCGCCTATAACTGCTCGTATTTAGTAATATTTTTCAACGCTTACTAGAGTAAGAACGAAGTATTGATTATGAATTTGGATCTTCAGTATTACATCTCGGATAAACCGTTTTTTCTATGCAGTTTATGGGACGACAGAATTACGTGTGATCAAAAAGTGTTTAAAACTTTTACTTATCTGTCAATAGACTGAGCAGGCTTGGAATGGGAAGGTTTTTCTAAAAAATCGCCAAAACGAGTCGCTGCGACAATAATAGAAATTTGATTAATATAATTTCTCCGTCTCGAATGAGTAATGGCTCCAAAATAGGTGTAACGACATTGCGACACGCCGAACCCTGGTAAATGTCTGTATTTCTCAGCGACAAGGTAGTTAATAAGTATACCATAATGTGTGCAGTATATCGTACATATCGAAGGCTACACTCGTTCGCTATTTGATTAGGCTGTTAGGAAAGAAAAACTTATTACTTTTTCCATATTCGTTAGAGTATGACGGATTACGACCTTTAAATTGCGGCGTGGTAGCGCGGCGCGCGCAACGTAGCAGACGGTAAAGTCGAGACTACACGAGATCGCGTTACCAGGCTAGCAGCTAGCTTCGAATTCGTTATTATTAAAGCGTACATAAAAAATGATAACCAGTCGAAAAGTAGAAGCTGAACCGTTTATATGCACTTGTAATTAAACGACAAAGAACAAATAGCCCAACTTCTCGCTATAAATAATAAGATGCCCTGTGGGCAGAACTACCGTTTTAATTTGACATAAATGAATTAGGCAAATGATAGGAGAGGCACGATGGAAAACGTATCGCAACGTATCGTAGATACGAGCACTATAGACTATAAAGAAATAATAGACTGTGCGGCCTGATACGTGTAGAATGGGAAAAAAAAAGGCGAGCTCTACACCGATAGATAGGTTGCGTTGTTTTACAAATGGACCGTGTTATACATATGAATAATAAACAACTCGTCTCAGTTGTTAAAAATAATTTAATATTTGAGCTGTTATATAATTCGATATTTGGTGGCGGCGGTGACGTATAATTATGTAGGATTTGATTCTTCCTTATCATAAATTAATTTGAAGCGGCATGGCGTGGCGGCGGCGGCGGCGCGAATTCTCTGATGAAAGTGGACGTTTCGCTTCCAGGACTTTTTCACGCTTTAATTATTTTTCTATGTGGAAGATTTCGGTACACGTGTGATTTTTGACAAGCTGTACGCACCGTAGACGAAATTAATTCAGTGACAAGCGGTTCCTTTTCCTAACCAACGCCGAAGACGTATTTCAATTAAAGTTTTGAAAGTTTTAATTTGGTCGGCGAAAGGTGTGAAAGAAAAAGGCGAGAACTTTACCAGCATTCGCGTCTGGAATTCTACTCGTACGTGGAAAAATTAGATTGAAATTTTTTTTTTATTATAATTTCGCGTCAAGGGTCAAGTTTCCGATCCATTGACCCGATTACCGACGAGCTTTTATCCTCGAATCGTTTAATCATTCGTTGCCCGTACGAATCGGACCACTATCGATGTCACGTCTTCGCGTTCGAAATGAAAAATTACCGCCACTTAATAATCGCATCTGTATACGCAAAAGACCCGGCTCGTATAAAAAGCGCTTCGCTATCGTTATGATTCGAGTACCAAGGCACACAAAGAAGCAAGCAAGAAAAAGGATGATACCTTTTTCTTTTCCTTTTTTTTTTTATACATCTCTCGATGGGAGGTCTTCTGCCGTCTCTGGCGAACGTCAACAATGGATTTTTGGTTTGTTGGTTTAACACGACCGAATTCTTTCCGAAAACCAACGAATTCCGGGTTTTAATAAATTAAAACCTATACCCATCAGAACCGTAATCTACCTTTCTTCCATCGGAGCGAATACGTTTCAGATTTGTGATGCGATTTCGTACGTACGAAATTAATGATAACGACTACATCATGGAACTGGCCAGCTTTCGACGTGGATCCTTCGGTCGACATATTACCCGATATTAAGTGACGTCTGATGTCTGCGAAACTCGAAACAAAATGAATTTGGCTCATCTGCCAAACTCGAACGATGCTCGATTTAAATTTTAAATAAAAAGAGACAAGAAGGAAGGGGGAAAAAAAGAAGATCGCGATTCGTCGGTAACGGAATTTTAATACACTTAGATTAAGCAAACTCGGAGATATAATCGTATAATGGTAATCGCGTGACAACGTGTCAAGTCTTGACTTCATTCAAGGTTCAGTGATTTTATGGTTTTAAAAAGCCGCTTAGGCGAACGCAACAGATTTTTATAATTGGATAATACGCACAGAGTGCCAGCTCGGTCTATGCATAAAGCCGCGAATTAATTTGCTCTTTTAAATCACCTCCGAAGAATGAACTTTTTCCAAGAATTAATTGTTATTGGAAATTTACCGTTCGTTACGTCACGTACGTAGGCGAAAAATTTTCTCGAACTCAAATTAATACGTTTAAAATACACGTACGCTATAATCGAATTAATAATTGTATAAAGGTTTAAGACGTTTCACACGATTCAGGATCTTCCTACCAAGGTTTACCTTGATTCGACATAAACAGTAATTTATTCATCGGGAGATTCCGACCGCTGATAGCAATAATGAATGGTATCCCAGCTACCCACAATACTAAGTATTGATAAGCTTCTTTGTATCGGGTTTCATTTTACTTTGTATACGAGTGGCTAATCGTTAACCCGAGTATTATGTTGGTAATGGTTGAAAATTGCTTTTCACACGTTCCTTCGGTATATGGAGCATCGGGGTATTGGGTCGGCTTTTGTTTTTTATGATTTCTCGTACTTATAATCTTTAGTAAATCCTCGTAATACGTAAATAAGCTAAATGGCGAAGACTAACGTTGTACTCATATCGCATTAGAGAGAAGTTCTCGAATAAGAGTGTCGATCGAATATAATATGTACGAATGTATACGTAATGTAGGTAAGTATAGAGGTATGAACGATGATTACGAAATTCGTGCAAGTATCCACCTTTACAAGAACGTGTGAACTTCTCTTAATAGCAAATGTACTCGGAAGGGGCAAAATTCTACATCGACTTGATGTAGAGAAGGAGTATGGGTAAAATATGCGCGAATTTTGCGCATACGTATGTAATTTACTCGGAATAAGTAATTCGGTGCGTTTACTCCTTCGAAATTATATACTTACACTTTCTGGGGATATGTGCAGTATGCAGTATGCAGTGTGCTCCTATATTTTTTATATGCGTGTATTTCGTCGCCTACGGCTTCCGTGGTTGTGTGAAAAATGAAACTGTATTCGCATGAGAACCTTTTAGTCGAGTTTTCCGTCGAAACGAAAACTATTCCATTCTACCAAATTACGCTTGAAGAGGTCACGTAGAGAGAGACAGTGCTTCGTGTAATTTGCTCCCTCACATTTGTTCTTTACAGTAGCTTATTTAGTTAGTTCTTGTCAGCAGAGGGGCATACGTATATTATGTAAGTGTGGTCCGATCCGAGAATTTAACCTCCCACCCCCATGATCGTGATATGCAATGAAAAAATGGACACGAAAAAGATCAGGTTTTGAAAATGAAAAAATTTATTCACTATTATAAACGAATCAAAAAAATTCATAGCACGAATTAGATTTTTTAATTTTTTAATAAATTTTATAATTTGCTTACTTTGGTAATTTTTATTTGTTCTGTATTTGTAAGAAAAGAAAAATATTAAGATCTGGGGATTGAAACGCAAATATCTTCCTAATCATAAATAATGGACTGTTTAATGATATCGTGTATCTAAGTTGATAGAATGTGTGAATGAATTAAAATTTTTTAATTCAATTGAGGTTGTAGGGGATTTAGAATCAAACATATAAAAAATTTATTTAGTTCATTGGAATATTTTTATTATTAATAATATTATTTTAAAAATCCTAATATAATAAAAATTTATCAATAGTTGAATTTGTAGTTAAATATAATATTTACGTCTATATGATGCCTAACTATTTTGCGAAATGAAAATTCGAACTACCTATTTTCATCGCTTTTTTCGTAAATTTTCATATATTTTTTAAAGTCATGTATTGACCTCTTATGCCCTTAACCGATCCTCTTCTTTCCTAGGAAACAATTAAACATAAAATATTACCACGTAGTGTCGCTGGAACAGCCAAAAAGAAGTAAATCGTAAGCAGGGACATACCGAAAGGGAGGAGGGGGGGCTTCCCCCTTGGATTTTGGAAAGTTGGTAAATTTGGAGTTTTAGCGTAAAGTTAGTAAATTTGACCACTTGTACAGTATTTAAATTTTTTGAAGACTAACAAGACTGTGACATCATATTTTTTCGTGGAGCAAAAAAAAGGTCAACAGTTGGTAAAATTTCATGGTATTAGTTGGCAATTTTTGGTTTTCTCCCCCCCCCCCCTGAAAAAGGTCTTCGGTACGCCCCTGATGGTGAGATAATTCGAAAATCTGTCTCCAAATTGAAGTACTTCGATATCGCATTCTTTGAGGAAATATCATATTTCACCGTCTTCTCCGCAAAAAAAAATCCTCAATTTTTAGCCACACTGATGTAAGAGCTTAAAACTTCATATGAATGTTACTTCGGAACTATGATATAGTCTTTCGATTTTAAGTCAACAATAACAGACGAACTCTAAAGAGTTGAAATTTAGCGAGGATTCATTCGTATCATTTTTTACATCTAATTCCTGTTTTCTGTGTAAGTATTTGGTTTGACCATAAATAAAGGGTAGTTGAACCCTCAGATTCTGAAATTATTACCCAGTAATCTCACCAAAAAAGGACCATATTAGTTGGTATCTAATCCCCTCCCCCCTCCTCTACCCTATAACTTCGTGAATTCAATGTATCGTTGGTAAAAAAATTAATTCGGATCAAATTCAAAAAACGAAAAGATTTGGAGACTGTCTCCCCGCACCTTTCCCTTCCCAAACCATGTAGGCTCAAATTCATGTACCTTTAAGGCTACCTAATAAAATATGCGGAAGAAATTTAATACGTATCATTACTTAACTGAAGAAAGATTTGAGTCGGACTTATTTTTTGTTCATAGTTCGGTGTACTGAAAACAGGAATGGGTAAACAGTAGCTGGGTATAGGTGAAAGTATACGTATTAAGGTCTGCTGGGAATTTCCTTATGGTCACATGGGCCAGTTCATGCTAACCACCCGCGATCTGCGTGGCGTGCACGGTGGCAACAGCCTCCCCGAGAAGAGACGGCACAGCCGAAGAAGCAGGCGATAGAGGCAAAAAGCCAACCACAGAAAGGAGAAGAAGGAACGCTGAACCTCAGAACAAGTTGGTGATAAGCGCCACTGTCGCGTAAGCGACAAGATGCCATGGTAAAGAACAGTTCATGAGCAAAAAGATGCGCAAAACGCCACTGTTGGGAACCCCCCTTGGGGTACTCAACAGGAGCCGGATGCCTCCCGTCCGAGCAAAAGATGCGAAAAAAGGCAGAAAAGAGCCCACCCACAACCTGAGGATGTAGGCGTTCCATGTGCCCAGTGGGCCCCTGAAGTTATGCCAGATAGCGGTTCCGGGGGCCCTACACCAGCTGGGAGCAATAAAAAAAAAAGTTCATGCGTACCTGAATCTGTGTATATTTTATTTAAGATTAAATTTAATCTTTATATATTAATAAATATTTAAATTTAAAATAAATTGTAAATTTATTTTATTTTTTAATTAAATTATTTATTTAAAAAAATTAATTTTTTGAAAATTAAGTATGATAAGTATTTGCAGAATTCGTCTCCAAGCTGTGACAAAGGCGCTTACGATTTTTTTGTTTTATGATTAAAGGAAGCTGTGATGTAATTTCAATTGTAATCGGTTACTGGAACGATATGATGGTCACTTCAGCTGAGACGATTAGTTGATTTCAAATCTCGAGTAAGTACTACCTAGTAGATGGCGATTTTTTATTTACTTAATACGTGACCAACTTACGTTAGAGGTAATGACTGGCGAACTCTCGGCTAATGACTGCATTAGGTATAGGTACCAGCAGCGAAAATAATATAACGATGACGACAACGACGAAAATCGCGACATAAGTATTAAGTAGCTCATCTATTTACGAGGATGTGACGACAAGGCAGCTTTTACCCTGGAAGGCGCGCGAGTGGTCGCGCAGTCACACTGGTTCTGCGTGAATTTACGATTTGCATTTTAATGGCGAGTTTTCGAAGCGTTTAAAATTTATATATGATAAAATTTCATCTAATTACGTTTACGACGTGAAGCGAGCGTGCCGCGGCGCATTCGCCATGTTCCAATTTCGTACGTGTTGGACGATCGACGAAATGCCAACATTCCCGCACGATTCGGCGATCGGCGTTCGATGGAATTTTTGAAATAATTTTACTTTTTCGTCCAGTTATGTAAATGTCAATGCGCATCAGCGTCCGCGTATAGATTCCGTTTCAGTCTTTCGCAGGATATTAATGAGCCGTAAATGGTGGAAGAATTTAATTAAGTTGTTTTATAATCGGCTACCGCCTTCGAAAATACTCGTATACTCGTGTAGCGAAGACGTAACTGGTCGCGGCGTTTGTCGCGCTAATTAGATTTCTGAAATTTTTCTCGATATGCTTTATCGCAGCTGATCATCTGGCAACGTGTTTGCGACCAATTTGCGCGGCAGCAATCGCATTTTTTCGAATTTCCATCCGCCATCGTGGACCTAATTTCCAACGTACGTACGGATATCGGATATACCTATTACCACCTATGCAGTACATATACTGTATAGCGTATGGTGCGTACGCATACATGTTTGGTAGGAATGTCGAATATACGCGTTTAGGACTTGGGTGCCGTGTAAAGTGCTCCTTGTTTA
The DNA here is from genome assembly GCA_009761765.1 of Phenacoccus solenopsis. Classification (NCBI taxonomy): domain Eukaryota; kingdom Metazoa; phylum Arthropoda; class Insecta; order Hemiptera; family Pseudococcidae; genus Phenacoccus; species Phenacoccus solenopsis. Next base: position 44,913,596 of record CM019754.1, on the reverse strand, counting down.
CGAGAACCGCTTTTACCTAAACCTGCGATGCTCATCATGTCAAAGGTTTACCGGTGTGGGATGTGGTTTAATGGATCTTCGCTATAGTTTAGGTCAAGACGGTTCGTCTCGTCGTTCATCTCGCGTCGTATATGTGATGCGATTATTTTCTTTTTGAGATAAGCCTGTTTCGTTGAATCGTCCTAAAAATTATCGAATGTGAGGTTTTGTTCGAATAGTTGACCTTATTTACTCTCCGTTTAATCCGTCTGGTATTCGTGCGCGAATATTGGACGAATTTTTACGATTATCGGACTCGTTTTTGTGTGTATTATCAATTTTTAAGACGCCTTTAACTGTTTTAATTCTATCATTCGATTAGTCGTAGTCGCAGTCGTTACACACGAGTTGCCGTTGGGTGGTATTACGCAGTGACTTAGTGTCGCTATATTCTTCGATGGTCTTACTGCATACAGACATGTGCGGAAGACTTTTTAATGGAGGGCATAGAATAAGAAATTGCCAGCTGGATTATTCCATTTTTATCAAATTGTAAATGTTTACGAATCCTTAATAATTATTACCCTACATTTAAGGGGTTCTATGCCTTTCGTGGAAATGTAATATGTGTACTCATACTATATTTAAAAGAAAAAAATATTACCCGGCTTATTTTTAATTTTCTGTACGTTTTATCGCAATATTTGTCAACTTGAAGCTAACATTGTCGATTTACTAACCCTCCAGAAACCACTCTGCTCTTGGGTACACTGATGAGTACATATGTATTTTTCTTTCCCTTCCTCTGATATGGTATACCATTAGCAGTTAAGAGTGTAGTACATGTGCACGATTGCATACGTGTTTGCCTGATAAATGACCATTTTTTGAGGCAGCTTTTATCAAAATGTAATGCACGTTTTCACGCTACATTTGAAATGTACACTGCTTGTACAATTATTTTGAAAATTTTTTCATAATAATGTTTTAATTAATTGAATAAATGCTAAGAAATACACCGATATAAAATGACTCGAAAAGAGCCTAATTTTCACCACTGATAACATAATTAAAATTTAAAAAACCCAAGCAACCACGTCGCGTTACTAGAGATGAATTTTTAATAGAGTCTTGGGCAAGTAATGTTGACCACTTTACTACCACATATAGTACAAAATGCTGAAGCCATCAACTCCATCTATTTCCTCCAAAACCAGGTAAGAGGTTAAGTTCAAGATATTAAGCTATTTGGGACTTCTCAAGCTTTCAAATTTTAACCATACGCTATTTTGGATCCTTTTTCATCTAAATTCATTTGGTCATTTTCTGGTCCCCAACAAATCGTATATAATTATGAGAAGTTTGAGCTTTTTAAGTGCATTACGTGAGGAGATAATTATGGACAATTCATGACATTTTCTGATTCGATTTCCCCTCCAAACCTGCTGAAATTTGAATATGTTAGTCATGAAGATTTGTTTTGTGGTGTAAAACTACAATCAAAAATTTTCCACCTTTCTTTACTCATGTCACATTTTGAGGACGATAACCCTCCCCCCCCCTCCGTGGCGGATTAACCAACAGGCTAACTATGCTCCAGATTTTTGGGGGGGGGGCAAATTTTGTTCTTTATTATTCAAAAAAAAAAAGTTAAAATCAAAATGAAATTTAAATTTAAAAAAAATATTGCGCCTTCAACAAAGGAGTTAGATATATTATGGCACATGTCATCAATTAACGAGAAACTGTTGGCTATGTACCTATTGTAGGTTATGGTTAGGGATTACAAATAAAATTTACAAATACGCGGCTGCCCCCCTTCTCCCCCATGTAACATCATCTTTAAAATGGATCTGAAATATACTATACTTTTTATCCCCAATTATGTGAGGTTATATTTATCAAATTTTGAGCTATTTGAGATTTCTGTAGTCTTCTTCATAATTTCATGGTGCGCCTTTTAGAATTCATTTTGACCCTAATTCAAGGGCTCATATTTTGGTCATAACGTCGTATTAGCCAAATAGGGGGGGGGGAATCTGAACCCCACGACCATTTTTAAATTAATATCCGTAACATATATGTTATGTGCATAAATATGATACTTGTGGAACCAAATATACTATACTCGCGATGAAAATGTGAATTCAAATTGAAAAGCAGAATTTTCAAGTAAAAATCAAATTTTATTGCATACGTATATAATTTTAATCGTAAATAAATATTTTTTTGAGCATGGGGAGAATACCTTCCCCAAAAGATCACCCTGTCGCTGTATATTTTGGCAGAAAACTAAAAATTTATGTTCTTGAACAAATTAACCTACCTCCTCTCCCCTTTTCATCCATTCTGACTACAGCCCTGTCTGGTCCGCATGTTAGCTTACATAAGAAATTTGAGTTTTTTAAATAGATGTACTAAGGAGATGGAAGATTCGAAAAACCTTCTCAACGGGCATTTTTTGCTCCAGCTCTTATCTAGATTGGCTGAGGAAACTGAAATTTGAAATTCGCTTTATCGTGTGATACCAAGAATGAAGAATTTGAATGATTTGCGCTCCATCTAGTCCTCTCAAAATTTGAGTAAGCCGCCATTTTGAGCTGTATTAAAAATCCAGAAATAAAGCATCTAATTATAGAATGATAATTATACGTATTTTCCTTCTAACTTCGAAGATAAACAGCTTGACTTTTGTACGTGTAAATTCAAAGGTGAGCGCATTTCATCAACTGTTAATTGAAAAACAAGTGCCTCGAATTAAGCTCTTTTTCGGTGCTATAAATTTTGCTTCTCATAAAAATAGCATGTAGGATGAGCCTATGCGAAGTTCGGTTGTGCTAATAAAAAAGAAAACAAGCTTGTAAGTGCAACGTAGTAGAATGCCCTTAAGGCGATTATGACTTGTGAGAAGAGCCGAATATACTTATAATTCGTAAATATAGGAAAATAGTGGAGAATTTTCGATTCGGCGCGGCAGTTGTAAATAAAAAGTTTGGTATATTAATTTGGTAAACTGGTTATGACAAAGATCGCTGAATGGTTATAGATAAATTATAAAACCAATTCGTTGGTATTTCTACGCTATGTCGCGCGACTTTATAGGATGCAGATACCGTTTATTACGAATATAATACGCATTATTTACATAAGTTTGCATTCAGATAGAAATAATTCGTGTATATTTCGACGGATCAGCTAATAAATTATTTTATTTTGTGAGCGGGCTCGCGGAGAATCAATGGGTTCGCGAATAAGGCGTGTACCATTAAACGTTTAGGTAGCTCGAGTCGAGAAAAAAAAAACCCAACCTGGACCATTCTTTTGTTATGTATTTAGGTTTTCGTTGTTTATAGCATTAAAATTTCTCTCGTAATGTTTACGGATACGTATCACGTTGAAGATTAATATTCCGCTCCTAGTGCCTCGTAATATGTTCACGGGCTTCTATTTGATCCTCTCGTCTGGTGAGATGAATTAACGCCGTTGACGGATTGATAAGTGATTGGTTAGTCGCAGATGTAGCCGACGTATGTATCGAGAAAGCCTATGCGTAACTTACCTAGTTGATAAATGTGGACGAGAAACGGAGAAACCACCGGATCACCATATGAACGGTCCTTTATTTGTATTTAGGCTATATACCGTAGTAGGTACACCATATACTCGTACACGATATATCGAATTAAATACGTAATACATGGAAAATTACTAGTTGTTGTTGTTGGCGTTATTATTGTTATTACTTTTTTTTTTTTTTGTTAATATGTCACGCTAGGTGATTGACTAGCACCAGCCGTCATTTTATGCTACGTTTTGTACTTTGATGTATCAATCAGCATTAATTATAAGTCGCATCTTCGGAGTTCGGATATATCGGGTTGTTTGTACGAACGTCATAAATCTTTGGGTAGATTTTCGATGGCTGTTAGACGATGCTGCGTACCGTAAAACGTATATACTTAAATGGAAAGTAGTATTGGTGAACGCCGTTTCATCGCGCTAGTTCCGCGTAAAGGTCTTTGAAGTTTTCCACGATAAAGGATCACACTCACCCGGTGAGGTATTAGAAGGGAGGTTCTTCCTCTTGTTAGGACTTTTTCAAGAGCCTTGAAAGAACCATGATAAATATGTTTGTCGATGGAATTTTGTTTGTTTTCATTTACCCCCTCCTCCTTGCGGGCTGTGATTTTCTCTTCGAAATCCTATCTAAATGATGGAATAGGCGGAGCGGTTGTTTAGCTTTTCACGGTTGTGAAAACGTTGGACGTTCGCCTACGCAGATTTCCTAGCCTTGGAATTAATTCGTACGAAATTTCGTCTCGCAAGTTGTACTGGTAAATGTGCCGAGGTAGCTGGAAAATGATTTATTCGTCGAATTTTATGTCATTTCGGTTGGACACATTCCAAATATAACTGATTACACACCTGATTCCAGAGCTAATGTTGTTTTCAGATGCGTTACGTTTGCGATGACGAAACGAAATTACGCTATTACTAGCTATACTCTTGCGAGTATTGCGAGTTTTAAAGTTGGAAAATATAAATCAGAATTATGGAACTGGTTGAAAGTTATCATTTATTTCGAACGTGAAGGGGACGATGGTATATTTTTATGTCTTTTTTATGAAATAGTTTTTTTCTTCTTCTTCTTCTTCTTCTTAACATTCCGGTTACGAGTTGTTAAATTATAGATGACATAAGTATTAATTAAGCCGGAAGATTGGCTCGTTAAATGGCTAAAATTTTCACGTAGGCCTAGTAACTGGGTCTGGATGAAAGTTACATCTATCCGTATCTCAACGATGTCCGATTTACGACGAGCTTTTGCATTTTACGTGTTAATCCTATACCATATAGGTGATGGGTTTATTTTTATCTCGGTTTCGTAATTCTCTTATTTACTTCGAAGTATTTACGGCGGCTGTAAATTAGTTTGTATGATAGGTTTTTTGAAAATTTTCCTCTAGCTAAGAAGGGAACTCGAAGCAAATGAATTTGTCTCGGTATTATCGATTTTTAAGACTATATTAAGCGTTCGTTTTGAAAAATCACCTCACATGCGTACTAGGTAATTCGCTATACAAGTATCGTGATTCTTATTAACAGGAAGTTTAATAAGTTAATAACATAATAATAAAAATATTGTTTTAAAACTGGTTTTAAATGCATTATCTATACCTTTCGTGTGCACGTTTAGGTTACTAATTTATTCGTGAAAGAACGAAAATTATAATAATTACAATTCTACTTATTTGGATTGTGAGAAGAGTGGTCGACACGAAGGATAAATATACTTAGTTGAATTGTCTGCGATGTAGACGCATTTGCCCACCTTAAATTTAAAATGATGCGATTCTCGCTGCTTGATGCTCGTTGTACAAATGTCATATTTATTCGAGTAATTTATCTCTATTTGTAATCAAAACCTGCAGCCTTTGATTTATGGTGGATACTTATGTTATTCGAATGTGGCAAATGAGTGGTGCGGCGCATGGCGACTAGATTCGCGTAATTTGTATCACCGCCGCGTACTCGTGTTATTAATACGAGGTTATTAGTGTTTCGATTCGTGTCGTTTATTTATTTAATGAGAACTAATAGATCGTGTATTTATTTTAGAAAATTTTATTTTAAAATGCTAGTAGGTGTAAATTTGCCCAAGTTGAAGTTTACAAGAGGTCTCATTCTCTTGGCCCACAATCCTGGAAAGATGAGAGTAATTTCGCCATTTTCGAATCATATAAATTTAAATATGCTCGAAGTTCTTGCAAATAAGTCGAACAGTATGTCTAAAATAATATCTAGTTTATCAAATAATTTGGATTTTTTGTTTTGTTTCGTCGAATGAAATTTTTTAATAGTTTTGAATTATGAAACCTCTACGTGAATTTTTATTAACCAAAAATGAAATAAAAAAAAAACATTTTTGAAAAAAATAATATATATATAAAAATTATTAATCAATTATTTAATCTATTTAAATAAATTAATATATAAAAAAATCTTAATTTTAAATTAAATATTCAAATTAAAAAAGAATAAATTAATGTTCAAAAAAAAATCATTGTTATCAATAATTGAAAGTAGGTAGAAATTATTGCTCTCCCATAAGTTTTCAGGCGAGTTTTTAATGAAAAATCGACCTCGTATTACAGGCTACAGTCTACCTGATTTGGAAAGATGTTAGGGAGAGGGAGATGTTTTATCTAAACGTTTCAGACCATTTTTAGTTGATTGGACTGCCAATGCTCGCTAGGTGTGATGTAATTATCTTCGTAGTATTTCATTTAATGGCCATCTCAGAAGGCATTGTAGATGACTATGAAAATCGCTCAAAACTTATTGAAATATTCGTGAGAATCTTCAACAGTAATTTTTTTTTATTTTTATTTTTTTTTTTTGACCCAACTAAAAATGACAGTTCACTTAAATTTTGAGTGATATGGAATGGCCTCGAAGTTTTATGATTATTGATTTGCATGTTGTATGATAGAGTAGAATGAGGATACCAACATTTCTAAATTTCAGCTTCTAAACGAAATTGGAAACGAATCGAAGCAACAAACAGGTTTTTGAAGAAATTTTAAATCATTAAACTAACTGAATTTTTCATATCTTATTGAACAAATTTTGTATTTGTGATTAAGGGTCAAAATATGAATTTTTGAAATTGGGTCAAAAAGATTCAAAATGGCGTATAGTCAAAATCTGAGGAATATTTGAAGAGACTCAATCATCTCAAATTCGGTAAATATGAATTTATATGAGAGCTGAAGATAAAAAATAAACCATGTCTTAAGTCCTTTTTCGTAAGTAATATTGGAGGGGAGAAAGTGTGGCATCACCCTCCATATGTGGTGTGGGTTAACAAAAATGGGAAAATTCTCGGTTATGCTTTCATGTAATAGAGTCAGCCTAAGTTATCAACATATTCAAATTTCAGCCTTCTAAGTAGATTCCCGGAGTAGGTGAAACCAAAAATTCCTTTTGAAAGGGAAATAAAATCGTGAAATTCAGGGCTGCAAAACCGAAAAAATATTGATTCTGGTTCCGGTTCCCAAATATTGGTTCCGGTTCTGGTTCTATGACTTCAGTTTTGATTCTGGTTCCGGTTCTTATCGGTTCCAAAAAAAAACATGTGTGACCTATCAAAATACTCCATTCTACAAGCATAATCAGGAGGGAGTATTGAAACCAAAATTTGAAAAATAATATTATTGCGAAATGGTCTTGTAAATTGTAAACAACCCAAGATCCCGAATTTTATCAATTTTAGAGAGTATTTTGCGAAGATGTACGATATCACAGATTATAATTTATAGAATGAAACACTACAACAGTTACCTACAACCTTTGACCATCGATAGGTAGAGAGTATGCAGCTATTAGCGCACTCTAATCTTATTAATAGAGATTAAACTTTTCTAGAACCCGAACCAATATATTTTCATATCGGTTCCGGTCCTGGTTCTGGTTCTCAGTAAAAATTTTTGGTTCCGGTTCCGGTTCCAGCTTTAGTACAAATTTCAAAATATTGGTTCTGGTTTCGGTTCCGGTTCCAAAATTTTATCGGTTCTACCGGTTCTTGGTTCCGGTTTGGTTCCGGTTCCAATCGGTTTTGCAGCCCTGGTGAAATTTCCTCAATCTCCAATATCTTGTCTCCAAATCCACCTATAAAGATTTAACTTTATAAATGTTGAATTAGTTGGAAAATGGAATGAGAAACCTTAAATTTGGCTCAAAATGGATTCAAAATGGCGGTTGAGTAAATTTAAGGAAGACTAGATGAGCCTCAGAGAGTTCAAAGTTATTGAACATGTGTAGAGTTAGGCTCTTAAGATTGCTGTGACAGAGACGACGTATAGAATGCTCTAAATTCGCTGTCACAGGTGATGTTCGAGGCAGGGGCGTGCTCAGCCATTTGGGGGCCCCAGGATAAGTATTTTGAAGAGGCCCCAAGAGTCCGTGGACCCCCCCCCCCCGTTAAAATTTTTCAACATTTTTTGAGTGAATTGGAAAGCTAACTGAAGAAGCAAAAAATTTTAATATGGAGAATTAACATTTTTTAAATTTTGATAGGTATAACATCGATTTTTACTTAACATTAAACTATTTCATTAAACAATAATTGTTTTTGGAATTTTTTGTTTTTGTTAGTCAACATTCAAGCAGCGGCGTACTAAGAACATTCTTCAGGGGAGGGGGAGGGGAAGAAAACAAGAAGTTGCCAACTTTTAATTTTTTTTTTTTGCTCCAACATTAAAATGTTTTGATTTCAGCAAATTGGCAATTTTTCATCGATAATACGAAATTAGTATTTAAAAAAATGTATCATCTTGGTAAATTTCAACGATAGTTGTAGTCCTGAATGATATTTCTTATGATGCTCGTACAACGCCTAAAAGAAAAAACAATATGGGAGTTAGAACCCCCCAAAAGCTAGTTTTTGAATTTTTTCACTCACAATGACTGATACAAGTAAATTAGATATATAATTAATTAATCTACATCAAATTACCTACAAATTATGCCTAACGCATTTTTCTCTATATCATTCACCGTTCGACAACAAAATGACTTTGAAGATGGCCCATTAGGTAAAATGACTCAATTGTTGTACATTAGTGAGTTTTTTGCATTTTTCTTGGTTACAGTGCCAAATACGAAAAAATTCTTACCACACAAAATTATTCTACACCAAATTTCTCGTAAAAATATTGCATTACATTTTTTCTACAATTCATCATAAGTTAGTAAAGAGATCTTGAAGAAGACGCATTAAGCAGTATAATGATTTATCATTTTTTGAGCATAGATTTTTGTGTTTTTCTTCCTCGTAAGGAGAGATACGAAAAAATGGCTAATAAAATAATTATCTACATTAAATTTTTTTCAAGAAAGTTTGGTTGTTTTTTTCCTGTCTCCAAAAAGTGAAGTGTAAGATTATTCAGAAACTTATATTAGCGGTTATCGAGCAGATTTTCGGGATGTTGGTCAAGAGAATAAGCGTGAACAAAATACTAAAACTCCCCATATGTAGCCGTGATGCGTAGCCCCCTACGAGGCTTTGAACCTCCTAACTCAGTTTTTTGAACTTTGCTCGCTTACAATAACTGACACAAGTAAATAAATCCTATAGCAAATTGATTTACCCTAAATTCCTATAAGAATGTTTAATCATTTTCTTTCAGCTGTTTATAAAGGTTCAAACCCCTGTGGAGGCTGAGGAAATCGGTAATATGCATTGCATACGACCTTGTAAATTTAAAAAGTTTTTGGAAAATGTGATTTCTAATCATATGTGGTCATCATATTAAAAATTTGTAAAGCCATAAACGCCTTATTTTCGCTAGTTTTGCTAGTTTCATCACTGCTTTTAGTACAAGTAAAAATTTCCCGATGAATGGGTACCTGCTACCATAGATTAAACATACATAGATAGCCCACCGGTATATCGAATTTATCACTCATAAATGTTGAAAAAGGAGCCAGAAAGTTTTTTATTAATATCTAGGCAAAAAATTGAGTTAGAGTGTTCGGAAATGGCTTATTCGAAAGAGCTTAACATTTTATACATGATTCATTACTAAAATATTATTGCCATCGATGTGAGTCTCGAGTTATTTTAATAAAACTAATTCATTTTTTAGAGCGCTCTCTGCGAATGAGCTCCAGTACTAAGAATAAATTTGACTTATTGCTTGGTTTTTTACAAATATCTCAAGAAAGAATATAGATAGAAACTTTACAAGTAGCTCATTCGAAAGAGCATAAAATTCTGAATGTGTTTCACTATTAAAATGCAATTGTTATTGATTTACTTTTTGAGATAATTCATAGTAAAGTAAAAAAATCGTTTTTCGAAATTAATTGCAAAAGTGAACTGACAGGAGTAATTTTAGAAAAATTAAATGATTCTCTATTCCAATCTCTTTAAAATAAGTCATTTGCAAGCCCTATATCTTGAATAGTTTCCAAGATATCAGCAAAAAACGATTCCAGCTCAGTTTTTGAGTGATAAAAATTTAACGTACGGTGGGCTATCTATGTATGTTTCATCTATGCTGCTACCAATATTAAGTATAGGTACTTAAGCAGTTGAGTTGAATTGAATTTAATAAGTGCATAAAGATAAATTTGATGATGGTTTTTTTACTATTTTATAACCTTTATTTCTACCGAACTGTGCGACTTAATTACACTTCTTGTCATGCTAAAAGAGGCCCCACTCCAAAGGGGCCCACTCCTAGGGGCCCCAGGATATTATCCTGAGTCGTTACACGGTGAGCACGCCCCTGGTTCGAGGATTAGTGTTGGTTTCCAGCCTGGGGAGTAGATGTAGAGAGATCAACATCATGCACAGATCTGAGCTAAAGCTCATTACAAATCCATTTGAAGTAGTGCAGTACGACATACGCATGATGTGGATTTTTGCAGGGGCAAGGATGTGGAACAGGTGTGTCGATAATAGGAGGTGATTGAAATTAATTTTTTTGCTTAATTGTATCTCGAAGCTCGTGATTTCATTTTAAGCTTCGGTTAATAATGCAGAAATTGACGGGAAAAAGACGGTAGGAAAAAAAAACGAAGTCAATGGTTAACACCCTTCAAGAAGACGAGCTAGTAATTACCCATTGTGACGGCGATTACACGTCTCTACGGAATACGGTATTGATATAGCGTTACGGTACGACAAAACCAACGAAATGATACGAAAACACTCGAAATAGGTTTGCTAAACGTCGACGACAATGCGAGTACGAGGCTAGCAAATGATAGGAAAATCATCCTTGATTAATGATGTTAGGTTAGCAGTATAAAGGGATCTTATTTCTTGTTTCGTCATTGTTAAACCCAGGTGTCCTTAAATCGATTTATCATTGGATAAGAACTGGCGCGAGAAATGATTCTCATAACCGTCATTGCGTCTGGTAATTTTTTATTTTCCTTTCGGACGGATTAAATTTTGCGGATTTTCTGCTTAATTAATCCGATAAAAGGTAGCGACTGCACGTATGCGTAGAAATTTCCGTTTTCCGGGTTCGCGTGTAACGGTACTAGCGAAATTTCGTGGCCAGTATTGGTTTATGGCGTCGCGTCGTTGATCGGTGATTTATGATTGTAATCGTATTTCGCGCTGGGCAACGTTTCGTATATCGCCTTCGGCGCGTTGGCGCTCAAACGGCCAAGAAACATTTGTAATGATTGTACATATTACGTATGACGAGATCATGTGTGCCATCCCGCTGGTGAAATGAATCCGGGTTGTTGAGATAGTACGTATTTTGGAAAAACCGCAAATGCATGGTCGCCTCGTCGCGTCGATATGAATAATTTGGAGCAGCGTTGCGAAATTCGTAGACGTACGTGACTCACGTTCGTACGTTCCGAATGGTATTGTGAGTCATTGACTCGATGGTAGAAATTTGTGAGCCGGGTAATGTTCGACAGCGGACGAAATGAGAGAATAGCAGAATACGGTGCATTACCGGGTATTTAGATTAAGTATAACACATCAACTTGGCTATACTATGCTATACTAATACTATACACCACGCCTTATAATAGTGGACGTAGAAAACGCATAGCTAAATATTGTTCGTATATTTAAAAGATAACAATAATGTAACAAGTTGTTTTGTTGTCAGAACAAGTGCTTCTAACTCGCTTAACAATAGCATAAATAACAACGCCTTTTCTGCCGGGATTCTTTGATTTTTGTATTTCACTCGTCTGTATAACATAACCGCGGCCGCGGGTTAAAATTTATGCGCAAACATAATTATCGCGGCGGTTAACGAACAAAAGCGCCTTATAAAAAATATTTCGCCGGCGAAACCTATAACGACAATCTATATAAAACGCTGGTTAGCGGTTATGCCATCTCTTAGCTGGTGTAGGAGTGTGTGAAAAGGTGATGGAATAAATTGTCTGTAAATGGTACGAGATGGTGCCTCATTTTCATTCTTCAGGAATTGCGAAAAAATACATTTTTGCAGTTTCTTCATTCATGAATCGTATACTTTCATCAAATTTCATTTATATTGTTAATTAAAATAAAAATGAATTTTTACAATTCCAAATTATCAACACATTAGATCTCAATGCAATGAAAATCTTGATAGTTGAAATCTACACATGCCCGAAGTAATTGAAATTCCAACAAAAACAAAATTTCTACACTTGAAGAATCTAGACACTCGGAAATTCCTAACACAGCGGTAGTCTCGACTATCAAAATGGTGAATCAAAATTTTGAAAAACAAAATCCCCATACTTGGAAAATCCTGACTCCACAAAACTCTTGAAACATTGAAACAATGACATACTTCAATAAAATCTTGACATTTAAAAGATCTAGACACTTGAAAACCTTGACAACATTAAAATCATGACAGTTAAAATCGTAAAGTTTAAAATATCTAGACACTTGGGAAATGTCGACAGGATCACAATGTTGGCGTTCAAAATTTTGAAACCTCTTGACAAAATTAAAATCTCTGTACGTCGAAAATAGTATGAGCTAAATTGTAGGAAATGCATTTCCGAAAGCCAAAACGAAATATTATCAGGGTTTGCCAAACTAGATTTCCATTCGTTATCTTATTCTTAATGTTATCATCTTATTATTTTAGTTTAATAATATTTTGGGAAGAGAAAAAAATTTGAATTTTTTTTTTTTCGCTTTTGACTTGCGCAATTGACACAGTTTAGCTCGTGCTATTTTGGACGTACAATATAACTAAAATCTTTTCGTTTGAGGAATCCAGACATTTGGAAAATGTCGTCATCAAGACATCTCGACACGACTAAAATCTTATCATAATTGCAATCCCTACATTTGAAGAATCTAGACACTTAAAAATTCTTCACACGATAGAAATCTTGACAATTGAAAATCCTGACATCGTTACAAATTACGATGTTGATAAAATCAAAATTGTGAGAAACAAAATTCTACCGATTTTCAATTCAGATAGTCAAAACTTGATATACTCGTAATTGAAATCTTACTGAAATCCAAATCTCAATGCTTGTAAAATCATGACGCACTTGAAATTTTGACAAGGTCAAAATCTCGACATAATTGAAATCTTGGCTTTTACAAAAGGATCTAGACTATATTGGAAAGTTTCGACAAAATCATAATTCTGACGTTCCAATTTTTTTTTCTTTGTTGGAGTTTGTACACGCACGTTACACTAGTCTCTTCAAAACAATTTTTGCAGTTACTTTTAGGAAACCAGAGACCATCCTTTTAATCAAACTATGTCTCCTACGGGGTCTTTTCAGAGTGAAAACACAGTTCCGTTACGAGTCTTCTCACAAGTTCACTTTAAGTCTTGCTGCTGGGAGTTCGATTGGATTTCTCTTCTTCTCTCGTGCGTCTTCTCTGCGGAGATAGTCAGAATTTTGAAATTCAGAATATACCAAAGCTTGGAAAACGTGAACACTCGTGAAATCTTGACAAAATTAAAATTTTAGCAGAGTTGGAAAACTTGTATGTGAAGAGTGTAGACATCTAGAAAATTTCGACAAAATCGTAATTCTAGTCATCATAATTTTAAAATTTGAAATATCATGACACTTGAAAAATCTTGACTCTTGGGAAATTCAAAATCTCATGGTTGTAATTTGTATTTTCGATTTCGAAAAATCTAGACATTCGAATAAGCTTGACATAATTGAAATTCTGACAAATTGGAAATCATTACGTAATTTAAATCTTGACACTTGGAGAATACTACACTTAAATAATCCCAACTTTCAAAAAATTTCGAAACAATTGAAATACGGATGAAATCAGAATATCAACACATTCAGTATCTGAACATAATTGTATTTTCGATTTTTGAAGAATCTAGACTTTCGGATAATCTTAAGCATCATAATTCCGATAGTCAGAATCTCAAAATGTGAAATATGCCCATGCCTTGAAAATCTCGACATAATTGAAATTATGATACAAATAAAATTTCAAACTTCACACTCGAAGAATACCACGCTTGAATAATTGCAACTTTGAAAAAATTTCGACATATTGTAATTTTTCTTGTTCATTTTCAAGTAGAATGTTTAAATTGAATTAAGTTTTTATTTTTATTTTAACTTTTTTTTCACAACTGTATTTTTACTTTGTATCAATGAAAATTAAAATTTGATGCTATTTTATTGTCAGGTTGGCAAAGTCTATGATATTTATATGTTTTTTGTTTAATTTTTGGATTAATAAAAATTTTTTAAATTTTTTATTAATAATTATTTCATGAATAATAATAAATTTACAAAATAGAAATTCTTTTAATATAATTTTATTAAATAAATTAAATAATTTTGAATTACTTCAATTATGGTATTTGTGAATAATTCGTACTGTGAAAAATATTACTAGTAGTTAATTTTCTTCGATGGCGAGATGAGCTGTTTATTTGCGACTTAACCGCGCGCATCAGTTGTGACAATTATTTAATTAATCACTGCGAAACGTTTACCGTGTTAACAACCCGGTTGCAGTCGAGTACCTGCGGATAGAATGGGAAACCTTACTCTCGCTATCGTTCCGATAAATTTCCTTCTTCCCCAAAACAGCTTAAGATAAATGGAATATACATGGCTGTGGCCTATAATAAAAGGAAACGTATTAACGGTAGAAATACTCGACGCACTCGAAGAAGGCGACCGGTGACCCTTAAAGTACTCGTACTCGCGTATAGTTCTAAAAAGAGCAAAAAGTCATGCATACATTGTTAATATAATGAAGCGTGCATCGTTTTACGTGAAGTTGCCAATCGTAAAGGGTTCCGATTGAATATGTCATTGTCATCTGTGTACTAGACAACTGTAAATGAAAGGGATAAGTTTATTATTTCGTCTTTATTGTATTGTTGAAAGCGTATTTTTTATAAGTATTCGAGTCTTCTATTTCTTTTTTTTTTTCTTTTTCATTCCTTCTTTCATCTTTTTGTCGTATGGTGGTATACAGATATACTTAAACGACATACCTATATTCAATGAATGTAAGCACTCGAACATTTAAACGTTTTTAGTTATTAATCAGACGTCAGCTCGACAAGTCGCATATCGCTGATTGTCGAGTTCTCACCTCATCTATGTATTGACCTAGGTTGAAATTCGACGAACGCCAACCCCATTGTATTTACCCCTTTTCGTGGAAGCGAAAAATACTCCGATTTTTGGCACGCCAGAAAGAAACGTATAACCGCAAATTAATTTCTACGACGAGCTGCTAGTCGCGGCTGCGTTTATTATAGGTATTAAATTTTAATACTCTTGCAAACTTAAAAATAACCATCGTGTTCGTATCTATACGACTCGATCTCCGCCTACGTACTCTTTAATATTCGTTATTCGTCGCTAATTATTAATTATTCGATCGCTTCGTATGACGTGTTACGAAAGGGACGATCGCAACCCATTTATTAATTATGTCATTTAATTAATTACGCAATGAACTTACTTTTGGTGTGAAGGAGTATACGTGTTGAGGCGCGCTATAAATAATTTATGGAAGTTGAGGGTGAATTTATGCTTCACTGTTACGATTAAGCAGGTCAACGAATTAAGTATCTTGTATAAAATAGATATGAAATGTGAAAACGAGTAAAAAAAATGATGACAAATTTTTCAAATACGAATAATTGAGATGAAAATTTATTTTGAAAAAATTAGATGAACTGTTTCTAAATTTGCAGTTTGCGATTTATGTCAGTGAAAAAGCTTCAAAGGGTTGTAGCGTGTGAAATTTTGTACTAATGGTATTCGAACATGATTTTTAGGTTTTGCATATTTTCTTCCCTCGTCATTGATCATTATGCTTATTTGCTTGTTTAATTTGATGCTAATTTTTTCCTTTGCTTTTTACTATTTTTACTACTTTTCACCTAAAACTTGTGCTTTAAATTTAACTGCTTTTCTTGTTGAAGTTTCGCACTTATTTTATTTCATGAAAAACAGAATGTATTCTCAATAATTTCTTTGAGTTTTTATTCATCAGCACCTTGAACAAAGCTCATCTGTGAACATTACGTATAATTTGGCAAACTATACGTTTGAGTCCATGTGATAATTTAATCAAGCCTGCTGGAAAAGTCCCCTTCCGAGTGTTGATTTTATGTTTTGAATTTTCCTTGACGGAGTTCAACGATTTAAGCTGTTCTACGATTTTAATTATTTTTCTCGTATTTTTAAATTGAGCCAAAATGAGAAACAGCGGTTTTCGGACTTGGAAACGTATTCAGATTCAAAAGAAAATTGTAGATTCATTTTATATGGGAAAAAATTAATATTTTCCATTTTTTCTTCTTGTTTGCGCAATAAGACCGCGAAAAATTAAGGTATTTAACATGACAAAATTGCATCGCCATATATCTTGCATTTTCCTCACAAGGATTTTTAAAGGATTATTATCAATAATTTTTTTTTAAATTATAATTTATGCGAGGAAAAAAAATTGAATGATGAAAAAATTAACATCAATCTCATATAAAAATTGAAAATTAATTTCGAAATTTCATTAAATGATTCTTAAACACACTCCAATGGTAATATGTACTCCTTGAAAGTTCCTTAACGGTCCTACCCCCATTACTGACGATCTTTCGTGCATCTACACAATCTTCACCTTCCTCAAAAGAAGCAACATTTTTCACCTCATGTAAACTGAACTTTCCCGTGAGAGTGGCGTAAAAACCGTGGTAGTTATAGACGCCACTATAACAAATTATAAAAAAAAAAAAATTCGACTCTCAGTAGTATGTTTTGAACATAGATTGCTACAAAAAATTTCAGTATTTTTTCCTCAACGTTTGGGTACATCTTTACATGTACAAAACATAACTTTTTATCTTCAACCACCTGTAAAATAAGAGAAATTAATTTGATTCATTTTCGTTCATTCTCTTGACCATTATGAGCAATTGCGCATGGAGTCTGTTGCACATAACCCAGGAAATCAACGATTTGGAATCCTGTAATTTTGTTGGGATATTTCAAATTTTTCTGTACACTTGCACCATTCATGCTTCATTTTTGAATTCAAAGCGATTTTTTCTTTTTTTTTTCTAGTATTGGGTCAGATTATGGTACTCAAGGAATAATTTCACGAAGTTGAGTACTTCGATTTTCATTTATTCCCTCGAATTATATTAAGGGAATTTTGCATAAACACGGTTCTTTTTTTTCGAATAATCGTAGTTTGTAGGTATTGTATGTAATCTCTATGGGAGGAAAAATGTAGAGCACTAAAATGATGGTAGTTTTTGGAGCTCTTGTCCTAAGACAACTATCGGACAAATATTTTGAAATTTGAAGTAATAAAAGTTGAAGCTCTTTTTTTTTGATTTATACACAAAATAAATGTAATTTCATCGTTTAGAAGAAAGTTATCAGAAGTGAAACGTTGACTCCTTATCAGTCAAATATTATTAATTTTTTCGGAAATATTCATTTAATCGAAAAGATCTTGTGTACGATTTTTTGATTTATTTCAATTTTCCTTTAAAAAAAAAAGGGTTCATTACGTTACGAGATTTGAGTGCAGTTAAAAATGGGCTTTTCACAGGCAAACGTGTATGCAACCGTGTATGTATAGTATACCATTAATACGAGAAGAAGATTTCGTAATAAATTGAGATTACAAAGCGTGTAAACTTCATTTCCTGCGAATGAACTAGTACAAATGATATTGCAACCGGATCCGATTGCATGTTTCGAAGTACAGGTACGGAACGGTGCACCGCGCCGCATTAACGAGCGTTATGCAAACTTAATTGCTCTTAATCTTGAATACTGAAGAGGTTCAAGGTGAGGTGCGGATGTTTTCGAAATTTGAAGGGTGCAGTTGCAATTTACGTACAGTCTTATCAGTGTGTGATCAGGCGCGTAACGCTGAGGAACACGCTTTGAGCATATTATTATTATATGTGTATACGTATTTTCTGATAAATCGTCATCTTTAAAAAGAAGAAACTATGATGTGCAATTACGTTCGTATTGCTGTATTTTTTTTTTTTTTTTGCAAATTATGAAAATTTAATTTGGAACTAGTTTCCCATCACATGAGAAAATTTTTTATTTCATCGAGTAGGTGTTCAGATAAAATTATCTTGTTATTAAAGTAGCAGTCATTTCATATTCATTGATTCATGCGATTTATTATGAAATACGTATTAATTTGTGAATTGATAGATATAGTAATTATTCGTTTTCGTAGAGAAAATGCAGCGTTACGAGCCTGTCTTAGCACATCGACATTCATATATTTTACGTCTATTTCATTTTGGAAAAGTCTCACAAATGCTTTTGAGCGCTCAACGAACCATAAAATGCGAAAATATTAACGTTGTAATGTTGAAAGAAACGAAAATCATATGAGCAAAAATTCGATTCAAAGGGAGGCTTCGAAATTAATACGAGCTTTTCTCAGCGGCGATCTAATCTATACGGCGAATTAAAGATGTGCCGTATGGCTACACGAAAACGCGATAAACGCTGGGCGTACGCGAGGCGATAGTCAAAAAGGGAAACCGGTTTCGGCTGTGGGATACTTTTAAGTTACCTTTATTGAAATAATTACTATTAGGTTACGTCGAACGATCGCCTATTTAATCAAATGAATTCCGTTAGCTTCGAAAAGAAAAAGAGAGAAAAAACGTCGTGGCGCGGCACATTCCGAAACACGAGCTCATTAACGACGTCTGCTATAACGAATGCCGAAAATGCCCTTGCCCGTATCTCCGAATTAAATTCGTATTCTGGTCGAAATTTAAATCTGTCCGGCGTGCTTTTAATGGAAATCATCTCGATGCCTGTACGATGCGATATTCCGGAAATCTGACGGTTTTTGCTCTGGAATACTAAATCGATTACCGAACGCCGGTTAGATTAGCAATTTGTTACGTTTAATTGGATTGAATGGACGATCCACGAGTCGGCTCTTATGTGTTAAGCACTTTGTTGTTTGGATATGGAGAAATATTTTTAAACGTATGTAAATGGAATATTTATGAGATAGGTTCTTCAGATCTTCACTTCAGTACCAAAGTTTCTTTCGTTGATTTTTTTTTTTTCAAAACACGTGATTGTCAACTATGGAGCCTATCATGCGTTCGCGTGCTGAGAACTTTTTTTTGCTTTGAACTAAAATTTAAAAGAAAATTCCCAAGATTCGAACTCGACTTTCTACGTTATGTATGTATTTTTATGGACTATGGAAATTTGAAAAAAAAAATTGCGAACACCAATTTATTGAAAACGATTGGGTATATCTTAGTACCAAGCACAGTTTTAAAAAATCACAATTCATTCCATTATAAGCTTGAAAATTGATTTTTGAAAAATTTTTGAAGAGACAAATGCCAGAAATCCCCCTTTAAATGCGTCTATGCCCTCATATTTGCAGTAGGTGCTTCGAAATTCCAATTTTAATTACTCTTAGTTCATTACAGCGATTTTAGAACACTACATGGCCATTTCTTGTAAGAAAATAAAAACCAAGTGTTTTGTTCTGCTTTAATTCATTATTGTGATACTCCAGTTCACGAGATTAGGTTCTTAGATTTTATCCTGCGATAGGTAGTATTTATGTAGGTAGAAGATCGCAGTAGGGGTTCGTTACGGAAAGAGACAAAATTTTGGTAAATAAATCACTTGCGCATTTATCGACGAATATTAACATATTCATAATGGAATTTCCCTTCACGGTAAATGTAGGTTAATATAACAAACTAAACTATTAACTATTTCTTCATTTCCTTTTTTTTTTTTTTTTTTTTTAGAAATTGAATCGAAATGCAACGACTGAAAATGTATGTCATTTAGAGACCAGTTTTTTCCGTGTTCTGGAAATAATCGCTTATGTGAACTATTTTAAAAATTCCATTACTTTTAAATTTTTGTATCAGATCTCCGTGGACTAATGAAACGTGAGAAAAATTGCTTAAGATGATTAAACAATAATATTTAAGAAAAATTTACCTTGAATAATAACGAACAATCGGCCAATATGATGAGAACTCGTTGAAACACTTTCTTCGTTTCGCGTATATCACGTAAATAATAAAATCACACGAACAAAAACTTTAGCTTGATGTAACGTAAAATTTAACAACAAAATTAAAGATGAAAAAAAATGATTAAAAAAAAATATAGAAAAAAAAAAATAACGAAAATGACTAGCGAAAAAATAAACTTTACAACAATCGAACAGAAAAACAAAATGGAAAAAATCGAAAAAAGTTCGCGCGATTTTTTTTTTCAATTATCCGAGAAAATAGAACTACGGTTTCGGAAGTATCGCCGAATATCGGTCATTTTACGACCAGTTTCCATGTTCCATTACTAAATCGTAGAGAGCGCATTCCGCGGCCGATAATTAAAACAAACCTCAGAAAACCGGGTGAAACACACATCAACAAATGTGAACTTTGCTGTGTCCGACCCTACTGACCTTTATGTGGAATCTGCCCCACCTCCGTACGATCGTATTTCGCCGATAAATTCGAAAGGAAAAAAAAAAAGGTAAAAATCGAATAACGCGTCGCCAATGATGCTGGCTCGAAACCGACTATCTATTCGACATTAAGGAAACCGCTTCGTTCGGATGAAGAAAAAAATGATAAACTGGGGGGATTGATCTGGGAGTAATGGGAGTGGAAAACACTCCGGGAGGTGGTATCAACGGTGTATTGAGGACATGGCCAGAAACCAACCAGAAGCTGGATACATCGATAGCCTCTGTATCACGTGCGAGTTCCCCCTATTTTATTATCCCTACCTGGCCGACAATAGGACCAACGTGTTCACCTGTTTCGCGGTACGTTCTGTTGGTTATTCTGCGGCGTGTAGCTGTTGAATGAGATGTGCTCCGCGAATCGTTGCGCTCGATGCGCGCAATAGACGGAGACGAGCTTATAGTTTTTGTTGGCGTTGGAAAATATGTTTTGCTTTTGTATATTACGTATATGATTTTGTAAGAGGCAAAAGTTGATAAAAGAATATGAGGACTCGGTTTATCATCAATTACTTTAAATATTAGATAATTACATTTAAAAGTGGAAGTAAACAAAAAAAATAGTGAAAAATACTCGTAACGTAGGAGCCATATTATTTTTATTTATTTTTAATTAAAAAATCCGATAAAAATGTATTAATAATTTTTTTTTTTTTTTTGTAAATACGTATACAAGTATATCTGCTGATACATCTATGGCTGGAGTACATTTGATTGTCTATGCTAAAAATGGACAATTTATAATTACACCTATGTCCGCGCATCAACCGGTTTCAGCATTTCATTAATTTATTTATTTCGACGGATTAGTTATTCGGTTTAAAATATCTATTAAGGTCGCCATTTAATTTGCAGGTGTGGGGGAAGAAAATAAGGAAATATAACCCACATTTTATTTCATCGGTACATGATTTATTCGAACGTTTACGAAATTTTACCAGTATTGCAAACCGGTTTGACGATTTTTTTAACGCATAAAATAATCGATTTTTCTCGTATTTTTTTTTTCATCCCTCGCACGGTGCAATTATGCAATTCGAATATGTTTACAAATGAGATGGATGCGTACGAATAGTAGACGTTTATAGGTTTTTTTTTTTCATTTAATTACATTTTATTGGAAACACATTTAAATATGTTGATAAATTACCTAAAAAATGATTATATTTTCGAAATATTTACGACCCGTCGTTCAACTCTTCGTCTTAACTCTTGTCCAGCGTTCAAGTCACCGATTCAGTAAGCTCTTATGTAACAACGTGTTAGATACAGTATTTGTTTCGAATTTTTCTGCGAATTTTATATTTTTTCTGGAATCAGACTACGACGTATGGACTAGGGAGAGTGCAAGTACTCACGTTTTATCATTTTCTTAAATGTTTATAGTTTAGATTCGTGGAATGTTACGCGATTTCTCGTGTTTATTATAGGCGAGTAATTATTTCAATTTTCTATTTGGAAAGGATGATGCAGCAGTTCTCGATGATGAAACCAGTTTCGCTTATCCTGCGATAATTTAAATAAACGGCTTCGTGCGTATTATAACCTTGATTCGCTGTCATTGCTGGCGAATTTCAAATGTTATTGTTTTGAGGTATTTTGTGATGAAGGTAACGAAAGGCTTTAAAATTTTTGAGCCAATGAGAATTGGTATAATTTTTTCACGATGACGATTTCAAAGCGTAAGAAATAGTTTTGTAGGTGTTTTTTTTTATCGCTGGTTTTAGCGACTATATTGCGAAATTCTTACAGAAGCTTATTTCATATGAGAAATTACGCGTAGTTAATATAGTATTCGTGGAAGTGTGCTTGCTTACTGGTTTCTTTTGAATAGGTAAATAGATACAGATTTTACGCGAACTAAGTGGGAAATGGTTGACCAATACTTTGAAAAAAGTCGCAAATAACTTTTACATTCCGCGTACGTACGAGTTGAACTATAAAAATGCTACATAAATATGGGCAAAAACGACGCGAGGTATCCGATTAAAAGGACGCGACGCCGATAATTTACTTCGAATAGTTATTCCATTACCGAGAATAGATGGCCGTTACTGTTGCAGAAGCTGATTTAAAAAATAGGCATTAATTTCGCCTATCGGCGTGGTTAATGCTTATAAGGATTTTCTGCGGTAACGAAATTTCTCCATTAAGCACCGTTGGAATTTAATCTCGTCGACGTATTTTTAAAGTCAATTTGTCCATTGTCAAGTGCAACGGTTTCATTTCGATTTTTTGAAAGATATCAGGAGATGTAGAGAGAACTGAGGAAGATCAGTAGAAAAAATAGAAGATTAGTAACTTGGCATTTAACGTGATTGGTAATTTATTGGAACACATATACTTGCGTATGCCTGATCGTATTAGGAGAAGGTTAATTATTGGATCGTGAAGTCACGCAAATATGCCATAATTTAGCCGAGCCCAGAAAAATTAACGATAGTATTACGGTGATTCAATTTACCGCAGTATTAATGAAGTTTTACAATTAAATATCTTATTTACTCCATTTCTTTGTTTCTTTGTTTATCAATTTACCTGCAAGTAGTAGTTGTTTTAACTTTATCAAAATCAATTTTAAAACGAATTTATTTGTGTTAATTTAAAAAAATTATGTCATCCTTTTTTTGTATCAAGTAGGTATACCCACCAACATTGACATATGTATCAATTCATTAACGACTGAAAAAACTTTTAAATATAACGAGGTTAAATTCATTTAATTTAATAAAAAGACTATCACTGTTACGAAAAAGCCGACAATATTACAATTTTTGAAATTTTCAATCCAAAGTATTTGGCATTTCCTAAAATTTCATCTTAGAATTATTTCCTCTCATTTTCTAAGATTTATGATGAAGTTTACATTGAAAATCTCTGCTATAAAAATATTTTTAAAAATATCCCTCAATTTTTTCATCTCGAACATGTTATTTTTTAAAGAGCAGAAAATAAATTGAACTCGCTGATTCTATAGTTCAGTAGGATCGCTTCAGTGATAGAAAAATTTATCCAGATTGGCTCTGAATTTTAAATTAAAAAAAAATAAATAGAATATTAGGTAACCAAAAAAATTCAATCTTCAAAACTGAAGAAATTTCGAAAAATCACGTCTTACAAATGTTGATACTGAGCTCGTTTTTAATATGCAACCAAATTTTTATTTTAGAATTTCGGACGATTTTTTTTTACAAAAAAAATGATAGTTATACTTACGACCGCCTCCCTCATTTAGAAAGGAGAAGAAGGTCTATGTCTTCATTTATCACTATTTATAGAAATGGAATAGAAATTTTGGCCCCTCTTCATGAACAATAGTATCAACTATTAATTAAACTTGATAAAGAATGGGGTTTTCTCGAATCAAATGCCACTATAGCTGATAATGAGTCGATACATGTAAGAACTTTGTCTTGTTTATCGCAGAAAAACGACATGTACTACCAGATACATGGCGTAAAGTTCGCACGACGAAGTACCGAATTATGCAGCTAAAAAAAATCCACATTGTGGCGTGTACATACAGAAGAGTAACCCTAGCGATTCTCGAGTTTCGACCTATCAGTAAAATAAGTGTAGCAGTCTTGATACTTTTCAAAAAAGAGATCAAGGTATAGAGAGATAAGATTTGCTAAAAGACAAAAGACTAAAATCGTATATTATAGCAAATAATAGCCACGATAATTCTAAGAATGCTGGTTCATTATTGAATTTCATTTCCCACAAACTGACAGTTCTAACCTTTGTACGAAGAGATACAGTAACTAAAAGTAAAAAAGAAATCATGTGTTTTGTTATTTTGAAAAATTTCATTTTTTTGAAGCTCTTGTCCATTTTGTACAACATTGTCAACTACTATTGTATTTACGGGCTGAAAATTTTCCATTAACTCTTCACCTTACCTCCCTTGTTTTGGAGAGGTAAAAAAATAGTTCATCTTAGCGTTTACTTTCTTCCACACATTCTTAATGCATCCACGACTTGACTCATAAAAAATACCTACAATAGAATATGGCAAATTATTTCAAAAAATATTTAATAAAAAGACTGTAAAATTTTTCTTCGAGTTGGACATTTTTGTAAAATGATTTTCGAATGAACTTCCGAGCAAATTTCACTATTGATAGGCATTATATAAGTACATCAGTGGAAATTTTTTCAAATTTTTCGATTCATATTTTCTTGAATTTTTTAGGCCTTGAAATTTTCCAAAAATTGTAAAAATTTTTTTGAGGGGGTACATGGCTGAATTTTTTCCATAATTAGCTCGTACTCTAAGGTACAACATGATAATATTTTCAACCCCCCGAAGGGGGTGGAAGTTGGTCAAAAAAAATGAAATGTGTAACAAGAGCGACTCCTAAATTCACTTTTTTGCATTTTTTTTGCGAACAACGCGTTTTAGAGAAAAAGTAGTATAGTAATAAAATGTTTCTCATTAAATTCTCTTTGAGAAAGGGTCTTATAATTTTTTTCGTATACCCATTAGGGAAATTTTGTTTTTTCTCAAAAATTGATCAGGTATACCGCTTGATATTTTCAAAGTAATTATGATATGATAGTAATTAATTATTAACTCATGTTCTACACTTCCCCCCCCCCCCATGTAGCCATTGGCACGATGAGAACATAAAACATTATCATAACACTGTGATTTATACCAAACATCGCGCTATAGGCCTATGTGCAGCGTAAGTGGGGCGTTTCAAGTGCGTTTTCTCGCGATTCTATCAATTTTGGCGAAAATTGCGTAATAATATTCTTGTTGGAAATCTGATCAGCATAATTTCTTAATCGAACTTTTTCTCTGTACCTAGATTAGAACGCGTGTTATTTGCGAAAAACTAGTTTTGGGGGCACAAATGTGGATTTTGGGGGAAAAGAAATGGCGCGATTTTTGGGGGAAAGTTAGGTGCTGTTACGGACACTATTGGCTACAAGTTTCCTCAGAAAAACTTCGGCCCCCAATTAGTCTCGATTATAATCGTAATATGACTGGACTATTATAGGTACTACTTTAACTTCACCATCATTATGTCGAATTTTATTTATTCTTATTGTGAAATCCTCAATCAGAAGTTTGCCACAATAGTCGAAAAGTAACTCGCCTTCATTCCCAATGTTCATTTTCTATTTTTTTTTTCATTTTTTTTTTCTTGTTTAGTCCTTACTGATTTTGCGATAGTGTAATACATAATAATTATTAGTATTAGGAGCAACTTTGTAGTCCCCTATCTCCTCCCCTAATGGGTATACGAAAAAAATTAT
The DNA here is from genome assembly GCA_009761765.1 of Phenacoccus solenopsis. Lineage (NCBI taxonomy): Eukaryota > Metazoa > Arthropoda > Insecta > Hemiptera > Pseudococcidae > Phenacoccus > Phenacoccus solenopsis. The sequence continues at coordinate 44,887,819 of CM019754.1, read as the reverse complement.
AAGACCCTTTCTCATAGAGAATTTAATGAGAAACATTTTATTACTATACTACTTTTTCTCTAAAACGCGTTGTTCGCAAAAAAAATGCAAAAAAGTGAATTTAGGAGGCGCTCTTGTTACACATTTCATTTTTTTTGACCAACTTCCACCCCCTTCGGGGGTTGAAAATATTATCATGTTGTACCTTAGAGTACGAGCTAATTATGGAAAAAAATTCAGCCATGTACCCCCCTCAAAAAAATTTTTACAATTTTTGGAAAATTTCAAAGCCTAAAAAATTCGAGAAAATATGAATCGAAAAATTTGAAAAAATTTCACTGATGTACTTATATAATGCCTATGAATAGTGAAATTTTCAAAATTTTTCATCCATCCCATCCAGAGTTAAAAAATATTGAATTTTTGACATATGGGAGTCGATTTCTCAGGATAGGGTGGGGGTGGTGGGTCAAAAATTTTTTTGGGGAGTTTTTTCATCGAGGGCAACATTTAGGACTACTTGTGACCGAATTTGGGTCAAGGGCCATTTTCACTATCTTATCAGGAGAGACCCTTTTCAAGTTGTTGTAATCAGCAGGACAGTAGCCAGCTCGTCATTTCAAGGGCGAGGGGCTAATCAAATTTATATAAGATATTCAATACAAAATTTCACTAGTTGGTTCGAATTTTTCTAAAGAGAGCCAGCCTGCTAGTCTCCTCTTACAGTGTATCTGACTATTAAGTTTTTTTCTTTTCATGTTGCTAATTTACATGCACTGTCGTCGCCAAATGATGGAAAAGGGTTAAATCTTTTTTGTGTCAATAGCGTGGAAATAGTGAATCTTTAAATGGCGTTATCTTGTTCGTGGAGTTGATAGGTATTGAATTCTGAGCTGCTGTTCTTATCGGAGTTACCTACTTAAAAAAAGCAACAAAAAAAAACGAATTATTTCGGGAAATAATTCTACTCATTTTCCTTACCTATGTTCTCCGCCTTTTTCCAAGCTACTGATAGGCGTATAAATCATATTCAACGGATGCCTCGGTAATGGTACCTAAGCATATTGACTAGTAACTTCGACGATGAAATTTATCGAATTCAAAAAAATATCTTTTGATATAGTTTGATCATAAATGCGACGCTAAACATGGCAGGCATTTATTGTCGTTTTTATCACTACATAAATTATCGATTTCCAGCGACTTATGTTTTGATTTGGTGCTATTGTGCGAGGTGGGTACCGTTGAATTCATGGATTTCTCGATTTTCACGCGCCATTAAATTTTTACACGTACGATGAGCTAAAGATGAAGTGGCGCGATTTTATTCGCTTGAAGTGTAATTTTCAATGATACAATACGAATTGTAGTACGTTCGTATGGTTTTAGAAGTGGATTCGAAATACAGCTGAGCTGAAATCTGCTTTCGTCGCAGTCGTATTATTGTTGGACGTGAATTTTTCGGACGAATTTAAATCGAATGCGAATCGAATTCGCCCATCGTTATGTTCCCGTTGAGTTTTGGTATTCGCAGATTGTACGTTTATATACCACAGAATAACCACAAGGGGCGGGGGGGGCTACTGTGTTTGCTTGAAAATTGGTAAATTTTCTCGCAGAACGAATGCTTTTAATTTTGGGTGCTATCGTTAGATATACTAAGCTGGTATTTGCGTGATACTGCCATCGGCATATCTTGATGTGCGGTGTGGCTTGCCAATTATGGGCGAAACGGTTGTACGCAGAGGCACCCCGCGTTACTATTGAATTTTTAAAACAAATTTATTAACGCAACCGGGTACGCGTATTTTGTAGTAGCCGGGCGAGAGATGGTAGATTGGTAGATATAAAAATTAAGCTTGAATAGGCGAATATTTTCATAAAATCAACAATGGCCGAAGATGACGAAACTGATAGCGCGAACATGATTTATAATCGGATTCATGGACTGCGTGTGGTTTGTAGTAGCGACGAGTAACTCCTTTAAACGTTTGAAATTGGCGAATTACGCGTCGAATGCGTTGCGCTGCGTTTTTTCTCTCTCTCTCTTTCTCTTCTTTCGCTCTCACTGCGTGTAAATTCATAAAGCGAAAATCACGATAGTGTAAACGAGCATTGTTGGTGGATGAATAGCCGCAAACTCAAGAATCAGTTTTTGGGGTATGTTTTGACAATAACGTTAAAGGCAACAAAACCGATTAACAATGTAACAGACACACCACCGCTTGGCCGCGTTGATAAACTATCGCGTATTCTTAAAAATCATTGGAGCAGATTTTGATACGAAATTCTGATATGGGAAAGAGACCTTATCCGCGTATTGTGGTGTCCTTTTCCCTTCAGTATGGCTGTACTGAATATTCGTCGAGAGCAATATTGACTGTTTACAACGATTTCACGAGTTTTCGCCATGCCAATCATAATCGAAAGCTGTAGATTCTTTTCGAAAGGTTTCTATCTGGTGTTGAGTTCGAGTACACGAATGCAGCGTGTGTACGATTTTTGGTAATTTTCATCTTGGAAATATCGCAAATAGGCAGTTGGAAAATAGATATGTACGTTTTAAACGCGAGGACGTCAGCTCGTCGAAATGAGAACATGGCGGAATTCGCGACGATCTGTATTCGCTGTTTCTCGCTCGTTCCGTCCGTCGTCTCATCGTTTTAGGTTAACGAAATCGTGTAATTATTTAAATCGATTCTCTTAGATTTTTATCGTGTGAAATTATCGACACGGTAAGATGTAAACTAGTCCTAATAGGTTCCATATTTTACCATTTTCCCTCATTTACGGAGGTTTTTTTTTCACTGCCTTCTTTCTCTTAATCAACATCATGATACCGATACAGATCTATCTACGATACCGAATAAAGTAATGGGACGCAAATGAGACACGATAACTAATACACATAAAATTTAGGTTTGCTATGCGCGCATGTACCTACAGTACGTATAATTACGCGTGTACCATACCATGTGGGTAGTGTGGGGTTGGAGGTGCGATACGATGGCGCGAAAAATTACACGTATCCGGCTGCAACGAATGGCGAATTCGATTTAAAATAAAAACTCGACGAGGTGCAGCGATGCGCCGTGTATCTCGTAAATTTAGAATTGCAGATGTATACGTGCGGTCGTTATCAGCGGATTAAAAATCTAGGTTTTGTTGGTGCGATTTACATTCTGACGCGTGACAACGGGTTTCCGGAATGCCTACCGCTTTTTTCCTTCTTCTCGGCGTATTTGTACAAGTCTCATTGCGGATACGCGTAGCGAACATAATATCGAGAAAATTAGTGATATAGATTTTTATAGCATATTTTTATTTTATTACGAGGCAAAAATGTTGAAATTTAATGTGTTTTGGTTTTTTTTTTTTTCGCTTCTATCCATTCTGAATCATCTTGTGAGGTGTAGAACGCGTTCGCGTTCTGTTAAATTACGTAATGCGTGTTGGGTGTTGATTCGCCTAACAGGACTATAAAAATACAAAATTTAAAAGATGATCACTTAACGCTGACAGAGTAGTTGGTTTTTAAACGGTTTCCTCTGAACGTTGGTTTTTTTTACTTCGTACAAAATGCACCCATAAAATAACGCTATAGCCGTGTATTCGTGTTTAACGCGTTTTTATGTTAGTTTTTAGATCACACGATTTTTTTTTTTTCGCTGTTTCTTGTTGCAGTTGATGCAAATGAATTTGGCATACATTCGTTAATAAGTGTAGATTTTTTTAATTTGCCGATGGTTAATTTCTCTAATACGTAATCAGCTTTGAATTACTTGGACTACTTTTTGTGGGCTAAAATATGCTCGAGAAAATAAAATTTTTCATTTTTTAAAGAGAGGCTGAAAATTACTGCGCAAAAAATAAACTCGTAAAGGTATTAACTTTAAACATACAATGTTCTCAACTTTAAGTGTTGTGTATAAAAAGAGAGAGCTTTTATAGGATCAAAATTTGACTCTTAAAGCCTTTTTGGTGGCCCCGGTGATATTGCTTATTAGAATAGAGGTGTTCTCAGAGACAAAAATTAAACAGTGCTTCGACCCCAATCGTTTCAACTCAATATAATCAATGATTAAAAATTATGGGAAGAATTCAGTTTTTGAAAAATTTCTCATAACTTATATTAATTACCATCTTAAATCACATACTAAAGTACTCGGCTGTCAAACTTTCGTATGATCTCAGAGGACAGGTAAAACCGCCAAAAATGGGTTTTTCACATTCATCTCAGTCTAAATGACTCTCACAGGAAAAATGAATGGCAACAGAATCAATCATTTTTTCATTTCCATAAAAAAAAAAGTTTATCAGTTTTTCGAATAAAATGCTTTTCAAAGTCAAAAAAGTTGCTTATCGCCTTATTTTATTTTATTTTTTTTAAATTCATTTTTTACTCATTTTTTTTTTTTTTTTGAAAGATATTGTTTCAGCATGTTCATTTTATCGATTGTTCTCCATTTTCTCTCCTTATGTATATGACTTTTGTGAGAAAAATTGTTTTGTATAATATTCTTCAACTTTCAATTTCCTATCAAAAAGGTTCATTCCTTTTTTAGTCTTAAGATGTATGGGATGCCAGAAAAAGTTTCTAATACATCTCAGTGAGAAGTTAAAAACTGTGTCGATACCGTGATATCAAGTATGGATATTCTTTCAGCCATCTATAGATTTATCACTTACAGAAACAACAAAACATGCACATAAAGATATCATAACCTCAGCATTTAGAGAAATGTGTTCTAAATATTCCGATTACACAATATTTTGTACAGATGGCTCTAAAACTGATGTCGGAGTAGGCTGCTCTATCTTCAGTGATTCCGAGGATTTCGATACAGTGTTATTCCCTCTTCCGCCCTTTTTAAACATTTTCTCCGCTGAACTTTTTGCACTGAACCTGTGCATAGAAACTACTGTCCACTCTTATCCTAAGACACTTATCTGCACAGATTCGTTATCCGCTCTAACAGCCTTACAAAACTGTCATAGAAAAGATCAACATCCATACGCAATGCAAATAGTATCTTTACTCTCTCGAGGCTATAATGAAACAGTATTAGCTTGGGTTCCGGGACATAGGGGAATCACTGGAAACGAATTAGCTGACCTTACAGCTAAAAGCGCAGCCGAATGGTTCCCATATCCCAACATTCCTATTCCCCCGTCAGATTTCCGCTCACTAGTCAAATTTGGCACACAGGACAAGTGGTCCTTAATATGGCAACACACTCCATCCACAAATAAACTTCGAGGTATCAAAGATAACACTGAGCCCTGGCATAAAACCTCACTTAGAAACAATAGGAGAGAAGAGGTCTCTCTTTGCAGACTTCGCATAGGTCATTGTGCCCTGACTCATTCTCATCTTCTTTCTCAAACTGCCCCACCCCTTTGTCCTGTGTGCTCCATTCAGCTGACAGTAAAACATATTCTCGTCGAGTGCCCAAAATACAGCTCCCATGGACGACAGCTCCTTTTACCCGAATCCCTCTCTGATCTCCTCGAAGACTCAGAATCCACCATTCGATCACTTCTCAGCTTTCTAATCTCAACTGGCCTCTCCAAACAGGTCTAACTCTCTAAGCTCGTGTCTCTAGCCTCAGTGGCTGTACACGGCACGTATATAAAAAAAAAAAGTATCAGCAGTTCTTTAGTTTTGCATTTTAGGGGGGGATGGAGTAAATATCCAATCTACGAGAAAAGTTATCGTATATTAAATGAAGTAATTTTTAATTTCCAATAAAATAATTGTATTCGTTTTTTTGATTTAGTGCACCGCAAGATCGAAATTAATTCCTTGTTTAATCTGTTGAAATGAATTTTGAATTTGTGACACACTAAATCCACAAAATGAATATTCTTTTTGAGAATTGAATGAAAATTAATTCATTTTGCTTGTGACCGATTTCCTCGTAAGTGCTATATTTACTAGGAATAATGCATAAACTGTTGGTAACGCGTGTAAGCATTAAATCAGGAACATTTTTTGGGATTCAGTCGCATCGTACGTAAAAAATGGTTTGAACATTTTTTGTAGAAAATTGAAAATATATAATAAATTTACGCGTAATCGTTCTCCTCATAAGCATCATATATGATATAATAAATGAGAGAAACTTGCTCAAATGCACTTCTTATTGAAATATCTCTCATAAATGAACCGATGAATGACTTTTTTGTCCTTTGTAAGCATTTTACTGGAAAAATGAATATCATCTTTTTTTGTCAGAAATCATAAAACAATCAGTTTTGCTTCCCTGCATTTCTCTGGTAAGTGTTATATTGGCTGATATGAATGTCAAAAAGCCATTTCTGGGTGAAGGTCATTCTTTAGGATCATACGAAGGTTTCGCTGTTGAGAATTTCAACGAATTTCTCAAAAACTAAATCCTTCATGTAATTTTTGAAGATTAAGAACGTTCACTTTACGCATCTTTCATGATGGCTGATCCTTATTGACCACGGTTGGGGTTGCGGACATTGCATACTTTCATCTATGAGGACTTTTCCGTCCAAAATCAATAGTACTCATAGGAACGAGTTTTGACCCTTTAAGGGCCTCTCTCTAGGTTGTTCCAAATTTCAATTTTTTTCAAAAAATGAAAGACTCCAGATGGGCTGTATTTTGGCTATTTCAGACTCAAGAGCAAAAATATGCTCAATTTTTAACCTTCAAGACTTTCCGAAACATCGCATTGTTGCTGGAAAATGGCTTTGTATAGATGTTTCAGCATTTAAAAGCTCAGACTTACGAAACGTGTGAGGAACAAAAATGAAGCATATTTTATCGCTTGGGTCCGAAAAAGCCTAAATTATGCTCATACTGTGCGCACGACCAATAAATTATATGTACATTTGTTTTTCATTTTTGAAAAGAATAAAATGTAATGCTTTTTGAAAAAAATATAAAAACGGATTAGACGTTCTGAATTTAAAGAAGATTGGCAGATGAAATTTTTTTCGCTCTTTAAACGATAGAATATATTTCGAAACGTAAAAAAATTTCTTAATTGCTCGATTTTTTATATGTTTAAAACTGCGACTTGATTTTGGAGGGAAAAGGGGTTGAAAATTTGGTTATAGGACTAAAATTTTTATGATTTCTTTTTGAAGTCATTCGACAACTCTTGTGACCCCGCTCGTTCACTTTTCGTAAAAAATCGAAATTTGGCCCATCCTCCCCTCACCCTTTATAGACCACACTTGGAGTTGAGGACATTACATTCTTCAAGACTTTCGATGAACGGAAATCAGTTGTTAGAAGTGGACGAAGTTACTCATTGCCGAGTTTTATTGAAATCAAAGGCTATTGAGGTCCACTTTCTCAGTTCTTTTGTACACGCTGTAAGAGTAAATACGATATAGAAATTGGTAAACCTTTGATTACGAGCGAAAGAATAAGAATTTGATCGAAAAATGCGATAGTTTGCGGCGATGTTAATTTACCACCAGAACACCGGCAGATACGACTTCCATTTTCGTCACTTCTGCGAAGATAAGGTTGAACGATATAAAACTGGACAGTCATCGCGAACCCGTTTCTAGACGTCTAAAAGCGGGACGAAAGAAAATTACTCGCTTAAGTGTGATACGTGATAGAGCGGTGGGGGCGAAGAAAATCGTTCGCGGTAAATTTAGCTTAACAAAACGTCAAAATAAACGAATCCGAGGAAATGGACCCGTTCGCGTTTTAACGTAAGATGCGACCTTAATGCATCCTATAGGTACAATTCCAGATTCAGACGATGCTGGCGATAATCACGATAAAGGTAATGATAATGGTTCGCCAACTGACACGAAAATGACAGGGCAAAAAGATCTTACTGAATAATCTTGACAAATGGATGAAACGATTACTGTTATAAGAAGAAAAAAAACCAGGTGTTGGTATAAACACGCTGTTTGCGGGATTTGTTCGTCAACGAGTCACAAATATGCTAACAATAAAGACGGTGAAAAAAATCTGGCTAGTTTGAGTGATATTCGCGCCACTGCCACTATAGTCGTAGTCTCGTGTAGGGTAAAAGTGTTTTTTTTAGGAGAGGCGGGGGGAGTTCAAATCTCGATTGATATACTTATTTATCAGCTTGTGAAATTTAAATGATGAGAAGTCAAACACAGAACACGCATTTGTTTCCTTTTTTAAGGTATATGCTTGATTGTCATTCATAATCGTTCACGATTATACTGGACTGAATGATTTAATGATTTCCGAAATATTTTGAAACTAAAATCAAACACGATGTAAAAAACGTAGGAAGAATTGCAGCTTCGTAATAGATAATGTGATTCACGAGGAGTAAATATGCTTTTGATTCGGTTCAGCTATAAAACTAGTTTAAAGGTGATTTGTGCGCAGAGTGCGGCTAGTTCAAAACCAGATCGAAAAATTCTAACGTAAATAAATTTATACTTATTAATAATTTATCTGATTTAACTGTCGAGGCTGATGTTTGTGAAGACACTTGAAACTAAATATTCATCTCTACTTTGGGTTGTTTTAAAAATTGCCAAATCACTTGATAACATCATTTGTGAAAGAGATTTGGGAATCGCCTAATCTCTACGAATCTAACTTTCTATTAAAAAATTCTAATGAATAAATGTGAACTCAAATTGAAAAATTTATGACTTGATGGTACGAAAAATTTTAGAGTGACTCGCACCACATTATTCGAAAAGAATTTTGAAAAATCTGTCGACATTTTGATATTGTAACGAATTGCTGAAATTTTGTATCTTACCTCTGCTGTTAACGAAAACCTTGAAATTTTGAGCCATTAGGATTTCTTTTATAGATGTAGACTTATTAAATCTCCAAAAAACTTTAACGATCATCGCGAAACTAGATCAAAATCTGAGAATTACTGGTGGATCATCAGACAGTGCAAGCTCAATACATATAAGTCGATACGATTACTAAAGATGGAAAGTATCTTAAATCCCAAATCCGACATTACAAGTTATTTTGGAAGGGAGGTGAAGGGGTCAGCTTTTCAAAAAGAAAAAATGAGCTAAAAATTTATAATGTAGAATTTTTAAGAGTTATAAAATGTTTAGAAAATTAATCAAAATGGAAAAAATGTCTAAAAAATTATCCAAACATCAAAAAAATTCTATACAATAATAAAATCTTCCGGAAAAAATTTATTAAAAAAAAAATGAAAAATTTCCGAACATGAAAAGTTATAAAATGCCAAAAAATATTCAGTACATATGTTTAAAAAAAAAAACGTAAGCAGCCATGCCGCATTACTGGAGCTGAGTTTTTAATTGGAGATTGTTTTGATTTACTCATAACCTTGCTTAACCATTCATGACTACAGGCCACACCCAATACCAAGTTGGAAAACCCCTACCCTATCCTTTCCAAAAAACACTTAAGAAGTTGAATTTGCACAAATGTAGTTTTTTTTTGCCATGAAATGATCATGTGAACACATATTTCTCAAATTATAACTATTTGAAGATGTTCAAATTATCTTCAAATCTTGATAATCCGCCATTTTGGATCCATTTTGACTCAAAATTTAAGTGGTTATATTCTGGTCACAAACTAATCCTACACACAAAGTTTGACCATTCTAGGCCGATTTGGTGATGAGATATGGAAGATTCATGAAATTTCCTGCAGCAATTTCCCCTCCAAAAGCCGTTTTTTGCTCTAACTCCCCTCCAAAATCACTGAGGAAGCTAAAATCAAAATACGTTTGTCACTTGGGCTCATTTTATCATATGACACAGCAATAAAAAATTTTCGACCCCTCCTGTACCCCCACCACTATTTTAGGTTGATAACCCCGCCTTCCCCCCTCCAACATCATGTATGGAAGTGAATTCGGGATATAGTATACAACTTATCCCCAATAACCATATGAATTCATATTAATTACATTTTTACCAACTTGAGGCTCCTCAAGCTCTACTCAAAATTTTGATAATCCGCCATTTTGAATCCATTTTGATCCAAATTCAAGAGGTCATATTGTGATCACCAACTAACCTCACACACAAAATTTGACCTCTTTAACTTGATTTGGTGGGGAGATATGGAAGATTCAAGAAATTTCATGACTCAAAACTTCCCTCCTCTCAGTATGCACTTAAGAAGCTGAAATTTGGATATGTTAGTGTCCGTGACTCACTCTTTCATAAGAGATCAAAAAACGAAAAATTTGAGCTATTTGCCTCTTCTCCAGCCCCGCTCAAAATTTGAGTGATCCACCATTTTGAAAGTTTTCGAAAAAACAAAAAAAAACACTTCTGCGCATTTTCAAGAAGAGTCTCTCACCAAATTTTGAGCGAATTTTATGAATACTAGCCGACGCTACGCGTGGGGAAAAAAATATATATATACCAAAAAGTTGGACATATGCCAGATGATTACAGATGGTCTGAAACGCAAAGATTTGAAGACCCCACTCTCCCCCGACCTTCCCTTCCCAAATCAGGTAGGCTGTAATAGCTATCGTTTTGTTAAAAACTCAGCTAAAAAGAATGAAGTATTTTTCTGCTCTTCAATCTCTTTTTTCAAATTTCTTGTTCACAACTTTTTTCAAAAAAAAAATCATCCGAAAAGAAATATTTTGTCTGCAAAACTCTAAAGTCATTTCCCCCAGACCTAATTGTACCTTTTCGCGTTGCTGAAACTCCTGAATGCGACTTCTTTTTGTAGTTTTAGAATCATCAGCCATGTTTGAATTTCAACTGTTCTCCTCGACTCTAAAGCAATTCTCAAAACAAAACGTTTGACTTCACTTCCACTCCTAATCAGTTATCAAAGCTTTTCCCAGCCTCTTACTTCAGTCTAGAATGGTCAAGTTCAGCTCTCGACTCTACTTGATTCTGGAGTGTTATTTTCAAGCGTTATGTATGGCTAAAACAGTTGTTCTCTATAGATACTGGATGAGAGGATTTAGGAATCAATGCAAATCCTATTTGATAACTCCAAAGTCTTATCGCGTTTTTGATTTTTTTCATTTTTACGAAATTAATTCTAAAAACGAGTAAGAAAGCTATAACATTCTAATTTAATTTGATTTATTTTTCAACCATCATAGGCGAACTTTTCATCGATTGATTAATTGATTCCAATTTTTACGAATAAACTAAATTTAGGCCCTCGGGCCATCCTTAACAGTCCTAAATCACTCGCCGAAGTTCTCAACAACTATGCAGCAATAATTTCCCTCCTCACCTTCCTCAAAAGAGCCAATCTTTTACACTTAATCTAACCACCTTTAAATATCACGTACCTCTGGCCTAAGCAGCAGCATACGGCACAAAACAAAAAAAAAATCATTTAAATAATTTAAAATAATAATGTAAGACAGAAAAAATTTTCTGGAGTAATTTTTTTTTTATTTTTAATCTTAACTGCTCAAGTTTTTACGCTACCACCTGATAATTAATATGAATAGGAATTGCAATACGTTTTGAACCAACCTCCTCAATACATGGCTGATGAGGAAAATTTCATTGACTAAATCATCATTTTGTCGATCTTGAAGTAAACAACGATACGACGTAGATCTTGAATTTTTTTAGCTGAAGAGGAAGTTGCCAGGTATGCTTACTTTAAATAATACCAGTATATGTAACAGGTATAAGGAGAGAAGTTGAAAAAAAGAGCCTTTAAACACATACCGCACCAAATTGAAAAAAAAAACTCTTAAAACAAGCGTAATTATTATTAAGGTGGATACGAAGCGCAATAATTTTGTATTACTTATTATTAAGAGCGCGCAAGAATGAAAGTTACGTCGTCGTAAAATTCATAAAATTCGTTATAGTAATAGAAAGTGCATAAAACATGAGCGGGGAATCGCTTATGTGTAAGCATAAAGGTAAAATTTTATACGAACAATGGTACTTTACGAGTTTATTTTGTAGTTATTACGACGCCGAGCAGAATAATTTTAAGGTTTAAAGAATAGGTACGGTACGTAGATGTACGCGTTCGAGCTATAATATATTTCCATATTACAGACTAATCATTTCGCCAAGTTCGAGTCTACCTAGCGATGGTTTTATTCTTTTTTCTGAAGTTTTATCGTTTTTTTTTTTTTTTTTTTTTTTATTATTATTGAGGTGCCGCAAAGGTTTTGCATTTTGGTAGAAAAGACGATTGTGAAGTATTGTACCTACCGAATACCGATCGCGTTTATTTTATTCGATCATTAAGATTGAGATAGGAATAATTACTAAGTAAAGGAAGCGATGCCGGTGCGTGGGCGCGTACTGTTGTATGGTAAGTACAGGTAGAGAAGGCAACCGCATCGCCAACATCTCATCATTTTCTACTACGATCTTTATCCATGGGAAGATCGGCTGACATCGGATAACATCGTGACTACTAAAAAAAAAAAACACACCTAGTCTTGATCTAATTATACGTAAGCATGTCAATCGTTTGTTATCGGACTGGAGGCGAATTTTCGAACTACTGTCCCCGTTCGAAGTTTCGCATCGATGTACGAGCGAATGCAAATGTACGCGGAGTGAAAAAAATGACATCTCGATGGCACCGTAACACGATGGTCGTTGGTGTACGACGCTGCTTAGCCTGGCGAATGGCAATGCGAAAGAGGAATTTTTGGTACGGAATTACGCGACCAGATATCGATATCTGGTGATTCGGTTTTATTTCACACTTGATCCGTATCATTATAAGTGCATTGTAATAACACGTTCACAGCTTTGGATTCGTGCGGTACGGTTACTAAACGCCCAGCACGACCCAAACAGCGCAGACCTATATACATGACAAGGGCCTTCGCTTCTCTTCCTTATGAATAAATTATTCAAAATCGTGAATTATAAATTTCCCCGTCCGAGTTTATTATTTTCCTTTCAACGAATGTCATGCTACGCGCTAACAAATAAGCGCAAAACGTGCTAACCAATTGTCCGAAATTTACGCCACCGCGTATGCCTACTTGGTTTTTGCAATGGTCGCGGATACGCGAGTCGCGAACGAAGGCTTAAACTTTACTGTAGGTGTTAGACGATGCGATGCGCCGCGCCGCCGACACGAAGTCGCTTATACGGGGTCTGGGTGGCGTGCTAGCAGTTTTGGGTGAATTTCATCCTTTTCAGCTTCGGTAGCGAGATAAGTCACGCGAAAATTCTTTCATTCGTTTATCTACACGTAAGCCATCGGCCAAGGTACGTTGTAGCTTGATTGAAACATTAGTTATATTTTAATTACGCGACCACGGGTGGGGAGGGAAAAACCTAACGGGTAATGTGTTTGATTTAGTGCGTTTCATTACGGACGTAACGTGCTAATAAATAATGGCCGGCCGAACGTATAAAAAAAAGACATTTCCGAGGAAATGAATTAGCAGCTCAATAAATAATGGATACCCGCGAAGTAGGTAAATTATGAGTAGATACGATGATTAACTGCTTCGGCACTTTTATATATCAAAATCCAACAACTCACCGAGCAAAATTAGAAAATTACTTTATTGGCGACACTTATTAATTTTTCAGTTTGTCTTCGTCTATTTAGAGTCAGTGATAGTGTGTGAAGATTTTAGAAGATTAAGCATGGAAAAAATGCCCTTAGTTGAAATTTTCATCTTTACGATGTTTTCCTAAAAGTATTTAAAAATAAGATTTTTAAATCGTTGATTGATTTTGTCATTCCTGGAAGTGAGACCGATTTTTTTTAATGTAGAAAATATGACTTTGATAGTAATTTTAAAAACTTGAAATTCATCTGCAGACCATTTGTTTTTTTCGGAGAAAAACTTCGAAAAAGATCATGCCTGGTTCTCAGTATGTTCTATAATTTGGAGAATTTTTCAGATTTTTTTAGCGTGTAAGAAACAATTTGCAAACGTATTACCTATTTCTTATTTTTTGTTCCATGCAAGATTGTAGAATTACATTGTTGGTAATTTTTGTCAATTCTGCGTGTACGTACACTTGCATCTTTAATAATATTTTGTGCCTTTGTAAAATCATTTGAACTGTTTTTCAATTAGAAAATTTTATGTCCGTTTTGGACTTTTGGGGCTGCGGTTTCCATATTTGAATAATTCATATTAAACACCAGAGCCAGAGCAAAGATATATCAATAGGACGGGTTTTGAAAATTATTTTCACAACGTGCGTTTTGCTAGTCTACATCCAAAGTAGGGGGGAGGAGAAGGACGAGGAAAAACTTTTTAAGAGGCTTGCATTTTTTATTGCATAAAAAATTTGTTAATGTACTTCAGGATATAATTTAGGATGATAAAATTTTTTCGTATTGATCCATACCAATTGAGTAGTTGCTATCAATTAATTGTGAATTTTTTTTTTTGATATAAGAAATCCATTTTAGTATAAATTTACACTACGACTCTTATTATAGAAGAATAATACGATTTAACAACATTTGAATATTCAAGCAGGAAATACAATCGAAATGATGTATATTCCCAGCCATGTAAAAATTGAAGGTAACGACAAAGTCGACCACCTCGCAGAAACAGCTAGTAATACTTCTTCCATTCAAATTTTTACCCCCACAGACCTCAAATGTTACTTCACATTAATTACCACCCAAAAATGGCAATCAGAATGGTCCTACCAAAACACATCCAAACTCTTCACCCATAAAAAATCAGTTATACCATGGAAACACCTCGACCATTTAGATCGGAAAAGCGAAATAACAATCAGCAGACTACGACTTGGTCACTCTAGGCTCACACATAGTTACCTTTTCGAAAAGCTTCCACCACCAATCTGCAACCTATGTCATCAACAAAATACCACTGTCAACCACCTTCTCTTTCTGTGTCCAAAATTGAACGATATTCGAAAATCACTAAGAATCATACAAGAAATAACCGACAACCCACAAAATATTCATAACATTTTGACTCTTTTACAACGATGCGGCCTTCTATTTAAAATTTAACCATCCTAGAGGTGACGTGATAACCAAGGCAGTTAAAAACGCCAAAAAAAAAACATTTAAAAAAGTAAGCTTATGTTGAGTTTCTGAACCCCACCCCCCCCTCCCCATCCACCAGTGACTATGGCTCTGTTAAGCCAAAAATTTATAATACTTGCGTAGTTCGTACCTTAACGTCTTATAAGAGGTGAAAAAAATTTGGTCATGGTCGTACTCAAGAGGGAGTTAGGCTTTTTGACTTGAAGCTTTCACAAAAATTATTCAAAAATTATTTTTAACCGTATAAGGGACAAAATTCTAATTTTTAAGGCTAAGCGTGATTATACGTAGTACATATACATATTACGATATACCTAGCTAAGTATAATTGTTTTTAATAATTTTTTTTTTCAAACCTATTTCTGTTTAGAATATTTTCTTGTAGGATCATTGTATGTTTGTAATGATTTTATTGGTTTTTTTTCCTGTAGAATTTTTATTAAAAATGATAGGCAGCATGAAAGGATGTAAATTACTCTAAATTCGGTGGGAAAAATATGTTCATGAGAATATCTAACATTATTGTTTATGTATTTTTGTTATATTAACTTACCATGTAAAGTGACTCTTGGGTAGAGGCATGCGATGAAGTGGGGTTTTGACGCCAAAAACTATTTCCCTATCATTAACACCCCGATTATTTGACAATTCTCCGTATTATTTGACACACGAACCCTTTTCAGATAATTGATTTTTTTTTTTTAAATAAGTTGAGGACTGATTTAAAAAAAAATAGTTTCTTTTTATGCATGTACTTACCTATTTTTAAGTTTCAAAAAAATTACTTTGGTAGATATACATATAATGTAAGGGTTTATAAATATTTTATTTACCTTTTTCCCAATAAAAAAGCATTTAAAAAAATTCTCCGTATTATTTGACGGACCTCATTCCCCAATTACATCAAATAATCGAGGTTCGATTGTACTTCAATTTTTTTGTTCATGATCTCATGTTAAAGAGTTGGTTGAAGATACCAACTTTTCGGAATTTCAGCTTCTCAAGTAAATTTGAAAGTGAGTTGGAGCGAAAGATGGCTTTTTGAAGAGATTTTGTATCATGAAATTTCTTGAATCTTTCAAAATTTCTCATCAAAACGACCAAAATGTGTGTGTGAGCTTGACTGTAGACCAAAATATGATTTCAGGAATCAGTATCAAATTGGCAGAAATGGTGGATGGTCGAAGTTTGAGAACATTTCAGGCAGTTGGAATTTTGTGAAAATACGCTTAGGCGATTCTTGTGGGAAAGACGTAGTCTTACGTATTTTAAATTCAACTTCTCACGTGATTTTGGAGATGATGGTGAAGTTTTCAGTATCTGCACTATACTCTATATGGATGTAAAGAGGTTAACAACATTTTTTGCAAATTTGAATAAACCTTCATTAGAAACTCATCTCTAGTGAGATCGAGAAAGGAAGTTGTTCTATACTCGTAGGTACTTGATTGTTTAAAAATATGAATCTATTTTTCCATGATCATTTATGAATTAGCACAAAAAAAATGTTAGGTATTTATGACTAACTTGTTGAATCAATTTTGGAATCTTTGTATCCCTAGCTCGGAAAAATCTGAAAATTTGTAGAACAAAATATTGAGCACCACACGTATGATTTCTGGAACGTTCTTCCATGAAAATGGCGGTGTACAGAGCAATTTGAAGTTTTAAAGAAAATCGAAAAATTTGGTAGGGTGCTCATCCAAAATGTTTACCTATACCTACATACCAGATTCGAAGTTGATGGTATGTAAGTGGGTCATTTGAAGAGTGTTTCGATTTAGGGGTGTTTGACTTGGCGAATACAATTCTCTTCTTTACTCAAGTGGCAGCTCCCTCAGGGATGACCTAAAAAAATCAATTATCTGCTTAAAAATTATATTTCATGAATTCTTATTCATAACTACTGTGAAAATGAAATTTCCTGTCGTGGGCATTTCCACCATGCTTAATATGCTAGAGCCTTGGCTTAAGATTTGTCAAAACTACCGTTCTTTTAAGCTTTTGCCGATTGAGCTAAATAAACAATTTATGTTCTCGCGCCTCTCACGCTAAGGCGGACCACCGATCATGTAGCTGCCGGTAGATGAAGTATTTCCCTTCCTTATTAGCGAACTACACGGTATGCTCGAATAAACCGGATTATTAGATCAGTTCAAATCGAAATCTAAATTTTTAATCCTATTAATAAGGTGTAGAGGAGATAAGTGAACGCGTTTCATTATGAGCCTGAGAAAAGATAAAAGTCACGCGATTTATTTCTTCAAATTATCTCGGAATATACTTTGCCTACGTACTAAATTTAAATCATCGATGTTTGTATTTATTTCGGAATATGAAGAAAGCCTGTTAGAAACAATCGTGATGGACTATTTGAAGTAGATCAACCTATCATTACGGCAGGACGAGTGTTAAACCTTCATCAGGCGCACACTGTGTAGCAGAAAATAATGAAAGAGCACACACCGTCACTTATTCCGTGGGAATATGTTGCTTTTTCTTTTCTTACATTATAACTATTAAATCACGATGGACCAGATTTCCCATCTAAGTCGATACATATATATATGAGTTTTTTTTTTTTGGAACACGAAAAACACGCCAAAATAATGGTAAATTTTTTTTTTTAATTAACCGGCGCGACCGAGCGAATATTACTAATTCTCTTAAAGGTGCAGTCATATATATAGCGCGTTTATCAGCATATATATCTATCTACATATGGTTTATTAAAGGTGAGCGTGAGGACATCGGCGTAAACAGAAAATAATATGAATGGATAGTTGAACTCATAAACGAAACAAGTCATAGGGCAAAGCTATAGATCACATTCGGTTATATAATAATTCATTTCGCGTACTTGCCGTAGTAATGTGACAGAAACCCAATTATAAAAAAATAACGCTGACATTCAATAATAATGATATATGTTTCATCTTCGGCTTCACCGAACTAGTGTAAAAAAAATACCGATAACAAATTGTATCGCGCATATAGGATGTAACCAAATCAAGTTTATAGTATAATTGGTGGAAAAATCTCGGCTACGGAATCGTATAGAAAAGTAGCGTTAGAATGAAGTAAAAAAAAAAAAAAAGAAATCTGGTCGACATTTATAAATTTTTAACCTTACTCTTGCGTTGGTAAATTAAACGTCAATGCCATAAATTACGATTATAGTTCAAAAAGTCGCTGACCTAATAAGTCGGATTCCAAAACTTTGGTATAACTTATGGTGTATTAAATTGCATATATTTGTAACTCCGAGAGTGTTGACCAAATAACCGAGACGATTTATTTTGAAAATTGTTTCCGAATTTTTAAGAAAGTGGTTTCTTCTATAATTTGCCAAGTCCACTTTTCCACTTATCTTCGGTATAAATAGTAAAAAGTCATTATTCTTATCGTTCGAAATTATCACCAAATGTTCTATCAGTTATTCCATATCCAGTTCGTATTCATTTGGGGAAATTTGTCTGACCGAATTTCAAGTTTTCTTCAAACTTTAGTGACGATAAAAAAAAAATGGTAGCTGTAGTGTCCAATACCTGAAATAGGGAATGAGGTACTTCCGCATCGTACTCCAGGTATTTATACCATTATTGAGCCCCTGAAAAGTTTTCTAGCTCCAAAAGTACTTTGTTTAAATTCTTTATTTATTTAATGTTAATCCGTCACTTCACGCATTCACGTAGCTAATCGAATATAAGTTTTCATAAAGGCTGAAGATTGATTGGGTTGAAAAATTTTTAAACTTCTTTTGGCAAAATTTCTTGCTTTAATGATTTTCTCGAGAAAAGTAAAGAATATTTTCATCTGAAAAAGCATAAATGAGTACATGTATAGGACGTAAATAATAATTTTAAATCCCATAAATATGTGTTAGAAATTACCCGTTGTTAGTGACGAGTTAGCCCCTATATTAAAAAAAAATTGAGATCTATGTAAAATGATGTATTTTGCCTCCAACTTGACGAAGAAACCTCACAAGGAAACCACATGAGTTGAATGGTGGTATTATCTCATCAATATAATAATTTCTTGACCAGAAAAAAAAATTTTTTTCACTCTTTAGGCAACAAAATATGACTTCGAAACGTGAATAACTTTTCGATTGTACGATTTTTTTTTTTTTTTTTAAATTTTCAAAACGATGACTTCATTTTGAAGGGGAGATCTAAAAATTGGGTTAGAGAACTGAAATTTTCATGACGTTCTTTCAGTGTCATTTAGCAAATATTGGGACCACCTCTCTTCCTCTCTTCGCTTTTTGAAGAAAATCGAAATTCGGCCCATCGTAGTATGCAACTTCATAAATCTCCAACTGCAGAGAAATCTCCATAAAAACATCATCCTTTCCTTATCTATGAGGGGGTGAGACTACGTTAAATGAAATCAGAAAATAATGGGACATACGGTATATTACGAGCTATATCTCCCTTAAGGCACTATAACCTGGGTAGGGAAATACGCTATGTTTGATCCGTATTACTAGTGTTGTAATTTTACATTGTTTCATCATATAAAGGAGAATCTTTGCAAGTATTTTCAACGTATTTTGATAGAGCAAAGCAAAATGAATTGAGGAATCTTTGGGCATCTTCTTTTCGAAATGCCATTTGCTTAAATTAATGTAGTTCAAACTTATAGGAAGGATAAAAGCATAGTAGAAAGTAAAGAAAATTGAAAGAAATTGATCAAAGGCCCAAACTGATTGTAAATATAATATTTATGTTAAGAAGTTCTTTCAAATTAAAGAGAAGTATTCAACTGACCCAAAATAGATTTTAAAGAACAAATTTTCATAAAAAAAAAAAAACAACGAACGCTGATGGATCAAAGATGACATATTGCCATACCTGAGGCCATACCTGAGTTATAGTGCCCTACCTTCATAACTTTCCAGTTACAAACCTTTTTTGGAAAAAAAAAAAAATGGTAAACCTATTGAGGACATCACGGGATTCCGTATGCTTTTATTTAAATTCTGTCGTGTTTGGGATGGGGGGAGGGAGCAGTGGCAGTGCATGAGTTATCATTGAGTGTATTCGCTAATCATAGACTGTATATTGTACGTACAAATACCTATTATAGGCACTCTATATTGAAAATTAATTTTTGTAAGAAAAATAAATGTGATGGGGAACGGGGGGGGGGGTTAATTTGTTCATTCATGAAAAAAATGTAACAAATTGACTGTCATCAGTAGGAGGATGCATAGAACGTTGCATACTTACGGTGCAGTAGCAATTTCGCATATAATGGCCGTTTTTAGCAATTGGAGTCTTTGTAACTCACACACGTATAAGGCAGATGCTTGCTCTCAATTTTTTAAATTTTTGTATTAATGAAATTTTTTTTTTTTTATTAAATAAATTGAAAAAAGAATGAAAAAACTCAGAATGCAAGAAAGGTGATGATGTGATGTGTACTAAATATTATATTTTTCCGATAATTTGAGAATGATTTGTTATTAATTTTTTTCCTTTTCCCCTCTTTTTTCGACTGTAATTGATGATTACAGCGATTGCGTTGAATAACCAGTACTGTGGGGGGAGAAAGGGGGAGGGGGGTTAATTTTTGTATGAATCTCGGGTCTGCCAGTGTTAATCTATGAACACTAATCTTAGCTTATTTGTGGTTAATGAGCTTCTTCTTTTTTACTTGAGTTTTCGCCTTTGAGTATTAATATAGTGATATGGAGAGATAAAAGTGTAGTTCCATCAGGGTTTTGATAGATAGCGCAGCGCCAACTATGAATTGTGCACTTGGTGTGCACTTACTGGGCAATACCGTGTAAGATTGTACATTACGACGCGTTTTCAGGTTTGCTGCATGACGTCAGAGATTAGCGAGAAAAGAGGAGTGTTGGATGAGTACCAATCAGCACTTTCCGTTTCCGTCCGACCTCTAGTAAAGGGACGTTGGTGCCTTGTTGGTGCACATTAAGTGTACAATTCGCATTTGATATAGCGCCCTCTATCAGGTCCCTTGATGCGTAATGCTAAGAGTATGGCTTTTATCTCTCCATATTACTATATTAATACTCAAAGGTTTTCGCTCAACATTCACTCCACCCTTTTCCTAAAAAATTATCGTTCATTCTGAGGGCTCAAAATTACATTTGCCGCCTTTAGATGTACTACGAATGATTTTATTTATGCCCTTCTTCTTCCCGTACCTTTTTCAATAATCAAAATATTCGGACGCTGCGGTATTGAGGAAAAAAAAAAGATACCGCTAATTTATCTGACACTGGGATTACCGGGTAATCTTTGAATTGAAGCTGGAAGCGATAAAATATTACTTCGTCACCGAAGAACGACATCGGTGACTGTTTATAGTATTTACTCGATTCTTTGTGGCGGTAAAAGTAAAAATATTACGGTAAGGTTTACTCGTTCGAATGCAGATATAGGCGTACCCGAGGATGGGGAATCTGTATCATCGCTGACGGAACGAAGGTGAAGCGGAAAACGCGTACGAATAATAAAAATAGGTATAGAGACCAAAAAATCGGGGGTGCATATAAAACACCAAATTAAAAGCCGTCGCCGCTGATGACTTGTACATTCTATTGTGTAGATAATAGTGGAATTTTAAAATATGGATCATATCGTGTCACTGGGTTTTGTATTTAATACGGATCGAGGTCTAATCTGATACACCTACTGTCGGAGAAGACCTTATATATTATTGTTGCGAGTCAAACCTTTTTCTTTCTTAAACGAGGGAAGATTTTAGCCTTATACCCGTAGCCTGGAGCTGGTAGTCTCGTACGTCGTATAAAATACCTGCTGCAGTATTTCGGCGTACACGTATATATCACATATAAATGCCATACATTTAGCTAGCGTGCAGCATTTAGCGTCCGTATGTCTATGTATGGGTGTGCCCTATGCTGTACGATTCTAAGATACGGTGAATAGGCTTTTCTCGGATGTTTTTGAAAAAGGTGGTCTCGAAAATCGGTGGAAAATAGGCAACGCCCGATAAATAATTTTTCGCAAATTTTACACATCAGCGACGGTATTACAATGGTGAATATACATAATACCCGTGTGTACGTGGCTGAACTTTGTTACCTCTTTGGTTACGCAGTACGTTAAATTAAGTCTTTGGGTTAGATGACGTAAATCTTTTTACGCTAGAATATTAATTGGATTACGCATTACGGTTAAAGGCGGCGAAAAGAACGCCGCGAATTCACCACTCGTCGTTTTTTTTGTGTGTGTGTTCCGTGTGCTTTTCGATTACGATATATTTGTTCGCGAGTTGAGTCAACATTGTTGCTTGAATTGGCGCGACATTAAAATTAAAAAAGGAAAAATAAACGCTGGCGTAGAATTTTCGACACACCTCGATTGGCTTAAAGTATTAGTGTCTGCGGATGAACCATTAGCGAACTGCGGTACCGAGTATACTATTTTAATAACGTCGATATCGAGCAGATGATGTGAAAAAATATATATCACTGTTCGATGTAATAATGATCTCGCGTAAATTAGATATCTTAGGTGTTTTCTTTATTCCGCAGCGCAACGTTACACATGAAACGAGTACCTGTAAGACGAGTACGCCGAGTTGAAATTTCCTTTTATTTGTGAAGGAAAAAAAAGGTCGCTTTCGAATCGCGACGGTTATTAAGTTGGAAATGAGCTAGGCGGTATTCGCATTATTTTTCGTAATTTACTTTTCGTGTAATAAGGCGTTTTTATAAATGTTCGTACTTAAAATGTAATATTTGCAGTGGTCGAGTTGTCCGAAAGTAATGGCGCGTATTAAAAGACTTCGCCTACTTGAATTTTATTCCCATTTATCGTGAACTTTTTCTTATTTCTGTAATGTCTTTGACGATTTGCCGAATAAAATTGTTTCGATTTTGGGTGGTATCTGGTATACATAAAATATCGATATATCAACGCGAAGTGTTACATTCTCCCTCTCATTAGGTCGTTATCTTTCTTCTGTATTCGCTTACGAGCCAATCAGTAAATACGTGTATGTATTTATTTTACTCGGACTTCGAAGCTCATTCCTTCTATTAACTACGATCGTTATATTAAATTGATTATCACGTTAATCCAAATATTCTGTTAGGTGGAAAAAAGATTGAGTTTTTAACAAAAGCAACTGAATTTTTTTTTTCTCGAAAAATAAAGAAACCTACTTGCAAAAGACTGCATATCTTCTTATTCTTTGGCGAATCATTTAAGTCAAAACAAGAGATGGAACGAGAGAAAAAAAATTATAAAGAAAAAATTGTTCGCTGAACTGCTGATGAAACAACTGTACAATGGTGTCACAGCAGTAGATCATATATGTCCCATAGAATAATTTTTCCAAGTTATTGAGTAATAATATCGTTCATGATCGTATTGGAAATTAACGTAAAATCTATGATATCAATTGGAGGTGTCGAATTTTGTACTTGCTACTTCGAATTTTCCTCCAAAGCACACCAAATAAAAAATCCAAATGAATAAAAAAAAATCTATACAAGAAAAATTTTTATTAAATTTTTAAAAATTTAAATAAATTTAAACAAAAAAAAAAAGAGTAAAAAATATCATATAAATCATAATATGTATATATTCAATTGAAAAATCAAAAAAAAATGAAAAGGGAGAAGTGTGATTCATGGTGGATTTTAAATCGATAATGTAAAGACGTCTTGTTTAAAATTCTACGATAATTTTGATAATTTCATTCTTCTTATTGTGTTGCAGCTTACTAAGAAAACGAGCAGAAGAGAAACACGAAGTTGTATATACTTTGGATAACACATTTACAGAACATCCACTAAAGCCAAAATATGCTAATGTGATTTTAGCCATAAGAGATACTATTTTCCATACTTGCTGGTAATGGGGCGCTGGTTTCATGATTGGCAGGTAATATCATTTTTATAACAGAGAGCGAAAATATAATATACAAACTGCATAGTCGTTCTTTCGAACGAAAAATCGAAACAAAATAGCTATAATGATGAAATATGGCTTTTAGTGTACGATAGTCAATTTTGATTTGGAATGATTGGAAATAATTTTGACATACTCGAGCGGTTTTAAGGAAACGCCTCTTTCCTCATCTTATGCGTTTTGTGTATTTTCATACGCTTTATGTGAGTGCAAAAATACGCCAACTTTTGTTTTGTGAAATATTCTCACAATTTATATTAAAAACCGGTATTTCAATTACTGACTTGAAAATTGAACTGTAACAGTAGCTTAACAGCTCGTTCCTTCTAAGGAGCGAGAGGAGAGATAAAATTAAATCTATATTCCTATATCAGGTTGAATTTTGACAAAGATATGTCGTAGGTTTGAGGGTTGGTTGAAATTTGGTTTGAACTTTTATGGAAGATTCAGATTCATGAAATTTTCTATTGCCTGCAAAAACCCTTTTTTGGCTCCTACTTTCCTCTAAATTCACTTGGGAAGCTAAAATGAGTTAGTCACTAGGAGATAGTATACTTCTTATCCCCAATAATCATGCGAGTTCGAGACTTCTCAAACTGAACTCAGATTTTGGTAATTCGCCATTTTGGATTTTTTTTGAACCAAATTGAAGAGATCATATTTTGGTCGCCAATTAACTTCACACGCAAAGTTATTTAATTTCATGAGTGAAAAGTCAAAACTTCCTCAAAAAACCGTTTTTTTGCTCTAGTTCCCCTCCAAATGCGCTTGGGGAAGTGAAATTTGGATGTGTTTGTGTCTGTAGCTCACTCTTTTATATGAGATCAAGAACGACAATTTTGAGTGTTTGCCCCCCCCTCCAGCCCACTTCAAAAATTTGAGCATTTTACTTCAAAGGTCAAATAAAAATGTTTCAATTCTATATCGCCATAATGAAGAAATTTTAATATTGCTATGATTCTCATTAATCGATTTTTCATTCCTTTCATTTTACTTTTATTAATTGTTGTTCGTATTAATATTTTACATTTATTCAAATCTAATAATCTATTAGGAATTTCAAAAATTTGATTCCTGAAATTGGAGTAGGCAATCTGATATACATCAGTGTTACGTGAGAAGCTTTATTTCTACACGTGTTATAAAAAGGAATTCTTATTAAGGTGAAACACTTTACATACTCGCATTGTTATTGCCATTGCCATATTACATTATATATTATACCCAATATGAAAAAGTTTTCCAAATTTATTAATCAAGCTTCTTTTAATGGCAGGTGCCTCCACCACACAGTGGACCTCAGGGTCCGAAATTCCGAAATCAGGCCTTTTTCCCCAGTTTTACCAGAAGTAGAATTTCCTATAATATTTCATACATCTAATTTTCCCCCCTCTCCCCTCCCTCTTCAAATTTTGAATAACATTTACCCTGTCAAATCAATGCATACGTTCCTTGGAAAAAGTGGTCTTCTGTTCCCTCACCTATGGCTTTCTCTACATAGTGGCGTATAATGAGCGCAGAAGTTGGAAATGTCACTTGAGAATACGTGCTTAATTTTCTCACTGCGTTTTTACTAATTTTCTGAAATCATCAACCTTTCGGTCTGTTCGAATTGTCGTATATAACGAATTTTAATATTTTCTCGACTCTATGATTCCATTATTTACAACCGTCGCGTCGATACGATGGACCAATATTACCTGTAATTCTTGGAAGCGGGCACGAAACGAACATTTCGTTAAAATCTCGCCGATGTAATCGTGTGAAAGCAAACGTTTAACCAGAAGCCAACTCATTTACGGTGTGTTTTAGTCGGTTAGTTCGGCGCGATGTTGAGCAAACGCTTTGTAATACCAGTAGCCGGGTATACGCTTTGTTATACATTGAACCGTCGGCGTGGCGTGGCGCGGGACGGCGGCAACGCATCGACTATTAGCTTTAGTAATTGGAAATTTTTCGATAGAATTTTCCGTTCTCACAGTTCGTGTGGTTCGAGCGCGATATTTTGGACGGCCGTAAATTACGATTATGTTGGAGAAAAATTGGATTACGTCGATAAAATGTAACTATCAAAACGTTTATCGATAAGGCTGGCTCTGCTCGATTTGGAAGCCGCCGCGCCGCGTCGTCGACCAGTCTGCTCAGTGCTCATTGAATATGTGTCAAAACACCTTTTTAAAAAATCAGTTTTTTGCTTCGTCTCCGCCCTCCGGCGCCTTTATGGTTGTATTATATGGAAACTCATTAAAGTAGTACACCTCATAAATTGAGAAATTTATGCGGTTGGTCGCGACCATAAAATTATAATCGTGTGATCTTCTGGTTTTAATCCGAGGCATTGAATCGTTGTTCTTCGTGTCGGCTATAAAATCTACGACTTGCATCGCGTTAAAGTATCTTTTTAAATAAGGGAATATAAGGCGAAATAATTCTCCGCTAACAATCGCTTTTAAACGTTGACCATTTAATCTTAATATTCGATTCTATCGGGACCGCCGCGAAGTTGGCAATAAATACGTATTTAGCTGAAACAGTAATACTCAACGTGTAGTGTTTTCTGTTTTTTTTTTTTTTTTTTTTTTTGTCCTCTCTGTTCAATTTCGTAAATTATGTTTCGCCGCTAAATAACCAAAGAGTTACTATGTATAGAGCTTGAGGTCGATAAACGAACGCGAATGTCGGATAGATTTTTATTGTGGCGGTATTATAGATAAAAAATAAAGTATTTGTGTGTACGTGGATTCGGATATGCGATGCGGTTGACGACGATTTGGGGCTAACGCTAAACAGTATAGATAGCGATCGGTCATCGAGAACGACGTCAAATCACGACCACCATCTTGTCTCGAGAAATGGAGAAACGGAAAAAAACGCAAACCGATCGATTTGGAATCACTAATGTATTCGTAATTTAACGCGTGAAATATGCCTATTTTCGAGCAGCCCCCACACGGTGAAAAAAGCGGCGCGGCGGCGTTATTTATTAAGATTAGTAAACGGCGTGGCGTACGTAATGGCATCGTCGTAAATAAATATCAATGAAATTGGATTTACAGAGAATATCTGTCAAAATGCCGAAAAAATTAAACCGTTTAGCGGACACGTTTTGGCCGAACATGGTGATGCGGCGTCGAAGCGAGCATAATGAATTTTCGCTTTATTCATATTTATGCGTTTATTTCATTAATACGGTCGCGTTCGGCGCCGTTTCAGACCTATATAACGCGACTAGCGGTCTTTAAGCCGTTCGTAAATTGGTCGTTGTAATTTACGTGTTCGATTTAAATTAATCGGTATCGCGTGTTCCTTAAGAGCTCGCATAACGAGTATACGAATTTTATTCGTCGTATCGATTACGACCTGTGTTTCGATACGTATACGAGGTGTGGAAATGTAGATTGCACGTGTGTGCTTCGATTCGAAGACGATCGCTATCGAAACGCGCTAATTTTTATTCAATTTTTTCCAACGTTTTATTGGCCGAGTCCGCGTAATCAATTTATCATTAATGAACCGTTCGTGGCTCGTGTCTCGTATATACTACGAATTGCCGCTATACCTATAATTTAACTCGCCATCCGGATGAAAGTCTTCGAAAAATGTGATCAACATTTGTCTAAATCGTATCCGTACGCTCGATCGGAGCGGAATCGAAGCATCGATAAATGAGATACCAGTAAAAACTTCAACTTGACCGGTATCGCAACCGTCACTATTTGGAATCTCGAGGAAAGGGTCATCGCGTGGGTTGCAGAATGAGTTGATTTCGGGTTTTTTCCTTTTTTTTGTTTTGTTTACGAAGGAGGTGATAGGTAGTTGGCAAACAACTCGAAACGGATGTTACAAATTTCAGTCCTTACACTCGATGCAACAGTTTCTAAAATTACTTTAGAGATTTACCTATGCGATTTGGTGGGCCAAATTCCTAGTTTATTCGAAAAATGAAGGGACGAGTGAAATTCGAAATTTATAAGTAGGCATGCTTGCTGAATCGAAATCAAAGTTTTCAGAAATTTGAACATTGAAATAAAATTGATTTTTTGACCATTCGAAATTTTTTTCTTTCGAAGCTTACGCGTATTTTGTCATAAAGAATTTCGTAGACGCAATATATTTGATTTTTATTCCATAGAGGTTGATTTTAAAACAAAGTTGTGATACTTTGGGAAATCCTGGGAGAAAAACATTAGACATATTAAGTCTTCTGATTTCTAAAGTGCACAAATCAAGCTTATATTATCCTGTGACTTTCCAATCACACATTGATCGTTGATCTTGGTGTTTACAAAATTTGGTGATTTTTCAAAAAAAAAAAAAAATCGAAAGAAGATTCGAGCTCCATAATTTTGAAAACAAAAGCTGATTAAAAATTTTTTAATTTCTTAGAAATTTCTTAGACTACGAAATATTACTTTTGAACGCAGAAAATCCAAAGTTGCTCAAAATAATTTGTTTGAAATTTTACTAATTTTGAAATGTTTGATTTCATTGTAGCGGGGGTATTTCCATCTATTTTGGAAGTAGAAATCTTGTTTACATTTTATGAAGGTCATTAGGCAAAAAAAAGACAAAAATGGAGAAAAAAGAAATTTTACCTAGTGTTGTGTGCTATGCGCCTTTCGGTTTTTTTTTTTTTTTTTTTGAAAAATGTTATGGTCTCCTGGCGAACTTTTATTAGTATTAAATGGTAATTTGTCAGTCGCGTACATAATGTGGAATACTTGATTTCAGCCGTTTAGAGCTTCGAGAATAAAATGGATTAATTTTCACCTGACATGGGCTTCATAAGTGTACTAATTCAATTTCATTTACTTTTTTTATTTTTTTTCTTCATGAAGTGTCATGTACGGTTGTACTCTGTATTGCTACGGAGCTGGAGGTACGTACGATAATGTTCTTGAATGCGCTGTATGAAGTCTGAAGAGAACAGAAACTGGGGAAAAGTGTCAAATACACCGCATGTACTCCACTTGAAAAAATTAATTTAAAAAAAAAAAAATTGACCATGAATTTAGTCTTTATGTTATAAAATAAAACTTTTATATCCAAAAACATTTCACATTGGCCAAAGATCGATTTAAAAAAATAATAATAATTGTTGAAAGAATTATCCTTATTTTGAAAGGAGCTTCCATTAATTTTAAGTTCTGAAATTTCTTGTACGCTGTTTTGGAATAATGTGGCCTCTTTATGTTTACAGTCGTGGCATCGTCCAGAAAAATAAACGAAATTTAGCTAATCCTAATGTTTTCTCTGTATGCTTCAAATTCTCGGAATTAAGTAGTATTTTAAGGTAGATTATTACGAGACACATTTTCCCTATACGTTTCGCAATTTGAATTTTTTCACATCCGGAGGTTGTTTTTCTGTTTCAAGAACAAAACAAAAATATATTTTTTCATTTTTTAAGATCATCATTATTCTTGGAGACAAGTTTAAAATTGTTCTGCTCTTAAATTCTTGTATTTCAAAGGCTTCCAAATTATGATACATTCTGTCAAATGGCATAAATTAGAAAAGATTTTTGAATAGATTGATTTTGGCGGAAATAATTGTCATAATTTATCATTATTGATTTTCAGTACATCTTATCGATGTAAATAGTTAAATACCTTTTTATTCGGTGTCTACTAGAGTGCATTGATTTTGGATTTTTTTCGAAAATCGATTGTGAAGTGGTGAGAGAAATGATGCTAAAAAAATCTCAACCCTTCAAGTTGATATTTACTTAATACCTGCGTATACAAATGAGTATTTGAAAATTTATGGTTGATATAACAGTAAAGACCTACGCTATATTCGTCATTTAAAATTATGTTGTGAGAATAAATATTAAACAGAGCTAAGTTATTGGCTATTTTGGGTATTTTTCAAATTTGTAAAAATGAACCAATATATGTATATTGTCTGAGCTTACTTACTTGTTTACTTGTTTAATTTACGTGCCTTGTACTGCTACATTGGCCAGAGGCACGGGTTGAGGGAAGGATTAAATTTGGGGGAGGATATTAGTGGCTTTGAGGAACTTCATGAGGTTTTTCAAAGTAGTTTCATCGTCTGCGAGTAGTTCTTGAAGGGTGAGAGGAAGGGACAGGTGGGAGCACAGGGATGCGTATTTGGGACAGTCAATTAAGATGTATTGAACTGAGATGAGGGAGGAGCAGTTGTCACATTTGGTCAGGAGGTAAAAGTGAGAAAATCGTGTATGGCCAATGCGAAGGCGGCACAGAGCTACTTCTTCCAACCGCTTAGAGCGGAATGAGGTTATCCAGGTATTTGAAGTTGCTTAAATACTGAGGAATACCACATAATTGTACTCAGCTACTTATCTTCTACACAATATTAATTAATTGTTAAGAGCTAATAAATGATATTAAATGAAATGGAAAAACAGGTAAAATAAGGTATTTTAGCACATATTATAGGTATTTTTGGAACCCCTGGATGGAGGAAAAATTGGCATTTTAATTTTTTTTCGAAGTTGGGAAGGCAAAACATGATGCTTAAATGCAAAAAAAATTTAAATAAGTCCAACAAAATTTTTTGAAAAAATTTGCTTAATTACAAAGTTTGACTCAGTTATGGGAGGGGTAAATATTGACCTAGAGGGCTGAAATTTTTTTTACACTCTATTAGGATCATTTTGCAACTACTGAACTAGGTGCATTCTCAATTTTCCAAAAAAAGTGAAAATCGACCCACCCTATTACTTACCCCATAGGCTAAAAGTTTGAAAATTTGGACTTTTCAAACAAATTTTTTTCAAATATTTTTTTGAAGTGAATGATTTATTTTGAGATCGAATATCTATATTTTGACTTCTTGATACAATAATAAAAAATGATAAAATTTCTCCTCATATTTAAGGGGAGGCGTTAGATTTAATAACCACTGAATATGATGGAAAAATAAGTATTCTGCCTCAATGAAATCAGTTACTACGAAAAAATATTTTTTTTTTTAATTTTTGAAAAAAATCACGATTTTTTTAAACTTTGAGCCCATTATAGAAATGGAATATTGACCTAAAGGACTGAAATATTTTGAACGTAGGTACTGATGTCCTTTGATGAGAACTTTTCTCACCCAGGTGTTATCGATTTCCGAAAAAACGCAAAATATATCAATCCTAGTGAACACGCATCTTCAGATAAAACCTTTTTGAAAAAAACTTATTTTCATGAAAAGTTGTGCTATATTAAATTAATCTACCTGTCATTTTTTACAGTTTATTTATTTATTTATTTTGTTAAATTTATTGTTTCTTCGAAAAATTATTCCAAACATACAGTACTTCCTTTGAAAACACCCCAAAACGCTGCTTTCCCCTATAAAGCCATAACAAACTGTTGAAAATCAGTTCAATCAGGTGAATCGAAGAACCAATTTTTGTATTGATTGACTGTATATGAAAATTGTATCAAATGCACCTACCGTCAATTACACGCTATACTGAAACATATTCGTATTTTTTGCGTATACGATGTACATTGTACGTGTACTTGAGTAAGGAAGTTTCGCTTCACAATGGTAACTGGTTAGTTGAGTAAATAGGAGGTAACTAATGAAATCGAAAGAATAAATAAAACAAGGCGATTAATTTAACGCGAAAAGAGTTATTCGACAAGCGTTACTAACAACCTTCGTATTTCCCATCCTTTGTGGCGGAAAATATTCATTTGGGTACGGATAGCACCGACGTTATTGTAATATAGCTTACGTGTACTACGTGCACCGGTACCCGCAGTCGGATTTGTAGTAACAAATTCGAAAGGATCAGAGAAACGGATGGATATTCATTTGTAAAATTTAAATAAGCCCCGATTACGACTAAATTTTCGATTCGAATATAATCGGCGATTTTCGCGTTATTCTATACGTAGTATGATGATTGCAGCAGCCATCAGACATGTTGATGATAAAATCGCATTCGTCAGGCATATACCTACCTATTACGAGGAGAATAGCGAGCTTATCTTGTAAAAAAATAATAATAAAATGCTGGCAACCGTTGCGAGAGTATTTTAATTTGAACATTTCGCACAATAAATTGTGCCCTCGGTTGACACGGAGGTGATACACTGCTGTTAGTCGTCATTATGTGTTTATTGTCCGAGGTGACTTTTTCGAGTGCGGAACGAATTTGGGTTGGAATAAACGGTGGTCGGGCCAAACGCTACCTTTTAAAAAAGAAGCCGCGTTTTTTAAATGTCTCCTCGACTATGATGATTTTTTTCTGGAGCTGTAACGTTATACGAAGATGGCAATATGTCGAGTTGGTATTCGTTACGGATAGCATTGGCTTTTTGAGATTTTCGACGCGGTCCGATCTGTGGCCTAGATTTTATTAGGAAATCGGTGTCACCTCGAGCTAAAATCTATTTATGAGAATGCTCTAAATGCGTCATTGGTACCCGTATTTCAGGTGTAAAACGTTAATTTACTCCTGTTTAGCGTGTAGCTCATAATTCTTGCAGTCGGTCGAAACGAGCATCGCGCACCGTACGTTTTCACAAACGAAATCGTATAGAAATTCCTCTTATCGTCGTAAATTAGCGCGATACGCGACTGCGCTCGGACCACCCACAATAGCAATGCGTATTCGAATTATTTGCTCTAACGTAAGTATATACGAGAGAATACGATTTTCGTTCTCCAATTATTAACACCTGTTGCTGTTGGCGGTTGCTTCGCTTCGTTATTTTGGTGGTTGATCGGAGAACTCGCTCTGGCCGATCTGTAACAAATTACGATGAGTATTACGAGCGCGTATATTATTTTTTCGTTTTCATTTCGTCGACTCGCTATGTAAATATCGTACGTACCGAAATGTGGACCGGTGTGAAGTAAGAGAAGGCGAAAAAGAAGCGAGCTAAATTATCACATTTACGCAGTTGAGCTGGAAATTATAAAACAAATATCGTATGGTCGTCGCTGTTATCAGAGACTACGCCGCGTCCACGTAAAATTTTTTCGTTTACTTATTAGTCAAATACATATTATACCGAGGAGGTGTTTAACAGAAGGCCTTTTCCTGGTACCGATTTTCCTTATAACTATTTTGTTCTCCGTTTAAAATGAGAACATTAAATAAGACTCGACGCGGTGTCTTTTGAAGTTTTCGATATGATACGCAATCGCGCGTCCGCTATATAGCATTCCAAAAAAAAAAGGTTCTTCGCCATTGTGACAACTTAATTAATATCCTCCCTTTACAGTTGGCGCGTCAACATAGTCACCGAAGCCGGAACAATGCATTGGGTGACCCGGAAAAGTGTAAATTTTCATGAATATTTTCGTCGGCTACATTGTATGCAAATGCCCTACTCGTTGGCCGAAAGCTAAAATTTAACGCCTTTACGCGTGATAAACATCGTAGTCGCGGTAATTTATAAGAAATTGTAATTTTTCTCATTTTTACCTCAAACAAACGACATATGGTAATGAAAAGTTTCGGTAGGTGGTAATTAGCGGACGATTAATTTATGTTTTGTACCCATTTCGACTTTCACTTCTTTGATATTGTTTTTGGGTTGAATTTAGTTGGCGCTTAATTAAGAAGTTACGCTATTAAGACACCGCCTTTGATTTAATGAATGCTCGAGGAAGCTGCTAGTTGAGTGGGTTACGTGATGGCGCAGTTGGAAATAAAATTAGTCGATGTATATAGGTTGTGATTGTTGTCGTATAAGAGCCATTTCGTTAGAGAAAATTCATTGCATAACGGCAAAATTTTCGGCAATTATCATAGTTTCAGCCAATGTGCTAGTACTAGTAGGCAAGTCGTTGATGGAAAATGAAAGAAGAATATTGCGATTATGGAATTTCATTACAATTAAAATTCTACTCTAAAATTCGAAATTTTTCCACGATTGCTTCATGGTTCGATGTCAAATAAAATTGAATTTCTGTGATAATACCTCCTTGTAGCATTTGAAGAATCAAAGAACGAATAGTTTTTCTGAAATCATGAAATATCATATGAACTACAGTGTGTTTTACTCGACTTCGATAAATTTCAATAAATGTGGATAAACTGAATGTATATTTACTCGTAAAACCTATGAAGTACTGTCCTAACCTATTTAAAAAAGTCGAAGAACATAGTCAGTTTTAGTTGGGTGTCTAAACCCCCTCTCCCCTTACCCATCCTGAGCTCTTTTTTTAGGTATCTTTTTAATTAAAAATGTAACGATCAGAAATCACCCCAACCCTTTTGTTTGGTACGTATCAACTTTTTCGTAATTTTAAACAATTTACTATCTTTTCCACTTGACTTTGTGAACTAAAACCCCCTAAGCAGCGATCCTAAAACCAGTACTGTCATAGAACTTTCTTTTTTGGTTGAAGAAGAAAGGAAGGTGGGGGAAGGGAATAGGTTACTCAATCCGAATGGATTTTTACACGCATAAAAACGCCTATCTAAAGATGAGCATTTTTTATAGTAGTTTTAAAAGTGTGAAATTACTTCCAAAACATATCAAAAAGTACTGAACAGATTTGATTTGGGTTGGAATTATTTTACTTCACATTCATTTTGAATTTTCTGACTGATGAAATATTTTGAAAAAAGTAATAAGTGTTTTTTTTTTACGCCCCATATACCCGTACTGTGGCTAGAGAGTAGAGATACACCAAAAATAGATTTATATAGAGTGATAAAGGTCTATTTGAACCAGTGTTGTAGGAACGAACATAGGTCTGTTCTTGTTCCTGTTCTCGTTCCTGGAAAGACCCAGTCATTTGATCCTGTTCCTGACTCGTTCTTATTCTCAATGTTTCAACTGTTCTCGTTCCGTTCTTCGTTCTTTTAATTCTTTACAATGTTGTTCTCGTTCTGTTCTTTGTTCTTTCAATCCTTTATGGTCTCGTTCTTGTTCGTTCTTCCTTCTGTTCTCGTTCTTCAACTTTTCTTTTGTTCTTTCTTTCTTTCTTTTTTTTGATAACGTGTTTACAGTTAATGTTGTTGTTGAAATTGAAAATCAATTAATTGAAGCTAATAATTTAAAAAAAAAAATACTTATATGGGTATATGTAGCACTTGCCCGAAATATAAATTTCTTATTTTCTCTTTCCCTTCATGATATCTATTAATTTTATAATAGGTAAATCATGAACTTTCAAAAGAACGAAGAACAACAAAAAATTACATCGTTCTTGTTCTTGTTTTTGTACCTCAACATTGTTCATTAGTTGGTTCTCGTTTTGTTCTTTGATCTTTCAGTTTGAAAATATTCTGTTCTCGTTTTGTTCTTTGTTCTTCAGATATATCACTTTTATGTTCTCGTTCTTGGTCCTGTTCCTCAGGAACAATAAAAATTCTCCGTTCTTGTTGTTCTTCGTTCTCGTTCTTTGGTTTGTTCCTATAACACTGATTTGAACTATTAGGAATTCAATGATACTCTATGCAGACTGTACGCTAAGCTGAGTGAGATGTCGATTTGGTTCGAAGATGTTGAAATTTAGGACATTCGATGAAAATATGGTTAATGGTGATGAGAATATCGCAGTGTAGGCATTTAGGGGGAAGGGGGGCTGTTTGGAAAGTAGATGACCATGTTAAGGATAGTGTGACCGTGTGACCAGTGCGGACTCGAGTGAGAATTACTCGATTTTTCTTGAAATATTGTTCAAGAGTGTTGTAGAAGTGACAGTTGGTTGAATAGATTTGAGTTTGTTAGAGGATGGGATATTGTTCCAGTAGTTTTGAAAGGCTCCAATAGTATAAGATTTAATTGAATTTTTAATATCAGGAACTGCTATGGGAATGTTTTACACTGGATAAGAAGATGTGGATGTTTTTACATAATTTTCAGCCATTTCGTTATGAGATATATTGCAGTGTGATGGAATCCAGCAGAGGATAATATTATCGTGGATTGAGCTGAGGGTTTGGGCTATTTCTTGAGCTATAGGAAGCTGTTTTTTGCATGATAGTTTTTTATGGAATTTATGGCAGTTTGTGAATCGGACAAGATTACGGTATGTGTTGAGATGAAGTCTTAGATATAAGAATGATAGTAGTGAAGAATAATCTTGACCAAAATATTTGCCTAAAATTCAAATTTTCGAAAACGACTAATTCTAAGAAATAGCAGAGCGAAGAAAACTCGATGATATGAATTATGAACATCTTGGTTGCAAAAATTTCAGATTCAGTAATGGAGATTCTAAATGTGTGAAAGGGAGGGTGATCTATGTAAGATGTTTTTTTTTTTTTCGAATCGTATTGATAACAAAAGAGATATCGGTTTAAAATATTTCAAAAAAAAACTAAATTTTGAATTTTGAAAAAATTAAGAAGAAGATACATTTGAAATGAACGTTTTGAACATTCTATCAAATTAGTACAGGGAAATGAGGATTGAGCCTGGAAAAAAATGGTAGTGAGCTGAATTTCACATTATATGTGCAGAATGGTGTCCTTAACAAGGTATAAAAATTTGTCACCCGTGGATGGTGAGCTAACCCCAGGAGGGGACTAAAACCTCGCAAAAAACAGTTTTTCAACTGTTTTTTGCTAATATCTTCGAAAAAAAGGGTTCTATGTTAAAATAAGTTATATTAAAAAATGTTCCCCATTAAATTTTCTACAGAATAAGTGAGACAGTTTTTTTTCAAAAAGTTATTAGTAAGCCCAAAATGAGGAGGTCAAAATATACCAATTTTTAGAATTCCCTTTCAAAAATCAGTTCTTTGTTTATATCTTCCATACGGTGCGTCCTACGCAAAAGTTGTTAATATTGAAAAATATTCCCCGTTCAATTTTCTATAAGATACATGAAACACTTTTCCCAAAAATTCATAATAGGGCCCAAAATGGGGGGCAGGGCAAAATACATTAATTTTGGAAAAATATTTTAGTTTTTAATATTTTTTAGATTTTCTTGCATACTGAGATTCGGTAAGTAGGTACTTAATTATCATATTTTTCGAAGTTATCCAAGAATTTTCCTTTACGAGTAGCTAATAGCACTTGCAACAATTCGTTATCCAATGGAGCACCTGTTGCAACTGTGCAAAAACGAAGTATTGTCGCTATGGGAAAGACTATTCTGCTTGCACATGCAGGAAAACAGGTTAAAAGCTAATAACTTTCAAGTTAGCATCACAAAAACATTTTGCACGACCTAATTTTCTGTTATTTCAAGACTAAAATGTTCGAAGCTGTATGGTCATTGTAGTGGAGCTCATTGCACGAATAGTATGGAAGTGGAAATGAGTGATAAAGAGGGAATAGATAATCCCAACCGAGTTGAAACAAATATTTCAAACTATATCTGTAATTTTTTTCGTTCTCTAATGTAAATCTGGAGAAGGATTTCTAAAGCAGGGAGGAGGAAGGGAAGGGGGGATTATTTTATCACCTACATAGGTCACTTGATAATAGATATGAACACATATGAATAAATTGTTCCAAAAAAATGTATTTTGGGCCCTCTTATGAGTTTTTGGGAAAAGTGTTTCATGTATCTTATAGAAAATTGAACGGGGAATATTTTTCAATATTAACGATTTTTGCGTAGGACGCACCGTATGGAAGATATAAACAAAGAACTGATTTTTGAAAGGGAATTCTAAAAATTGGTATATTTTGACCTCCTCATTTTGGGCTTACTAATAACTTTTTGAAAAAAAACTGTCTCACTTATTCTGTAGAAAATTTAATGGGGAACATTTTTTAATATAACTTATTTTAACATAGAACCCTTTTTTTCGAAGATATTAGCAAAAAACAGTTGAAAAACTGTTTTTTGCGAGATTTTAGCCCCCTCCTGGGGTTAGCTCACCATCCACAGGTGACAAATTTTTATACCTTGTTAAGGACACCATTCTCCACATATAATGTGAAATTCAACTCACTATCATTTTTTTCCAGGTTCGGTCAAACAATGAGCTTATTTCCCTGTACTAAAATCTACAACAAAAGTATAAGAAGCTAATTAATGTAGAATTGAGAATAAAATGTTTTAATGCTGCACCTCTATTTGATGCCGCCTTTTTTCTTTGGTATTAATGAAAATTCATTTCGAAACGTTCAATCTCCTGCCCTCTCTCGCCAAAAGCAAGGATGGAAATCATTTCTGGCTTGTTTGAACCTTTTTTTTTTTTTTTTTCATTTTTAGCCTCGCTTTTTCGTAGGTATCTAAAAGGACTGGGCTATATTATAAGAGTATTAAATTGAATTTTCTACATACGTATTATATATTCCGAGTCATTTATATCCTGCATGAAGCTCTTCTCTGCAGATACGTTGAATAAGAATTATCGTTATCTTCGTATTGATGTTCGAATCAGTGGGATGACTGATAATGCGCGAAAATTGTCTCAATTGGCGATGCGAGTAATCTCGATTAATTTTGTTAATAGCTGCAAAGCTAATTGTTGAGAGGTTAACGTTCGACGGATGGCGATATAGTGGGCCGGTGCGACGGCCATTCGTATTCGTCCGGCTACAATGCCCTGGATATTAAAAACAAATAAACAAAAAGAAATATCGCGCGGTGTTACATTACGGCCAGTGTCGGTAGTTGTAAGCCGGTTGTTATACAAGCGTGTAATGAATGTAGCCAAATTAGTGTTACAAGCAAGCGTTTTGAAGAACCGTCGTGAAATAAATGATGCAGCGGGCGGGCTTTTCTTTTTTTTTATAGATCACTTCTCTTTCTATACTTGTATGTTTGTATATAAGAGACTCATTAGTAAAAGTTCGGACAAAGAGCTCGTCAGGGCGAATAATACGGCAATATATGTGACGTAGCAAAGCGTGTAAGAGAAGAACAAGCATTAACGATTCGTACGCTAGTCCAAAACTTCAAACCTGTGCCTGTGCGTTAAGACGTGCGCTACGTATATCCATGAACCTATACCTAAACGGTATCTTTTTATTATTTTCCAAAAGGTAAATACTACTCGTATCGTATGTATGTCTGTGTATATGTACGAGCGTGTATGGTGCCGACTTTGGACCATTTAAAGGGGCGGTTTTCCTTTTAGAATTCCGACGATGCGTAAACAACGATTATGTTGCGTTTTTTCATCAGCTCTCGGAAAAGGGGTGGGAGGTATGTCTATTGTGGGTTTTTTCTTTTTTCGTTGACAAATAAGGCATCTCGTCATTTGAAGGTTCGTACTGCGACGACGACGACTCGAATGGTGATTGGAGACGAAGAGCATTTGATTAGTGGTTGATGTGTGTGTGGTACATGATAGGGAGTAAGGCGACGCGTATAGTGGCACACTTGACACGTTTTAAAATGAGCAGACTGAGACAAGAGATGGTGTCAAAAAGCCGCTAATAATTTACATCCGACTTGTCAATCACGTGAGTTGTCGGTGTACGGTAACATGCTGTAATCTAAGGGCCGCCGATTTGCATAAAGCAGTGTCATCTAGATCGAGACACGAAATCGCTTTTTAAATACTCACGACATCATTGCTCGGCTTTTTGTAATGCCTCGGCGATAAATCTTTGTAGCGGTGATAGTTTGCTCAACACCTGTTGCATATTCAGATAACACGATAAAAGAGTGTTTATTTTGTTATACGGTGCGACCGCGTCAGCCAACCGATGATCCGATGGA
Organism: Phenacoccus solenopsis; assembly: GCA_009761765.1. Taxonomy (NCBI): domain Eukaryota; kingdom Metazoa; phylum Arthropoda; class Insecta; order Hemiptera; family Pseudococcidae; genus Phenacoccus; species Phenacoccus solenopsis. Next base: position 44,848,373 of record CM019754.1, on the reverse strand, counting down.
CCGATGCACGTTGGAGTTGATTTTTAATTTGTTATTTTAAAGGAATCGAAAATACGTAGTATGGACTGCGTAGGGGTAGATTATTCGATGACCAGTGATAGTGCGACGAGAAGAATTTGTTAGAAAGGTATACCTGTAACAGCGGACAGGTAATTGGAGGTAATTGGACGCGGTATAACGATCACGACTTTTTTCCCTAGATGACGAGCATTGTGGGCGATGAAATTTACTGAATTTTGAATTAGTCGATGGTGTGATGCGATGCGATCTACTTTACTAGTCTTGCGTAAACTATCGCTGTAGGGTTTTTTGGATTCTTTCGAGTGGTATCGAGCAGAGATCTACGAATAATTTTTCTATCGATTTTAACATTGATACAATGATACGTTTTATTTAATTGAGTGTTAATGAGCCGTTTCAATACGTCGATAACGCAGATATGCAGACAATTTCGCTTTAAATTTATGACGCTATTTCATGAATATATTTCGAAATAATGCGTGGAAGCTTGACTATTTGTATGAGAAAACATTATAAAGTGAGAGGCTAACTAAATGTATACGATTAAATAAATTTCAGTTAAAATCCGTGTTATTATCGATTGTTCGCCGAATGAAAAAATTGAAGGGCTATTCCCACATGTTCCATACAGATCGTTTGAATTTTACTGTGACTGAGGTTCTACAGGGCTAAAACCTTGGCACTTTACTTTTTCTTCGGTTCATTATTGATATAGGTAATTAATAAAATCATCTCCGCAGAAATGTTTACTATATGCTGATGATATTAAAATATTTGCCTATGTCCGTAGGCACTAAGGAGGAGTAGGGAAAACTTCACGCAGACCTAGACAGTCTCATAAAATAGGGAGTAGATAGCTCACTATTAGTAAATGTTGGTAAGTGCTATCATGTTATCTTCACTTGAAGAAGAACACCTTTTCGCACAACTACCTAAAGTGGAAAAAATTCGTAATCTCGGAAGTTTTTGTCGGTAAGATGATATTTCAAGAACAGATAATCCATAGAGTGGGCAGAGCGAAAAGAATGTCATATTTTGTTATCAACCTATTAGATACTGAAAACTTGTAAGAAATACTAGGATCATTGGGACTACATTTTGTTCTTATGGTGTGTTTTTATTTAGAATTTGTTAGTTTAATTCGGTTCCCAATCTTAAAAAAAGATATTATCAAAATGGAGAAAATCCAGGAAAGATTTTTGAGATATTTATACTACAGAGATTTCCTCCATTATTACTCATAAGATGTAAAGTATGAGGAACAGTTTCATGTATCGTGCGACCAACTGATCTTTGCACCTCTCAGCGCCAAATTCTCTTGGGGAAAATAAAAACTTCACATAATTCAATATTTCTCTCGTTGTTTTTTGTTGAATCAAGAAATAAAACTCAATTATTTCGTTTTGCAACCATTCTAAGTGATATTTGTCAAAATTATGTACTTTATTCAACTTTTGATTAATTACTCGTGTTCACTTGGCAAACCGTGATTCTTGATAAAATTGACTGAAATAAATTTATAATGAAAAAATAAAATATTAAAAATTTATTAATAAGTATTATGATAATCTTCATCAATAACCAAAAGAAATGAAAAAATTTATACTTCGTTTGGAAGTAAGGAATTTCACGCTGATGGGTGCAAAGATCAGTTGGTCACAAGATATACGAAATTGGAGTTTGAAAAATAGGAGCGGAGATGCTGCCGCGATGTTTATTTTATGTAATAAAATACCGGATTTTGATTTACTCAGGAAGATAAGAATTACTGCTTTGAGATATTTTAGAAAACAAAAAAATTGAGCCTCTCCATTCAAAAGACTGCTAATGATAATAAACAAAATAATCGAAAGAAAGGAGGATTGGACATATTTTCCTTGAAAAAAAAAAGAGTGTGGGGGAGGTGGCGCGGATATTGGAGAGTAGAAATTGGGAAATCATCGTTTAAATCAGAGGGTGATTTTTAGTGCTCTTATTTCAGGGACGAGGATTTTTTTTTATTTTTAGCTGAGTTTTTAACAAAACGATAGCTATTACAGCCTACCTGAATTGGGGAAGGGAAGGTCGAGGGAGGGTGGGGTCTTCAAATCTTTGCGTTTCAGACCATTTGTAATCATCTGGCAAATGTCCAACTTTTTGGTATATATATATATATTTTTTTTTTTCGCCCACGCGTAGCGCCGGCGAGTATTCATAAAATTTGCTCAAAATTTGGTGAGGGACTCTTCTTGAAAATGCGCAAAAATAGTTTTTTTGTTTTTTCGATAAATTTCAAAATGGCGGATCACTCAAATTTTGAGGAGGGCTGGAGAAGAGGCAAATGGCTCAAATTTTTCGTTTTTGATTTCATATGAAAGAATGAGTCACGGATACTAACATATCCAAATTTCAGCTTCTTGAGTGCATATTGAGAGGAGTTAGATCAAAAAACGGCTTTTGGAGGGGAAATTGCTGCAGGAAATTTCATGAATCTTCCATATCTCATCACCAAATCGGCCTAGAATAGTCAAACTTAGTGTGTAGGATTAGTTTGTGACCAGAATATAACCACTTAAATTTGAGTCAAAATGGATCCAAAATGGCGGATTATCATGATTTGAAGATAATTTGAGAATCCTTAAATAGTTAGAATTTGAGAAATATGTGTTCGCATGATTATTTCATGGCAAGAAATACTACATTTGTGCCAAATTGAACTTCTCAAGTGTTTTTGGAAAGGATAGGGTAGGGGTTTTCAGACTTGGTATTGGGTGTGGCCTGTAGTGATGAACGGTTAAGCAAGGTTATTACTAAATCAAAACAAGCCCCAGTTAAAAACTCAGCTCCAGTAATGCGGCATGGCTGCTTACATTTTTTTTTCATTTCAATTATCAATTATTCATGAGCTTATACTATGAGTTAGTTGTATGAGGGGGCACTCAAATATTCCTAAAATAAAATTAATAAATAACTAAGTATTTCATTAATGATTACCGAACATCGCATATTGTATCCATCATTTCTTAAAGACCAATTTTGAGAAAATTAATAACCATTCTCCTATATCAGGGTTAAAATCGATTAATATATTACAATAGTTATTATTTCAATTCGATAAAATGAAGTAAGTTGTTGTGGATTTTTTTTCTTTCTAAAAAAACGATAGATAGCCCAACAGCAGAGCGTGCTTTGGAATCAATGAAATAAATTTCTATCACTGTTGCTCTGGCACGTACAACAATCCAGAGATCGTGGACAATAGAAGAAGGAGTAATTCTAGCACTGAAAAATAAGGAATAAAGCCAGAACTAGGTGGGGTACTTTTGTGTTTGCCAAAATTGTATTTGTTAGATCTAAATCCTAGAGAAATGGTATAAATACATCTAAAAGTTTTCTGTTTTGGAAATAATTGTTAGCTGAGTTTATGATAACAACCTTAGCTATTATTACGTTAGTGATTCAGGAAGGTGGGTAAGGGAATAAAAATTCTTCAAAATGTTGTCAAAGGTTGTTCTTGTAAACATCCAGATGTACTTTTTTCAATTTTTTGATTTACCTCAAAATGACATTTTATTCAAATTTCAAGAGTGATGGAACTCCCGAAGCCTAGAAATCTTCGATCTTCATTCTTCATGTCGTATGATTGGGTAGAATATGGACATCAACATTTCTAAATTTCAGCTTTTCAAGTTAATATAGATGGGAGTTGGAAAAAAATGCCTTTTTAAGAATGTTTTGAGTCATAAAATTTCTTTAATCTTTCATGTGTATCCAAAAAATCGAACTAGAAAGCTCAAACTTTGTATGTGGAGTGGTTGTGAACAAGAATACCTTAAATTTGGTAAATATGCACTCATATAATGAATGACGATTAAAAATTACACAATATTCCAAATTATTTTCGCTCTCGCTGATGATGGGAGAAAGGAGTTATCGTTCTGAAAATTTAATGGAATGTACCAAAGGTCGAAGATGAGCGTAAATTACTAGCACATTCAAAAAATTATTGATTTAAAAAATGTGTGTTTTTCAAATGGAATGAAAAAAATTATATCTCTTATAATTCCAAGACATCTGCTTATACCCATGCACGTAGTTTGCTCATGGCTTAAAGTAACTCGAATAATTTTACGAGCTGTTAACAAATTCGTTCCTCAGCGCAATGCAATCCATCATTGCATTTGCATTGATTGACATTACAAAAGGATGATTTTAATGAAATTTTGCGATTGAGGATAAAAAATTGAGTAACACTCGAGTTACATTTTTCTTGTTTTAGTAATCAGAAATGTAGAAATGTTTCGCTATTGCTCCATTATTGGAAATCATTCCACTTTTTGCTTTTATTGTTCTAGCGAATATTTTATCTCCCTGCCATTGATCTAGAGGATAGGCAGGGCAAAAAAGGTGATTAAAAATCAATCGACAATTGTATCTTTAATTACACCATCACCCATGGTATATAGGAATTAAGGCGAGTTTTTCAATTGGTCAACGATCGTACATGGGTTTTAATTGTGGCTCGTAAAATTAACTCGAATAACAGAAGTGATTACGTTTTAATTGCTCTTGTAAATCATCCAGCATACATGTGAAATGGTATCCGAGAGCGCAAATACTAACGACTGGAAAGGTTTTGCCTCGTGTCTTACCATTAAGTACATAAGACTGATGATGACTGATGGCTTTCGGACGAAGAATAATTGTTTCAAGTACGAAGCGTTCCATTCTGGCTCATTAGTTTATGTTTCGGTTTTTCGGACGGATGCGCCGCGCCGTCGTTGACTCGGTTTAAATGGAACGCGATTATTAATATTTTAAATTCGAGTCGCCTATAATGCAGAAAGCTCGAGTGTTGGGATGAAATCTCGGATAGGCGTAATGGAATACCTATTTTGATACACTGCGACCTTTTTCCGATTACTTGGTGGACGAGTATTTTCGACTGTGCGAATGCGACGATAAAAATTCGCGTTAATCGGTTACTCGAGCATTTTCTGTGAAAAGAGTTGCCTACGCGGGACGCCGTAAATTTCAAAATAAGCTGACTTTTTTGGAAAATTAATTGGTTTTTTAATTTGCCTTTATCACCTAAGGTTAGAAAATTAATGTTACCAATTAACGTGAAAAATGAAAAAAATACATAGATATTATGTATCTAATTTACTTCGATATTAAAATTATATATTTTTAAAATAAATTTCGCATCAACTATATTTCTTAATAAGATGGAACGAGTATTAAAAAAATAAAATAATAAATGAATAAGTATTATTAGGTTGTTATGAAGCAAGTGAAAGTGCTTTTTAAATTGGTGAAATAAGCGGCGGCATGGTTGAAAAATACATTTTTTATTTGTTATGGTAATTTCCAAATATTTAACCATGTAGATAAACATTGTCTTGATTTTTTGAGTCAATTTCTAATCTGAGTCGCTAATTTTTTCGACTGCAAACTCGTATTTTTCAATGTTATTGTTTGAGCTTGTAGCACTTTGAAAGAGGCAAATTTGTTCATTACACCTGAGCAGTGAGCTCTTTTAAGTTGGTAAAGGTATATTGTATGATGGACCAAGAAATGGTTCCCAGCGTTGCATTTTTTCGTATATAACTTTGTATGAATTTTGAATGAATTTACGAACGTATTATTGGATTTATCTTGAACTTGTAGTTTATATAAATGTAAAAATGTTTTCACTGCATTTCAATTTTTGTTTCAAATTTATGCTGATTTGGACTAAATCGTTGAATTTTTTTCGCTATTTACACTTTTTAGCTGAGTTTTTAACAAAACGATAGCTATTACAGCCTACCTGATTTGGGAAGGAAAGGTCGCGGGAGGGTGGGGTCTTCAAATCTTTGCGTTTCAGACCATTTGTAATCATCTGGCAAATGTCCAACTTTTGGTATATATATTTTTTTTCCCCCACGCGTAGCGCAGGCGAGTATTCATAAAATTCGCTCAAAATTTGGTGAGGAACTCTTCTTGAAAATGCGCAGAAGAGCTTTTTTTGTTTTTTCGAAAAATTTCAAAATGGCGGATCACTCAAATTTTGAGGGGGGCTGGAGAAGAGGCAAATAGCTCAAATTTTTCGTTTTTGATCTCATATGAAAGAGTGAGTCACGGACACCAACATATTTAAATTTCAGCTTCCTAAGTGCATTTTGAGGCGAGTTAGCAAAAACCTGTTTTTGAGGAAATTGCGTTTTTTGTGTCACTCACTTGCGCAGGCGGGTGTGGATAAAATTCGCTCAAAATTCGGTGAGGAACTCTTCTTGAAAATGCGCAAAAATTTTTTTTGTTTTTTCGATAAATTTCAAAATGGCGGATCACTCAAATTTTGAGGGGGCTGGAGAAGGGCAAATAGCTCAAATTTTTCGTTTTTGATTTCATATGAAAGAGTGAGTCACGGATACTAACATATCCAAATTTCAGCTTCTTAAGTGCATATTGAGAGGAGTTAGATCAAAAAACGGCTTTTTGAGGAAGTTTTGAGTCATGAAATTTCTTGAATCTTCCATATCTCCCCACCAAATCAAGTTAAAGAGGTCAAATTTTGTGTGTGAGGTTAGTTGGTGACCACAATATGACCTCTTGAATTTGGATCAAAATGGATTCAAAATGGCGGATTATCAAAATTTTGAGTAGAGCTTGAGGAGCCTCAAGTTGGTAAAAATGTAATTAATATGAATTCATATGGTTATTGGGGATAAGTTGTATACTATATCCCGAATTCACTTCCATACATGATGTTGGAGGGGGAAGGCGGGGTTATCAACCTAAAATAGTGGTGGGGGTACAGGAGGGGTCGAAAATTTTTTATTGCTGTGTCATATGATAAAATGAGCCCAAGTGACAAACGTATTTTGATTTTAGCTTCCTCAGTGATTTTGGAGGGGAGTTAGAGCAAAAAACGGCTTTTGGAGGGGAAATTGCTGCAGGAAATTTCATGAATCTTCCATATCTCATCACCAAATCGGCCTAGAATGGTCAAACTTTGTGTGTAGGATTAGTTTGTGACCAGAATATAACCTCTTAAATTTGAGTCAAAATGGATCCAAAATGGCGGATTATCAAGATTTGAAGATAATTTGAGCATCCTCAAATAGTTATAATTTGAGAAATATGTGTTCGCATGATTATTTCATGGCAAGAAATACTACATTTGTGCCAATTGAACTTCTCAAGTGTTTTTGGAAAGGATAGGGTAGGGGTTTTCAGACTTGGTATTGGGTGTGGCCTGTAGTCATGAATGGTTAAGCAAGGTTATTAGTAAATCAAAACAAGCTCCAGTTAAAAACTCAGCTCCAATAATGCGGCATGGCTGCTTATGTTCGAGGCAGAATATCAACCTGGCAATTTCAAAATTTCTGAACAAATTTTCCATCTAATTAATGAAGAATTTTTAAATATCTCAATAGAGAATACGTGTCCTTCCTTTCCTCCATAATTTTGAAACATTTGTAAGAGATACAAATTTTAAAATACATGTATTAAAAATAAAATTACGCGAGCAAGAATAAGCTTAGAACAATCTTTTTTTCAACGCCGCGCCGTGTACAGAAAGTAAGACTAGTAAATGAGCACATTATGAAAAAATCATATTTTAAATTACATTTTTAAATTAATTCAAAATTTGTATGCAATTATAAGGAAGAATGCAACGCTAAGAATAAGCATGCTGTATTTACTAGGCCTTAGTTAAGACCAAAAATCTTCTAAATGCGGGAAAAGTAGATTCATTAAGTGCCAATGCATCTGAAGTCAGAATGGAATGGAAATGAATCGGATTTCTCCATAAGCGATTCTCAAAGCATTAATTCACAATCGAAGAATTCGCATCCCACACTAATTCTATACTTAGTTTTTGAGGAATTATGGAATTCTTACCTCGTAAATTTTTTTCTCGCGAATTTACAGTATCTAAAATTAATTCGTGAAGTTACTCTTTCTACCCAAATTCATTAGCAATAGTTAGCCTTGGCATATACTCGTACTTCATGAAGGTGCCTCGTATTCGAGTAATACATTATTATACCAGGTATGTATTACTAAAAAGTAACCATAGTCCCTCACGATTCGTATCATTAATGAATTTTTTCTTTCCACGATAACGCCAAGTCCAGTCTATAGTTGAGAGGATAAATGGTCGCAACGTAATCAAAGCGCCAAAGCGGCTCGTAGTATGAAAGATCTAGTTTTTTTCGATTTTTTTTTTTTTCTAATCTACTTCTCAGCAGGACGTTAATACTTTTCTAACCTTCTCGATGGAAAATTTATTTTAATATTTATTGTAACATACACTTTGTAAGTTGTATTTACACCGTGGTCCGCGTGATAGGTATATATATATGTATATTAAAAAAAAAAAAAAGGAGAAGACGATGAAATATCCATGGCGACCTTGCACACGTGATACGTATATCGTATAATGTTTGAATATCGCCTTTTAAGGCGTATTTGAGTGTTAAAGTATGCGTGCTTATTGGGAAGTAATTTTTCATAAGCCATCTAATATAGTTAAAAAGTTATTTATTACGGATATTAGCCAAAATCGACTTTTTTTTATTCGACTCGTCCGTTCTATCGCCTTGCATCGGGTTAAATTATGGCACGCGGTACTAAAGCCGAAAGTAATTATTGGAAAATTATTTATTCTCGAAAATTCGTACAAATTGTGATAACCGGATCGATAATCTTAAATTTGAAACCAGCGTGTGAGGTGTAAGAGCGAAGCGATAATCGAATTTTTCTTTACGTCGCGATAGATTTACGAATGTGGGTAATGGCGTGAATTTTAGGCGGTTAAAATTAAGGTTATATTTATTAGCCGTTGGTATGTACGCGTTCACGAGCGTGCATCGGTGTCTTGTCTAATTTGTAGGCATGAATTTACGATCCTTTGATTCAAATGCAAAACGAATACCTACTTTTACCGTAAGCAAATAGGTAAGCTGAGTTTTCTTTCATTTTTTCGTTGTTCGTTTATTAACGAGGAGAGCTGGAAAAAAAAAAACGAGTTCAATAAACTCGAAACGATGATGCCTTAGAAATGCTCTGTTACATCAAGTTCGATATTTTTCAACGGACGAATTTACTCGACACTCGAGGCTGAGGTAAAGTTTAATGAGGACGTAGCTTGGGGACAGCGTAGGCAATCTAGCGCAGACTCGAAGGAATTAGTTCACACGGCTGTCAGAAATAAAGTCATTATTTTCACCTTTAGCTCATTAGATGGTACCGCCTTCAATAATGATACATCATTAATCTCTCGTGCACTCTGTTTTGGCTTTGTTTAAATAGCTGTCCTAACACTTCTGTTCGTTATTTTCTCGGAGTTTTTTCGGACGAATTATTTTCATCGCTTTTGACTTTCCGCATTCGGGTGGATTTTATGCTTGATGAGATGGCCCATTTAACCGCGCTGGATGTCGAATGAATTATTCTTAAGTGCGTGAATATTCTTCGAATTTTGGCCTCTTTCTGTGTTTGAGTTCTTCGTTGTTGTTATTTTGTTATCATTAGGAATATCCGCACTGATTTGAATACGAGATATAAAATTTGAAAGCGTTGGTAGCAAGGTTTTGAATAGAGCGATAGATGTTCCTGCATATTTGTGATTTTGGAAGACTTTTTTTTTATTTTGTTTTTTAGAGGTTTTTCATCTCATTTTGGATTTTTTTATTATTTTTTATTTCATGTTTGAACATTTTTTTTAAGAATTTTGGGCACATTTTCTTGATACCTAATTTTGTATCTTTGTATTCGTATTTTTAATTTTTTCGTGATGAAGACATTGTCTATTTTGCGTTCTGCGTGTATGTATGAAAAATGTGTGACAAATTATTTTTAAATAATATTCAGGAAATTTGAAATCATTCTCTTACGATTTTATTGGCGTATTTATTAATTTCTTGAATTCTTTCATTTTCGAAATTTTTCTTCTTGAACATTTTTATTTTTATTTCTTTTCATATTTTGAACTTTTTTGTGTGTTTGATTTGGGCGGTTACTGGGTAAGAAGTAGTGTTTTTACCTTCCAATTTCAATTTCATTTAATTTAAAACAGTATTAAACTTATAAATTGCTCATAAATACACGCAGTTTTTTTTTTTTCAAATACCACGCGATTGTAAAAATCAAAGTCTTATTGTTTAATGTTTAGTGTCTATACCCAAGACATTATCCATTTTTCATTTTATACCCGTCTCTCTAAAAAAGATTCGACTTCCACTATTGGTACAATTTGCACTACGTATTTTGACCATTGATGGACTGATGGTCCATTGCGGATCAAGGTTGACCATTACTTTTGTATCAGTGCCTTCTACTTTCCAAGTGGAGTCCAATTAATGTAGGAACTGCTTAGCATTTTTTTAAATTTAATAATGCTCATCAAAAGCCCTTTCTGGAGCTTCAGCTGATGCAACAACAGTCATTAGCTTAACTATTCGCAATTAGTTATTCATTTACTACTGAGTTTAAAAAACCCATAAATTTGGATAGTAGGAGAAAAAGATGAGTAATGGAACCTCTTCTTTCCTCATCTCTAGGCGAATACTTACTTTTATCCTTTTTCTAAAATGGTTAAGGTGGATAGATTTAGGATTTTTTTTTTCGAAAATTGATAGTAGCGAGATGAGAAATGTTGTCAAAGCATCCTAATAGTATGCTATAGTATGCTAAACGAATGTTAGCCTTCTAGATTGGTAACTCACCATTCTCATGATGGGCTCAACATTTGAAAAATTTGAGACCAATATTTTTTCGAGGTACATATCTTCTTGGAGTAAGATACTTGTATTTTACCTCCTTGGTTCCTAAAAAATATTTAATAATATTTTTTACCATACTTAGGGGTCTCAAAAATATTATAAAATTCATATTATACTTATTTATGCATCAGATGTTTTTACGTATTTTTCGCGTTATTCTGTAATACTGTGAATGAAGTAATGAATATTACCTTCACCTGAATATGATGAAAAATCTATATATTAAAATCATGTCGCATTTTTTGTAACCGCGAGTGCTTCAAAACCACCGATTGGTTTGTATCAAAATATATATTCAAAATGAAGCTCTTGACGCGTAGACGTGCAGAATCGTAATCAAGGAAACTAAGTACAAGTATCCTCCCCCAAAAAATTACTTACTTCAAAAAAATATTTTTTTTAATGTTCGACTTTTTCGAACTTAGAGCCATTATGTGAATAGTTAATATTGACCTAGAGACTTGAATTTTTTTTAGCATACTACGTATTTAGGGCCTTGGACAACTTTTTTCTACCTCCCCCCCCATCGATTTTCGAGAAAAATTCAAATTCGATCCACCTTAGACAGTACTCTACCATACAGTACCTAATCTACGATTTTCTGTTCCATTTTACATTATCTACTGTTGAGAGTTGTTACTACACCCAGCAAATAGAGATGTTTGTTTAGCTTACAGTAGCCTATTAGAACTTCGAGAAGGGTTTTAGTTTTATTACGGCCAGTTCAAGAATTTTTTCCACAATTTTTTCGACTTTCGGAGTGATGGACTGTCTCTTCTAGTTACTATTCTCCGCGACACCATGTATTCAACTGCTATTGACTCATCCAAGGTAGATCTCTGTACTTTCGCTATTACATAGCATTTTGCTACTTTTGCAGCTTTGACGAGGAACTTGATTTACATTTTGAAAATATAATGCACGCATTATGTTTATTCAGTTCACTTTTGAAGAATTGGGATTTTTAAGACAGGCTTGCAACTAATTATTCAATATATAGGTACACTGTGAACCACAAAATCAAAGAGAAATGTATTCAGATATTTTCAGCCTTTAGTTAACGCAGTATAACTACTGGATGATGCAACTAAAATTTAATTTAGTCGACTCAAAAAATCAATTTACAATTATTCGGTACTTGCCACATTAACATAGGTGGAAAAAGTGGTAAAGAATTTTGTAACTCAAAAATGTAGACCTCCTTTGTCGGTATATTTGAAATATCATTTTTCGTTCAAATATTTACGCATTTAAAATCGATCGCATAGAGTGATTCGTTTTGTTATTAAACCCTCTAATGGCACACATAAAAGTAATTTAAATTGGAAAATAAAAATTGTGCTCGCTTAAATGCAGAATTTCATTACAAAAAAATTGCATAATATCAAAATTGAAGGGGCAGCATACATAGGATAGAATAGAACAATTTTTGAAAATTTCTAGCTCCTTCAATATTGAAGATAGGCAATTTGTTCTTCTATGTTTTTTTCTTGCAAATCGTTCGAACTACAACATAGCATGGTTTTTTTTTTCAATTTTTGCGATCTGAAAAATGCAATGAATAATTTACATAAAAATTCAGAAGTAAATCTGCCCCTTCAAAAATTGATGTATGCAACTAACACAGATTCCCAAATTGAAGGAATTGTGGCAACGTTCAACTATGAAGGGTGCACAGGGATGAGCAGCCGGTTACGCCGGAGCGCAGCGAGTTTGTATTACTGATGGGTGAAATTCACCTATGTGTGCCAATTAAGGGTTAAGTTTTCATCCCCCCTCTCCTCTCTCAAAATATGGATCAAAAATAAGCGAACCTTAGTATAAATATAGTTCGAACGAAACGATAAAATGACCCATCTCTGGTCTAAATTAAACGTACGAGTATTAAGTAGAGTTTACATGTTACAAGGCATAAATTATATTTTACGACGACGTATTTTAAAAATGTTTTTTCTCTCAACAACAAGAGTAATAACGCCGGCCGCGCGGCACGGGTGTGTCATAGGCTGTCGGCTCGGCGCGGCGGCGTACTCTATGTGATCCACTTAGCGCCTTATTTCAAAGACACATCATCCATTGTTAATGGAGTTTATCTAAAATTACCTCACACCGACAACCATATTCCATTCCGATCCATTTTGTTCGGCGTTTAATTTGCCGGGTGACGTTGAACTAGCCAGAATGCGGTTTAATTAATTGAATAAATTTTCTATTCTATTTAAGCGAGTTTAGAAGGGAAAATTATCTCGATAAAAGATCGGTGTTATTGAATGGTTCGTGGTGTAGCTATTTTTTTTTTCGGACCGTTGCCGGATTAATTATACGTACGTGGTGGCGGCGGCGGCGACGGTGGTTTCGGCTTGCGGTCGCGTTAAAACAAATACGAATGCGGACATGTTATTTGATGAGTGGCGAAGCGAACTATGCTGTGTGCTCTGCGCTGTGTGCTCGTGTGTCGGAAGATCTTCTTTTTTACTCGGGCGTACATTTATAACATTTAAAGTGAATTAGAATATCACTCGGAATAACGTGTCCTTTGTTTGTACATTACTTATTGTATTCTGGTTTTACACACGAGCGTTTACGCTGAGGCAATATTCGAACGAGCGAATTGTAAACATTAACTATGCTGTGGTCTGTAGGACAGATGATTGTTCAAATAATTATACAATGGAGAAACCTACTTTGTGAGATGCGCCATTAGGTCTTGTTTATACAGTATATGCACCGCTCGACAGTTTCCAGTTATTTAATACGTTTCGGTTTCGTAATGGTGAGATGGAAATATAAATATACTGACAGTGAGCCAACTTTCGAGTACCGCTGTCCATTTGGGAAATGCATATTTTCGCCAGTAGATACTCTTCGTCTGTTCGAGATCTCAGTTGTAATATTGCTGGTGCTCAATATTCGTCAATTCTCTCAAAAATTAAAATAAAATGTTCGAAAATGGCAAAAAAAAATGGAAACACAATACTTGGGCTGTGTCTATGCATAAAAATTAGATTGAGCCATGAGTCATGACTCTCGTTAACGGTAGAGCGGAATATTTAATGCTACAAGACGAAGGAATAGGAATCGACCGTTCGGCTATCTACGCTTTTGATTTTCACGAACTAATTTGAATTGCTCGTTCGTGACATTCCAATTAAAAATACATCGCTTTAAGTATATCGTCAGCAAGGTAGCCTATATAGTCGTACATGTACGAACGTTATTGAAGATGTTTATCCATTCTTATAAGTTCAGCAGACACTGAAAAATTAATTTCATTGTTTCACGATTTCGAATTAACTTTTTTGGTATAGATTTAGTTTGACATAATTAATCGTTTGGATATTTGTTATTTTAATTAGATTTTTCTTCTTAACAGTATGTTCATCGTTGCTCCCTTCAGAGTAGTAGCTTAGCCAGTTACTATAGAAGATAAAATTGCAGTAGGCAAAGTGAACACGGATGCCAAATTATCGTCAAAATACGTGAAAAAAATTTCAGTCCTCAAATTTCAAATTTTTTTTTTTTTTTGTTTTTATCATCCCAAGACCGAACAAATTTTTAATTGTCAACTTGTTGAAAATTTAAAGGTCCTAAACTTATATTTTTATTTTTGAAAAAACACTGATCCATTGATCTGATATTTTCAAATATGAATATGGGTCACGTATATAAAATAAGGTAGTTTTATGGTTTTTAAGACGAAGAAAAAATGTATAAATATTTTTTCATATTTTAAACTCTCAGTGGTTCCTAAAGTACCACCATATTGCTTCAAAATGACATTAAGTATTTCACCTCGAAATAATTTATTTTTTTACAACCCTTTGTGAGATAAAAGATGGAAATATCTTCTTTTCTAACCTCTAAAGAGCTAGAATTGCTCGAATTGACCGTATACTACCACCTATTTCTTAAAATGCATAAAATTTTACGCTTTTTAAGATGAATTCTGTATCTAAATTTTGGATTTTTCGAGAAGTGGAAAACTGGTGTCACAATTGTCGCCAAATTATCTCAAAAGCACTCCTATAGATTTCAAGCTTTTGACATTCGTCCACCTCACACCCCCCCCCCCCGCAAAAAAAAATAAATAAAGTCAACGTATTCTTTCCATTTGTTTAAAAAGCGGTAATTTGGACTGTACGGATGGCTAACGAAATACACCATGTGTCTTTCATTTTTACTTACTTTACTTACTTCTTTTCATCAACGTGCCGAGTACTGCATCTAGCCCAGAGGCACGGAAAGGAAAATTTAAATTAATAAAAAAAAGTTAGATTCGTGCAGGAATTTAAACAGTTTGATGACAGTATTCTCATCGCCCTGTAGGATATTTGAAAGAGAGGAGGAAAGCAGATTTCTAGAGCTAGTGTTGTCTTATAAATGACAGTTTAGAAGAATATGTTGGACCGAAAGTCGGTTGGAGCAAGAATCACAGAAAGGAGGAAAACCCATAGTATCACACATTGTTACTTCGAAATGGCATCATTCAGATGCTCAGACTTTAGTGATTCCTTTGAGGCAAAAATGAAGATATTTTGCTTCTTGAGTCCGATAAAGCTTGAATTAAGTCCCTGCTGTGTACATAGTGAATAAATTACATATTTTTCCTCATTTTTGATCGTAGTTAAAATTTTGCAGTGGTTTTAAAAAAATTGACGAGGATTTAGTTTAACTAAATTTTTGAAAAAATGGCGAGTCAGTTTTTTGTCAATTTTTAAACGACAAAATCCTGCTTCGAAGTGCAAAAAATGCCTTGAAATTAATTTTTTGAATACAATGCTTTGAAACTTTGTTATCATTTTGATGGGGGCTCTAAAATATTATTTTTTTGAGATTGATTTAACACATATTGTGACCTTCCATCTCTATTTTCTGGCAAAAAAAAGATATAAAGTGAAAATTCTCCCACTCTAGCTGAGAAATTGTAAATAAATAAATAAATAAATAAGTAAATAAATTGGTAACTGTACATTTTTTCAGTTTTTAAATGACAAACATTAATTATTGGACACAAGAAATTTCAAATTGCCCAGAAATCAATTTTCATGCATTTCAAATTTTTGAAAACTCTAAAATAATTTCTTTTAATGAAAATAATAATAATAAAACAACTATATAAAATATTATTAATAAATTAAATGTATGAAAAATAATCAAATAAATTAAAATATTTGAATAAATTTTTCATAATTTAAAATTGAAGTAAAATTAATTGTATTATTTATATAAATAATAGAAGAATAAGCAATTATTGATTTAATATAAAAAATTCAACTCACTTTATTTTAGAGGCATCATCATTGAAGAGTGGGGTTTTTTCTTGTTCATTGGGATTATATGGCAAATGCTTTTCTCTCATCCCCCCACCTTTCAAAAAGTAAAAAAAAATGGCTAATCTAATAGGTAGGTAGTAGCTAGTAGTACTAGGTACGTCGGTATAGAGAACTAGGCGTTTCAGGTAGTCACTGATTTTGGAGAAAAATGCAACTACACTGTTGTTTCTGTTATTATGGTTTCATATTCATACGTGCTTCAGATGAAACTGGTTATATTTTGCGACGAATCTATGGATTTTCTTCGTAATGATGATAAGTTGATAACTTATCAGTTATATTCTTTATTGGAATCCTTTTCATCCTCACCTAGTCCAGTAAATATACACATTAGTACAGGGGCGTACCGAGGACATTCTTCATGGGGGGGGGGGAGAAAACCAAAAATTGCCAACTTATACCATGAAATTTTACCAACTGTTGACCTTTTTTTTTTTTTTTTTTTTTTTCTGCTCGTTAAATAAGATGTCACAGTCTTCTTGTTAGTCTTCAAAAAATGATGTAAAAATAGCTGTAATAATACTGCACAAGTGGTCAAATTTACCAACTTTACGCTAAAACTCCAAATTTACCAACTTTTCAAAAACCAAGGGGGGGAAGCCCCCCCTCCCCCCCTTTTGGTACGTCCCTGCATTAGTACTGCAAAAATTCCCATCGAAGATTTTTTTGGTGCATAATGTAAGGAATGCATCCACAAACAACATACTAAAAGTCCCCATGAGTATCGCGCGAGCTAAATCCACAGTGGGGCAAACCACCTCAAAAAATGGTTTTTTCAAATTATCTCCCCAAATATCGGTTTTAGGGGGAAAATAGTTCAGTACAATTTTGTAGCAAACTCAATTTTCTACAACTTTGCCCCCATACAAGTTTCTGTAGGTGCCATAGGTACGGCTGGGGAAAATCCCGAAGAAGAGGGGTTTTACGGGAGACCATTATAATAGTCATTAATAGGTGATGAAAGTTGATAATATGAATTGCATCGAATGTGCACAAAGGTGTTTAATCAAAATAAAAACTTTTTTCCACCATCACCATCATCATGCTATACTTAGGTAATTAAAACGTTAGCATGATACATGTACTAGAAGCTGAAAATGTATGAAATTTTGAAACCACAATTAACGATTTCGTTTAGCCTCCAGCTACCATTTAGGTATCAGGTATTAGGTACTCGTGCAAGCATAGGTACGTCTATACAGTGAAATAATGGTAGACTCGGCTCGGCCTCGACGTATAAAGTCAAATTGTCTCGGACTTATCGTGCGAAATGGTTTTCAAATATTTCGCGACGTCTTACATTCAGAGAACTCGGGTTAAGGCGTGACAATGGAGTGTACGAACGTTTCTAACAGATTTATTAATTTGTTGGTATAATAACACGTTAGCCGCGGTACAGTGGGCAGATCCAATAATTAACTCGAAAGATATAAATCCCATTGTTTGTTTTTAAAATACGTTTTCAACCTTCGTATCTGATTCAATATTCATGACTATGTGCGCGCGTTTGCGTACGCATTTAATGTGGAACACTCGGTACGTATTCGTTATACCTGTTGCGGATTGAAAATCACGATTAAATATTTGGATCGCGGCGGCGTCGTGTTGAAATATTAATTAAAATGAATTCCGAAGAATGGACGACGCGGCGTCTCGACGCGATTGTCGCGTCGAACGAGTGGTGTTTATTTAATAAGAGTCGCGGGCATTTTGAAAACAAACAAAACGTCGTCGCGGTATTTTATTATAAGCGTAGGACATTCCGCAGTGTGGTCTATCATTTGAAGAACGCAAGTTGAAACCCATTAATGGACTTCATAATTTATAATAATGGCGGATTTTATTTGTATTTTACTCGGTTCACCCATATTATATTTCATTGCATATACGGAAGAAGTGGTTCATCGTTAAACGTGAATTTTATGACTTTTAAAGGCGAAAACACGCCCCAGGCGTTCGAAGAAGCGCTCGTATAATTTTGAATTATTGTTGCAATATAGGTCTAAACTTCCGCAACCGGTTACATATTAACGATAAATTATTATACCATAGGTACGAAATAGTAAATCTAAATTTGATGAGGATTAGGCGAAAAATTTTCGTATTCGGCCGAAAAATAATAGTTTTCTTCGATTAGTCGGTGAAAGTTTTCGTCCGTGAATCACTTTCGTTCATTCACCGATAGTAAATGGGATTAATTTGGTGCGCAACCTGTTCAACAGTTGAAGCATTTTATTGCAGGCACAGCGAATGAACGAAAATAAAATGCTCGGTGATTCAACTATACTTGTAGTGTTGTAGGAACAAACCAAAGAACGAGAACGAAGAACAACAAGAACGGAGAATTTTCATTGTTCCTGAGGAACAGGACCAAGAACGAGAACATAAAAGTGATATATCTGAAGAACAAAGAACAAAACGAGAACAGAATATTTACCAAGCTGAAAGATCGAAGAACAAAACGAGAACCAACTGAAGAAAGAAAAAAGAAAGAAAGAAAGAAAGAACAAAAGAAAAATTTGAAGAACGAGAACAGAACGAAGAACGAACATGAACGAGACCACAAAGGATTGAAAAAACAAAGAACAGAACGAGAACAATATTGTAAAGAATTAAAAGAACGAAGAACGGAACGAGAACAGTTGAAACATTGGGAATAAGAACGAGTCAGGAACAGGATCAAATGACTGTGTCTTTCCAGGAACGAGAACAGGAACAAGAACAAACATATGTTCGTTCCTACAACACTGCGTTAAATTACTGTAGAAGCTGATTCCTCATCATTTCGTGGCTTAAACAAGCTTTTGCTCGAATCTTGAGAACTTTTTCGAATACATAATTGATACAAGTATTCAGAATAAATTTAATTATTATTCGAAAATTTACGATGATGTTCATGGTAAGCTAAGTTATACTTAGGTGATGTAACTGGTGACCAATTTCCCATTTATCAGCATGAAGTAACAGCCCGTAGAAAAAAAAAGGTTCAAAATGTTTTCATTTTCATTTTTAGTCAAAGCATGATTTTAATTTAATTTATTTTTTACCGTTTACATGAGAAAGTGGCAGAAAAATAGTAATCGTTTCGATCAATTTAATTGCAAATTTGCTACCATAAAATTTCCTTTCTATATCAAAAAAAATCAAAAATAGTTTTGGAACGCTTAAATTTGGAAAAAATTGTCTTATGAAAATTTTTTCAGTTTTCAGTCGACGAAGTGCAACTTTTAAATGGAAAAAATATCAAATTACCCAAAAATGAATTTTTTTGAAAATTTCAAAGTTTTGAAAACAATTTTTTCGCTTTTCAAATTTGAAAAATCTGTTTGCCTATTGTGCTTGTTGTTATATACCCAGAAAAAAAAACTATTCGGTGTCCATCTCCAGCCAAGAGTAAGAAGAGGTGATATAGGTAGTGCTGTTGCCACTGTTCCTAGATGGTTCAAATTCCAATCTAAATTGCAGGGAGTAATGGGGCCACCATTGTGTACAATGGTCTCTCCTCTCTGCTCAGAGGGATCAGCAATAAGACGCGCTTTAGTGAAAACCTAAAACTTTATTTGTTATGATTTACAGAAGTTGATTTCAGTTTAAAATGATCTTGTTGTTTTGATTGTTTTCTTGCCCTTTTTTTTTGTTTGTTTTTTTCTTATTTTTTCGTTATTTTATGCCCTCAGTTTTTTTTTTTTCATATTCTTCTTTATATTGATATTAATCCCCGCATCGCTTGGCTTAAATGCGCACTAGTACGGGTTATTAACGGCATTTTACTACACAGTGTGTATAATGCACCTAATAAATTATTTCATTTATTTCAATTTAGATGAAATAATTCAAAGTATGTAATTGATGCAGCAATATAATCTGAATTTTTCAGGGTAAAAATTCGATAATAAGTATCAGTGAATATAAATTTACAAGGAATAAGAATACTTACAATAAAGAACAATTGTTCGGATTTGGAGAGGGGTGAAGGAATAAAATTGAAAATTCTTATAAAAACGCTTACAACTTTTGCTAGTACTTGAAAACAATGTTTAGAAATATTTTAATAATTCTTAACGTTCATCGCGTTAATGATCCGGTTTTACGCAATTTTCGTTAATAACCAGTAACACTTTTATAACTATGCTGAAACGATTAGGTACGCGATGTTTGTTTTGGTAACCAAAAATACGATAGTGATAAATTTGTACGGTGCGGTTCGTTTATTCTTTTACGACTTTTTTATTTGAATTTATGTTTGTAAATCATAATTATCGTCGCCTTTTGCAGGGCGCGTGTATAATTGTTTTTTTCCTTCTTTTTACGTCGAGGTTAATTTCGGCAGCCTGATGTTTTACGAGTGAGTTATTGTTAAGGATCTTCTCTTCATTGGAGTGTGACCGGAAACGGTAGCGCGATGAGGTTGTAGTCGTGTTTTGCCTGCAGCTTAGGCAACTTATTCGTCATGTTTTGATGCATGTTGAGCCGAAAAATACGAGAGCGGTATGTTTTCATGATTTAATTTACCAATGCTGAAAGCGTGGTAGCCACTCATTTGGAAACCATATCATTCAAAAGTTGTAGTTTATGTTATACCACTAGAGTATGAGCCCTCATTTCGCATGAAAACTCATTTCTTGTGGCGAAGAAGTGAACAGTGTTGGAGCTTAAAAGTATTTTTTGTATCTCCCGCCCCGCCCCCCCCCGCCCCCTCTCACAGGCAATTTGAAATTTTGTTACGCTGAGGTAATTTTGCAATATCTGTTCACCACACTTTCAATTTCGTAGCTAAGCATTTTTTTGAGTTTGGAAAGTAGAAAAAGCCCACGATCTTCTTATAATGCAAATTTTCCTCTAATGTAACTACAAGGTTTTTTTTTCACTGTACTAAAAGATACTTCGTGTATTCATTTTTGAGACAACTCGAGCTTTAAATACCAAACTTATGCGCACTCAAATTAGAGACATATCGAAGTATTTCTTAAGATAGGGCAAATAAAGGGAAATTATAATTTCAATTGCATCATTTTTTTTTTTCAACTTGAAAAATTTATGTTGCTGAAAAAATGTTGCTTGGTTTAGTTTCAATTTTCTGTGTGCCAGATTTGCCAACTTGGAGCTGAAATCATCGATTTAAAAATTTGCGAGTAACCAAAAGGGCAAGCTACCCTCTCACCTGTGCCAACCTTCATTATGTTCCTGACTCAAATGTTCGTTCAATAAAAAATTTTCAAGTCCCAATTGTGTATTCTGAAATTATCAAATTTTCAATTAATAGTAGTGTAAAAAATGTTCATTTATTTATTTATTTATTTATTTATTTATTTATTCATTAATATTTGAGTGCTGCTTTTAAAGACGGTTTGGTTAATTTTGAGGAAGCACTTTACACCTATGTAATATGTAAAATAAATAAATATAATCAAATTGTAAAAATAAAATTACTCATTCCCCACTTCCTCTTTCCATTCCACTATCAATATAATCGATTTCAAAGTAAATTCCAGTCCTTCCCCCACAATTCCTGCATCCCCTCCTTCATAAGCGATTCTCCTCATTCCAAAGGTATATATTCCCATTTTTTCTTGCAATGTTATTCCTTTGTAGGAAAAGGTAGAATTTTTTAATTTACTGAAATTTTCCATTCAAAATGTTCTGTGGCGTCTGGAAGTGGTGCTTGAAGTAAAAAATTTTTATTTCATCGAAAAAATTTGAGTCTTTAATTTTATAATGCAAAATATCTTTAAAGAACATGGCGTCAATATAAGCTCTGAATTTCGTTTCCTGAGAGTTACTCTTTATAATATTATGATATATCGCAATGACAGTATTGAAGAAAATATTATGATAAAGATACAATGTTTACACGAATAATGTAAAAAAAATTCTGTCTTTACATTTTACGTTTTTCATGCAAATAGAATTAACTGAATTACTGAGTTTGTAGAAGAACGACATTTTCCATGCATGACTAAAATTTTCCATATTTTTATTGCTGAATTATTTGCAAGATTTCTCTACGAATTTTTGTATTCTATTTTTTTTTTTCATTTTTTTTTTTCATTAACGCGTAGATAACATCGATAAAATTTCCAATACGAACCAGATTTTCTAGTTTGTTATTTTAAGGTGAGTTGCAGTCATTTGAAGTATGAGAAAAATACTCGTAAATCACACTATAAATAGAAAAGTATTAATTTCTTCCCAAGTATTCTTGATGGATATCAAATAAAAGAAATCAAATCCGAATAAAGCGTATTCATTAGCTATGGATAGGTATTTTAACGTACCTAAGTGCAGTGTAAATGAATAATGTTTTGCGTTGGTTTTCTTTTCTATGAAAGTAGTACCTTTTATGGGCAAAATTCAGAATTCTTTTCCAAATTGAAAAAGAAATTGAGAGTAATTTTATTGATTTATTGTCTTATAGTGCGGTCCACGAAACTAGACCCTCCTGATAAGCACTTTGTTGCCATATTTATTATTGATAATTATGGAGATGAACTTATGGTAACCATATGTTTCTTGGTTGAAAAAAATTTAATTATTTGAGGAAGTACGTAACCGTTCTCTTTTTTAGTCAACACGTGATTATTAAAATGAATGATGAGCGAACCTCTGATGCGAATCACAATTCGATTTCATAAAATAGCTGGTTAATTTGAAGAGATTTGGCAACGTCTTTTTTATGAACACAAAAATTTTATTTTTTGTATATAAACATAAGGGTCTGGTTTCGTGGACCGCACTATAGGAAAATTCATTTGGTTTCAGTCGCCTCCCACCGCTTTTAAGTGCTGAAAGACTTTAAGGTCATTGAACGTTCCTCACTTTTCAAAAAAAAGGTCACCCTTCGTTGCGAAATTTGTTTCATCTGATTAAAAACACGTTGGCGAATTCCGCTTCGAAATATTGGTATAAAATTGGTGGTATTTTTTATTACTAGATCTGGCTGGGAGCTACTAAGTGGACAATTTGTTACAGCTTGCGCTATAAATTAACGAATTAGGTCATAGCGAGTGAATTTTATTGCATCGAGTGATTAATAATTCGTAATAAACTGGTAGTATTACGAAACTCGAATTTATTCAATTCGACGCTTACATAAATCATTTTTGTAGCCCAACGTTGAAGCGCATTAAGGCTTCTTTAAATGGGTTCGCGAGCGCTACCATCGCGTGTCGATTCGGTTTCGAAAAGGAAAAAAAAAAGAAATTGAGAACGCCAATAGATATTAAGTGCGCGGCCTATCACGCGGCCAATTTTCTCGATGATTTATGATTCGTAACGCTTTCGTGGTAATTGCTTGCGTGTGGTTCTCCATTTTGAAAATACGTCGTAGCCTAACTACGTATAACGTTTGAGGAGGCAGTCGCTGAGCATGCGTTTGACTTTCACGTAACCTTTATTGCGTCGAACTTTTTGCTTCGTTTGACGATTGGTTCGAGTGAACGTTGGTAGGCGTGTAAAATTTCCGCGATATAACGAGCGATACGTATTTTACTTGCGCATATTTTGCGACAACGTAGAACGTAAGCGCGAGGAAAAAGGACGCGACGCGGCGGCGTGCTTTGAGGTCGATACGACTAGTGGAGGATTCACGAGTAGATTGAAAATTTCGCCCGTACCGATGAGGTCGCGTCGTCTTCGGAAGGCGTTTATGAATGCGTACACGGCGCGGCGAGAAAGTGATCGTGGTGCCGCGCCGATGCGAACAATATAGATATTTAATAGCGGGTACGAGGTACAAGGTACGAGGTACGAAGATGACTGAATCATGGATGAGGTAATGCGTAATTGAAAATTAAGCGAAAATGTTTTGAAAAATTTTTCTCAGATAACACGGTGGTTGGTCCGTACACGAACACAATCCCCTTTCTCGCTTTTCTATTATGCGAATATCTGAATGCTAACCTGTAATTATAATAATCGGTTTTATGTTTCAGAAATACTATACACGGTATCGAAATATTTAATTGGTAGATAGGACTAATTGATAGAACGGGTATAGTGTTTCCTTCCTGTTACATTTAACTCGTTCGTATCAACGATAATTGTCTATTCCATTCAATTTCCCGTGCTTTAGATTGTACTCGCTAGATAGCGTTGAATATTGAATGGGGCACATAGCTTTATAACTCCTCCCATTATCTACCAACATAATAAGAGATTAATATTGTTTTTGATATGTGAAATACTTAGACAATAACTGTACAGTCCTCCCTCGAAGCCGCCTACACTTCATCTCGGTCCAGCCGTCCTAGTTCGATTCCCACGGCTCCTCTATAACCTCCGACCTCGCAACGAACACGCTTCATAACGGAAAAATTGATTCTTTATCGAAATACGATAATTTGGTGAATTGTCGGAAACAAAAACAAAAATGATAAAAATTACCCGCGAGTATCGTCTTGTATTTTACGCAGTTTAAAGTGCTGCCACAATGACACATATAGTCGACAACAATGGAAGATGTATGAATTCCTACGATGATAATCCACTCTCAAGATCTAGTGTACTTACTCGCGGAAATGAAAATTTCAAGAACATGAAATTGCCTAATAATATATATGATCTAAATTAAATCGATATCTCGTCTATCAACGTTGGTGTCAAGAAAGCGACAATTTTAGATTTTTATTTCACTCTTTTTCGTTCAAAATGAACCGTATGATTCTTCGAGTATGAAAGCAAGATGCGTTTTCGTTTGCGAACGAATCTGTAGGTATTGAAACATCGTTCGGATATTCCAGATCGCAGTTAAAAATCTAGAATTCAGCACGCGTCTCCTCCCATTACCGGATAGCGTATAATATATTTAATTATCTCGCTTACGTTTTTTCGCCTCTTGCGAAGAAGCTTTACACGCTAATTATTACTTATAAAATGAAACTTATCGTCGCATCGTTGCCCAAATCGAAAATTACCCTCGAAACTGATGTTGAATTTTAACGAACTATCGTGTAAAAAATATTCGGTGGTGGATTCGGTTTCACCATTGTCCATGTACCAATCTAAATATGTAGCTCAATCTACGTATAGATATTTATTAGCGTAGAAATTTAATATTAATTTGGAAATATGTATATCTTTTTGCTTGCAGGTAATGGTGAGTAATGAGTATCGTTAGTTTCATAACCATAAGTATGTATGATTTTGAAGACTTCAAGTCAATTCTTGGTTTGCTACCAATGTATTACAAAGGATAATTAATTAATCGTACATTTTCATGCATTCGATTTTTAAACACTTCACAAATTTAAATTTAAAAATGACTCTTTTTTTTACTGGAGTCCAACAGCTTCATTTTCACTTTTAAAACACCAATACATTTTGAAGGAAAAAATCAAAAATCAAAAATTTGTAAGTTAAATAGTTTCTGTTATAGAATAGAGGACATGTCAAATTTAATTCGATATTTAAAGCGCAATTGAAAGTTTCAAAAGTTATGCCTTTTTGATTAAAATTCGATGATGTTTCTTCTATAGGGAGGAGGAGGGGGAGATGGAAATGTAATTCTAAAACTTTGAGAATTTGAAAAACCTTTCTTATTTTTTCAGTTTACGTATTCAAAACAGGGAACTGGAGAAATTTGTAAGAAGAGGTATATTATTACTGCATAAAATATCTAGATTATTTACCTGGATAGACCGAATTTTGGTTTTTAAAAGTTAGGGGGATGAGGTCATGTAATTAGTAAATAGTCCCAAAAATATTTTATAAAAACTTGAGAACTTTGAGTAAATTTCTAGACGCCCTTCCTTAAAATAGAGTCAGAGTTTTCAAAAATATTCGAAACCTAAGTATTATTTTATCGCCCAACTATCTTGGAAAAATTAATCTCCAATTTTTCAATATTAAGTTGAGTCAAAAGATTTTGAAAAATTTTTGAAGAAAGGGAAAATTTAGATAAACGAGTAATTTTAGGGGGTTTTAGGATTCCAGAGGAATTTTTACATCATAAATTATCCCAAAGTAACCCATTATGCTTTCAAAATAGTACAGGTTAGATGTTTGACCATAAACAGAACCCAACTTCGGGAACTTCTATGAAACAAAATTCGTCATGTTTTGCATCTCGAGTCCTAAAGACGCTAAATTAAGCCTATACTGTGCGCCCATGATTAAAAAATTACCCAATTGTCGTTCACCTTTGAAAATAACTAAAATTGGTACTTGCATAAAGAGTAGGTTAGATCGTAAAAATGAAATTACTCATTCTCACTCCTCCTCCTCCCCCCCCCACTACCAGTATAATCGATTTCAAAGTTGATTCCAATCGTTTTTCTCCAGTACGGTATCATCCTTCTTCATAAACGATTCTCCTCATTCCGAAAAAATAGGTGACTAAAATTTTTTTCAGTCTTCGGATGTCAAAATATGTGGCGTTTCAAGGTAAAAGGTCCCACTTTAGCAAAATGGAGTTAAGACCGCCACATTGTAGAGGACAAAATTCTCTATCGTTTAAGACCTCTCCCACCAAAAATGGTTGATTATAACCGAAGTTATGGGCTCCTAAAGTTGTACAGTTCAAAAAACCACTTTTCAAGATAATTGAGTTTAAAGTTTTGTAAAACGTATTTTAGCTATAACTTTGGAAATTTGTGACGTCAAATGCTCGCCGACCCCTCATTTTAAAGGTAATTTTATGTACAATACGATGGTGGACATACGACAACCTTACAGACCATTCATCGACGAACTTTCGAGCTTTTAAACTTTCAGAATTTAACTAATTTTTCTAAAAATGCATTTTTTTTTTTAAATTTCTGACGGCTAGTACTCATGTAATAATCGTTCGTTTGAAATGGTTGACGTCTTGAATGATCTGGAATTCCTTCCTGTACACAATTTAACTCATTTGGAATAAAAATTCTGCAATATTACGAACTTTATTTATTATCAAAAAACTATAAGAAAATTACAAAATAAGCATAAAAATGAAAATAATTTCGAAACATTTTTCAACAAATGAACGAATAAATCGTAATAACTAATGTACACTCCTTTGACTCATTTGTAATTAACATTAACTAATTACAGCATAAAAAATTCACGAAACACCGGAGGGGAAACATCGAAAACAAAAATCAGTTATCAATTCAGAAATCACCTTTCAAAAAAATGACATGATCAATTTCAACGCGCTAGTTCGCAGATTCCCCGGTAGGTTCGCGACTTGAAATTTCAACTGATCGTAGAGTAGATGTTCTAATGGGACCTTTTACCTTGAAATGACACATATATGGAAGATGTGACGTAAGATTCGGGATCATGTAACGTTTTCTTTCACTGTTGTCGCCACTTCTTCACGATCGATTCATAATGATGAATTGATCGAGCATCTCGAGATGTAAGTTGTGCACTGCGGTGAGCGAATTTCGGTTTTGATTATAATGAAAGGGAAGGTCATAAGGGGACTGAAGTTTTTATTTTATTTTATTTTATTTACATATTTGAGTGACCCCTCACACAGCCTCATTCTCCAATTACAAAGGGAGTACTTCATACCAAGTATCAGTTGTTGCCTATTTTAACGCAATATAATGTTGAATTTAAATTAAAATTAAAAAAGAACACAATACTCAGTTGCAACTTCCCCCCCCCCCCATTTAAAAAAATACATTATAATCAAAAACACTCTCTCTCTAAATTGAAGGCAATAGACCCCAATTCCTGCCCTCCAAAACTGCCTCACCCCCCATTATACATACTCCTTTCTGCACCAAGTATATACACCTTCCCCTCTGTTCCGATTATTTCGTTCATCATTGACACCATTCCTTTGAATGAAGAGTCCAAATTTTTTATTTTTCTAGAATTGTGGGTATTATGAAATGTTCTATGGTTCCTACAGCTGATCCTTGGAGTAATAATGTATATCTGGTTTGGTAATTTTTGAATCTTTGATTTTATTTTGCGAAATATCGTATAGGAGCATAGCTACTGCGTATCCCCTCCAATTTTCTATGCTTTTATTTTCGTATCCTTTAAGTAACTTTAGCATACGTTTTATGAATATTTTTGAAAAATGCTTATAAAATGTCGATTTCCTTGGGGGTCAGTCCTGTTTCAAAATGTACCTGTAGGTCTCATACCTAGGTAGCAAGCGCCCATCTAGTGTTTAAGGGTAAAAGTGAAAAAAATGTATTCATGCATTCAAGTTGAATATCATTAAAGAATAGGTAGCATAAGAAATTTGTTCAGTGGTAATGGTTTAAGCGATGGTTATTTTGAGGAACTGTTTCAGTTGTTGATGAATGGACATGCTTTGCTATTAATTTATGGCGATAATTTTGGAATATACTTATAATTGAACCCAAACGAATTCGTATGGATGGCGAGGATAGTTTGATTAGGGTTGTTTTTATTGAAAAAAATTTGGTGTTTTTTGAATGAAAAAGTGAAGCAACCAGAATTAAATTCGGTTGCAGTGGAAAGCAGACACTGAATGGGGGTAAACGTCGATGGTGTTAACGATCGATTTGAAACGAGTGGAAAAAAATCTCGTTTATCGAAACTCGAAAGAGCCGATACATTCCATCATAACATATGCATATGCATCTGGTATACTGGTAAACCTCACACAGTGAACGGAAAACGCGCCGTTAATTAAACGTCACCGGTTCTAAGTTGTAATACGGTCGTATACTGGCGTGTTGTGGCGAACGAGAGAAATGCCGATCTTTCGAAATTTATAATTCGAGCGACGATCTCGATTTGTTATGGTTATGGGCGATACGCGAGAGATTTTCGTCGGAGATTCACGAACGCGTAGGTAGATGGTAGATTTGATAAATGGCGACTATGAAAGAAATAAAAGGAGTAAAAAAAAATTTGTCAATGAACGTGGCAGCGCGACGGAGACGGAGCGAAATAGCGCGAGCGCGATACGACAAACATTTATTGCTTCTATTTATCATTAGGCATTTATATATACGTGAAATGCGCCGTTTTATTAATGTCTATTAGCGATTTATTCTGCAGCTCTGGTAAATTTATCCGGTTTAGATTTCTAATGAGTATATTCGCTTCGTTAAAACGGTCTTGGCTGATTGCGAGCTGCTGTACGCCGATAATCCGGTCTCGAAATCGTAACTAATAAAAATACCTCGCAGTCGTCACCGCATTCGGATTCTAACGCGCCGATCCGATGCGATGCGATGGTGGTAAATTAGCGATTGGAAATAGATTGATCTGTAATTAGGAATTGTATCGTGGAGCCGCCGCGCCACGCCGCGTCCAGCCGGTAATTATACGCGCGTCCGTAGTTCGCGGTCTCGTTTTAATACGAGCGCCGATAATGCTTTCTGTATAGTCATCTCGTACAATTAGTTTTATTTAATTGCCGCGTGTAAGTGCTTTGAATTGAGGCGCCATCGTCAGCGCATTAACATCTATACCCTATTAATGTATTGTAAAGCGTGTAAGCAATGCTATGTGCTAACCTTTTGAAATACTTATACGAGTAAACGATATTACCGATGTAAGTACATATTAGGATAAAGGGTGCTATTGTGGTGGATGTTCTATAGCATGAGCTGTGTGAGCAGATTCGCGTTATCGACCAAGCCATAATTAAAAATATTTTCATAGTTCCGTTCGAGTAGTGAGTACTAATTTTCGTTCGAAAGTATGCTTTGTATTAGGTGCCGAAGCCGAAATGTAGGTACGCGCCGAGCTCTGATGTTCATCTCGTGAGTATTTCGAGCTCCAAATAGAATTTTTCGACGGAAATTGATTCTTTCATTCTCCGCTTCTAAATTTTTTTCTAGTCGAAATTTTGCTGCTCGATTTTACCAAGTTGAAAAGAAACGTAATTATTAATTTTAAATTTAATTTTCGAAAAAGCCATTCGCTACCATGTTATATTGCTGAAGCTTGGTTTTTGATGAGAGCATGCTCGCACTAACAGACAACCCGCCAGCAATGAGACTATAAGACCATACCTATATTCCTTCCAAAATCATCTTAGAGTTTGAATTTTTTATTTGTAGTAGTTCTTGCCTACAAATATTACAGGACCTCTTACTATGTAAATTTCAGCCATTTGAGGCAAATTTTTCTTCATTCGCCATCGTGACTTTGTTTCAAGATACATTTGGCGAGGGGAAATGTATGCTTTATAAAACTTCCTCATTCGATATCTCCTCCAAAATCATTTCTCGTTGTAATCCTTCTCCAATTTCTACGTAACAAACATCTCATTACATTTTGAAGACGATAATTCTTCCTCGTTTGAAACATCAACAATGATGTTGCATTTAAAGCAGTTGCATAGTTAACAATTTTTCGGGGTGGAGTGAGGAGAGTGAGGTTAAAATTATTTTTTACTTCATTTTCAGCATTCTGCTTTTTAATTTTAAAATTCCAGCCAAGAACTTCATAGACACTTCTTGTGAGAGATGGTGAAAATAAAAAATTTCCAAGTAATGTCACATAGTTTAATTTGTAATGTTTTTTTTTTCAATCCTCCTTTTAATTAGCTCATTTTTCAACTTACAGCCTAAGGTCTGCTTGATCTTTTTCAATAATTTTGCTAATTTTTGCCAACCTTTCTACCCAAAACTTCAACAATATTGAATCGCTCGCTGATGCAACGCCGAAAGCCAGTGGCGGATTTAGAATTTTGCCGCCCTCTCCGAATTTCACCTTTTTATCATTTTTTGTCGGTTTTTCAATGTTTTTGAAAAATTATCTAGTTTCCTGGTTTTTAAATCACTTCTTCGTGTTTTGTATCTTCTCGTTTGCTTCTTTGCGATACTGAGCATCACCCAATCTTTTTCGATGACTCGTTTTGTTTTTGTAAACACAAATAAAATTACTGTTTTGTAGAAAAAAAAAGAATGCCTATTGGGATCCTTCGGCGAAAGAGTCGGTACCTGGTGGTAAAACGATGAACTACTGAAAACGGGGATTTCAATAATTTGATAAAGTATCATTGTTGGCAATGAATTAATAATTGTGATATTGAATTGAATTATTTTGAATAGAATTAATTGTTTTGTGTTCAATGGTAAAGATAAATTGAATTCCAGTGTTATTGTTGCGAAATAAAGATTATTTTTCATGCACTTACCAATGATTAGCGATACAATTATCGTGAATATCGTAAATACCAAGCGAAAGAATCTCATTTATAAACCAAAATGATAGATAAGTATCAAATTGGCCAAACCCAACTCATTCATTCCATTTATTCGATTTATTTTCAAATAATTTAAACATTTCACTGTGTGAGTCTGCAACTGGCGGCAAAAATTCCCCGTTTTCAGGACTGATAAGACCATTAAATGTAAACACGACACTAGCGCGCCACTGCTCTGAAGGGTCCCAATTGCTTATCGAAAAAGATTACATCTTGGTTATTCAGCAAGCATCTATTTTTAGAGTTTTTGCCTCGGCAGTACTAAACACATAGCAAAAATTTCTGGTTGTTCACATGTTCAACAATTACTGTCAAGGTCCATGAGTCACTTCGGATTTGGAGTCAAAATGACTCCGAAACTGCAATGACTCCGGAGACAAGCCGGAGTCTGGAGTCAAGATTTCGGAATTAGAGGTTGGAATCGGGGTCACATTTTCAACTGACTCCGGAGTCAGGTCAGAGTCAGAGTTGAGCTAACAGATTTCCTCTCTATAGTCAAAGTGGAGTCGTAGTAATGTTCGGAGAAATGCTCTGCAGTCGGAGATTAGAGTCAGAATCTGAGTCAGAATTTTTAGGTGATTCCTATTCCTAGTTCATAATAATTACTGTAATAAACAAAAAAATACCGTCACAACAAAGACTCCAAAACCGAAGTGACTCCGGAGTGAGGAGTTGGAGTCGGAGTCAAATGTTCAACCTGACGGCAGAGTCAAGTTGGAGTCAGAGTTGGGCTTTTACATTTGCTCCAGAGTCAAATTAGAGTCCGAGTCATGTTTGGAGAAATGTTCCAGAGTTGGCGATTAGAGTCAGAATCTGAGTCAAAATTTTTTGGTGACTCTTAGTTCGTAACAATTACGATAATAAACAAAAAATACTGTCACAACAAAGACTCCCAAAACCGAAGTGACTCCGGTGTCAGGGGTTGGAGTGGGCATCAAATTTTCAACCTGACGTCGGAGCCAAATGTTCAACCTGATTCTGGAATCAGTGACTAAAGTTGGAGTCAAATTTTAAACCTGACTCCGAAGTCAAGGGTCGAAGTCCAAGTCAAATGTTGCCTTGACTCCATAGTCAAGCCAGTCGAAGTCAAATTTTTGGTTGACTCTTGATTCTTGATTACTGTCTCAATATAAGAACATGAGAACATGACTTATATGCTATTGCTATTCATAAATAAAAAAGGAATTAGTTCTGATAATAATTTATGTTCCTTCAAAAGTTATTTTATTTAGCGTAGTCAGCGTATGGGGAAATACGCCACTGCCTAAAGCAGCTAAGGCAGCAATATAGCTGTATGTTGAGCTGTAATCCATTCATTTGGAGTAGCATTTCAAGCTTCTTTGAAATTTTGACTAGCTGCCATTTTGCATCCGTTTCGGTCGAAATTCAAAGAATCATGTTTCAGTCAATTATTCTTACGCACCAAATATCAGTTTTATAGACACATTTAGTGAGGAGATATTATGTATATGGAAGATGGAAGAAATGTTATGGCTCAAAACTTCTTGAAAATGCTCTTTTTTACGTACACCACCTCTAAATTCTCTTGAAAAGTTGAAATTTGGGTATGTTGGTGTCCTCATTTTATTCTTTCATATACAGCCAAGATTGAGAATTCTAAAGCTTTAGAGGTCTCTCTGATTAAGCTCGAAATTTGAATGAAACACAATTTAGAGTTGAATCAAAAATATGGAGAACATTTTTTACTGATGCTTTAAAGTACGACTTGCTAAATTTTGAGCGAATATCATGCATACTCGCTTCCACTACAAAGTAGAGAAAAGATTGTTCATTTTCTATATACCGTGTGACCCATGATGTCATAAGTGGAAGCTAGGAATCCTCTCCCTGGATGCGCAGTTCTGAACGACAGAATTGAACAATCAGTTTATAATTACTACAACTAAGTTGGATTTCTTCAGCATTCTTACCTATGATCTCATTAAAGCTGATATAAACGAAATCGAAGCAAAAGCATTAACGTTCGCGAAGAAGTACGAAAACGATATTAATTATGAAAGAAAATTGAAAAATTAAACTTCAAATGATAAACCCCTTTAAAAAGAAATCGTCGAAGTTGAACCTACCAAATGTGAACAATGTTCAAAATAAACACGAAGATAGTAAAATCTATGAAACTACTGTTCGTTTGTAAAATTATATGGAAAATTCTGCCAGCTGCAATTATATGATTTATTTATCCGAAATTAAATGTTTTATATACTGCATATTTTCAACTTTAAGGGTAACTGTACCCTCTTGGGATCGTTTTTCTATAAATTGAAAATAGTTGAAGATTACCGCCATTCAACTACGGGTCAAAGCGATTACCAACTCTGTGATCCTAAGCATTGAAGGTGGCAAAGTAAAAAATAAATAAATTTCCTCGAGGTAATAGATGAGTTTGCCGAAATTAAACGCCCAAAAATAGTTATTTAATTTTTTTTTTTAATTTCATTGTTAATTTTGTATGTTTTGTTTCAATCATTAGATTCATTATTCAGTTTTTCATAAACAAATTGAAGTGTATGTTTTATATAATACTAGGGGGCTTCGCCCCCTGGCCGCTTCGCGGCCCAACCCCGCGGCATTCCTCGCTTCGCTCGGATTGCCTATTTGATGTGACTTCTTCGGACAACATAACATGAATGATGATATGTGTCGTGTAACTGACGAACTAATGCGGCACGGTAAACGCCACGCCCACAACCAAGCAAGACGTGGAGTGGAATACAGCAACGCGTAATGAACGCGTCAAGTTTTATGGAATAAAAAAAGAAAAAAATTGTTTTTTTTAACTCTCTGATTGAAATTTTCAATTTTTTTTGCTTGATGACATTATATATATAAAGCTACAAGAAAAAATAACAACAACAACAGGGCCAAAAAAATGTTGTTCCAATCGCCCAGCCTCTCCTAATGGACGGATTTCGACGAATTTTTTTTTTTTAAATCGCAAAAATTATGCAGATATGTCATCAAGCAAAAAAAATTGAAAATTTTAATCAGAGAGTTGAAAAAAATAATTTTTTCCTTTTTTATTGCATAAAACTTAACGCGTTCGTTACGCGTTGCCGTATTCCACTCCACGTCTTGCTTGGTTGTGGGCGTGGCGTTTGCCGTGCCGCATTAGTTCGTCAGTTACACGACACATATCATCATTCATGTTATGTTGTTCGAAGAAGTCACATCAAATAGGCAATCCGAGCGAAGCGAGGAATGCCTTGGGGTTGGGCCGCGAAGCGGCCAGGGGGCAAAGCCCCCTAGTATCTGCATAATTTTTGCGATTTAAAAAAAAAAAATTATTGAAATCCGTCCATTAGGAGAGGCTGGGCGATTGGAACAACATTTTTTTGAACCTGTTGTTGTTGTTATTTTTTTCTTGTAGCTTTATATATATAATGTATATCTTTTATTTATTTATGCCCACTCAAAAGAAATTTTTTTTGGGGGGGGGGGCATCAATTTTGGCCTCCCAGACCGGACAATTGTGTGCTACCTATTTAAATGCAGAAAGACGAAGCATCAAATTCCTTTTGCAATATATTCTACGTTAAAGACTTGGGAATTAAATTTATAATTTTAATTTCTTTGATTTATTTTATTTTTTATGTTGAAAAAAAAATCCGTCATGACTGCTTAGCTTTTGAATTTTTTTGTCGAATTAATTTTATATTTATTTTAATAGACATTCAGATTCAGTGAAAGTACGTGTTATTATTATATTTATTCACTCGTGTGACCTATCGGACCTCGAACATGAAAGCTTGAAATTCCCTTCTCTGGTAAACAATAATGTTGTAATTAAATGTTGGTAACACAGTTTATCAGCAAAGAATAATGAACAAATACGCAATAAACGAAATTCACTTTGCTTTTGCTCATTGCTCTTTGCTATGAAACAATATTACCAACATCTAATCCTAACCTTTGTTTAACAGAGGAAAGAATTTGACGATTTAGTGCTCGAAGTTGAATGAGTTGCACGTTATAGAGATAGTTTGAAATGCGAAGAAGTAAACATCTCTTTTCCTTCTTTTCTTTCTAAAATAATGTATGCTGTAATAGCCATGATTTTAAACCGAAAGCTCGTTTAAAAATCAACCTCCAACTATGTAAAAGAGAGGTGTTGGCCTCACGAATATTGTAGATGATGGAAATGAAGAAACGAAAGTTCAGCGGCAAAGGTACTGCAGCTTATACGTGTACTAGTACTCCTACTTCTAGTACTAGTGCATGTTCTTCGTAAGTTGTATCTACGAATTAATTTAATTTTTGAAAAATATGTCGAGGTCTTAGGTTTACGCGATGATAAAAGCATATTTTTCACCTTAGCACTGCAGTGCGAGAAGATTCGCATTGTTATTACAGTAGGCTCTCGCAATCAGCGTTCAGCAGCCAGCACTCAGACTCGTGTATCCTTTGATCTTGTTGGCGTTGCTATATTGGCTCGTAAATCGTTCAAGAATTTAGGAAATTTCGCTACGTACCCAAGGTACACGTACGATGGAATTGCGTTTAATAGGCCTAATAGAAAACTTACACGTTGTACGATGTCGTGTCCGAGCGTTAATAAATTATTCTCGTTGTCGATAATAATTTGTACTCGGCTTTCCATTTATTACATCGGCGAACACGATAAGTAATGTATTGGTGGTTCGCTAAAGACAATATTACGAATAATAATTGTTACGCCGTGCGCGACGTTGGCGCTGAAATGAAGATATTAGCGTTCGCGTAACCGGATATTACAGAACTAAGGAGCTGAAATACTCGCGTATAATCGTGTAGAACTGAAAGAGTTGATGAAATGTTCTTGGGGTTGTAATTTGGTCCAGTCGAAATGCAGAGTGGAGTGAAAAATAATACGTGAAATTACGCAAATCAGTGATTGGTATAAATGAACGAAAATTACCTTTTCTTCTTCACAGAGGTGAAAAGAAAGAAGAAAATGTTAACAATACGTGGTCGTATTAGCTTTCGTTGTTCGATTATTATGCCCGTTGCAAAAAAAAAAATATATAGTATGAGGGAGAGAGAGAAAGAGAGAGAGAGAGAGAGAGAGAGAGATGAAAATAAACCGGCTATGCATCTTCAGTATATTGTTGTATAGACGAACGAGGAAACATCTTCATTTTGTTAGAATCGATGAAAAATATCAGCGTTGGGCGATAACCGATCATTACAGGTTAGTTAAATTAAATTTGTAGATACTGGTACGTGCATTTCTTAATTGCATAGGTGATAGTAGGTACCTTCTTAAACGGTGTTATTAGAGTAGTTCTAGGCGTATGGTTTTAATTTTGTAAAACTCTCGTCTCGTCTGTTAGGTTAGCTTACGAGGTAGCTGAAATGTGATCGATCACGATGGCTAAAAAGCTCTGTTAAAAAGGGCATAGAGTGGCATTTAGTTAGCGGTGGCGATTATACGCGATTACAGTGTTTGTGATTTCAATTCCTGTACGAGACAACGGTGCAACGTATAACGTACAGTAACCTGTAATCAAACGAAGCATACACATAAGAAACGCACAGCATAAATATAAACAACTCTTATCTCTAATTAACATTATTAACTGTAGAAGTATTACCTTCAAAGCACTGCTAAGACATAGTATTAACTAGAAACCACTGATTACAGTTCGTGATCAGTAGTAAATGTAACAGTAGCAGTAACAGTTAGCACCTACGTTATAGTGGTCGTGAGTTGTAAAACTGAAATTGTTGGCGAGAAAAAGGCGCACGTCACCTTCGCCGTTCGCCCAATACCTCTGTATTGCGTTCGCAAAGAAGAGAAGGAAAAAAAAACTTGCCCTCGACGGTACATTGAAATTTATTACGCAGCAATTGTGTTCGGCATCGGTGTACCCTATGCTGTACGTTCATATATACATAAACCTTTCGAATATCCGTGATTCCATCAAAAGAAGATAAACCATTAAACGAGACCGATTCGCAACTACTGGTAATAATAAATATTATTCGGCGCCGCCATTTTTATTATCGAGAAACGCAACTCGATCGGATATAATACCCGGCCAGTCGCTCTCTTTGTGTTATATTCCACTATTTTATGCGTGTAAACTTTAATTATCGTAATATTCGCTTTATTACGTTAGCAATACCTCGCGAGTGGATTTTTCGAAAATTTTTTCTATTCATTCTCCGCAGTCGATGCTCGTTGTTTGTTCTTTTCCCACAAATCCGTAGAGGGAATGTAGAAAAGTCGAAAACTTGTGTATGAATAAATATAGCTATTGATCAGGGACTATGGAAGGACAGCTTTCAAAGATTTCTATAGTTGTCTTCATCTTTATCATTATAGCTGGAGATTGGAGGTAACCCTATCACCGATTTCTTCGAAATACTCGCAGCTCTCGAGGTAACATACTGTAAAATTTGAAGTAGCTGCAAAAAATTACGAACGTTAATTAATGTATATAAAATCATCTATTTCAAACTTTTATTCGTAAAATTGTTGAAGAATCATATGAACTAAAAAATACAATTATAAAGTACTGAACATAATGGCGTCGCCAGGATTAAAAATTTGGGGGGGGGGGCACAAAAGGGGCCAAGAATTTAAGATTTTTCCAGTCTTTCGTATTAAAAATATGTGTGTTTTTTTTTGAGAGGGGGTCTGATAATTTTTTTATGGAAAAAATCGTACAAGCGTTAATAAAAACAAATTTATTATTTTCTTCGAATTTTAAAAAACGTAAGTAAGCAGGTATAAATGGTATAAAATAAAAAAAAGAAATTAAAAAATTATTTAGTGAAAAATTTGGTTATTCTTAGGTTTTGTGTAGGTATGCGCAACGGCAAACTGTTCGATGATTTTGTCTAAATCTAGTGATTTGGCAATCGCGTAAATGTAAATAATGGAAAATTTCAATTTTTTGGTTGGGGGCCAGACCCCTTCCCCCCCTTAGCGACGCCACTGCTGAAGATCGCTCAGACAACGCAACCTACAATAAGCCTCTTACAGCTTACCACAGATTCGAATTCATTGAACGTAAAATTGTGCTCGAATAAGAAAATTATGATACAACCTTATTTAATAATCGAATTATCCGAGACTTATAATTTTTCTTCTATCGTTTCACATCTCCGTTATTTGAGCCTTTTCCTTAATGACTTCTACTTGTTGTCGTTTTATTACAAAGTTTCTTTGAAATATTATCTTTACATCTAGGGTAACTTTCCAAAGTTGTGTTCACCAAATGGTATAGGTACAATTATGGGGTTTTCTCGGATAAATGTTCTATGATATTTGGGTTCTTTTTCGATATGTCTGTTCTATTATTCCACCTTTTAATCCATTTTTCATCAATTTGAAGACCGAATAATTTTAAAAATTGACGTATATGATCTCTATGAACGCATCAAAAGCATAATTAGGTAATGAATATTTTTTCTTCTTGTAATTCCAAACAGTTAGCATTAAGTGAAATTCCAATAACACGATTTTCTGCTCATTATGATTACATCAAGGTGTAAATAAATACTCTTCTATTTCTTTTTAGAAATAAAACAATTTTTCCTTTCCAGATTCCAATCGAATGATTTTACGATAGCCAGGGTCCACTTAAATATAGGCCGAACAGCACAAGTTAGCAACATCATATCAGCTGTTATCTTGATATCGCACATGTACTTCTTATTGAAATGTGAAAGAAATTGAGAGGGTATTCGGTCCGAGCATCGAAAGAGTTGGCTTTTAGAGGATAACTGTGGAATTATTGAAAAGGTGAAAATGAGTAAAATTTAATATTGATTTAAACGGGAGACCATTTCATTTTTCCAATTTTACGAAAAAATAAGGGCATTCAGAGGAAAATTGATTTTAACTTTTTTTTAAACGATAAAATTTCGTTGCCAAAGATATAAACATAGTTATACTCGTATTTTCATCTCCGATAACAATAGAAATGAATTGTTACTATTTACTTATCAGTTGGCACTTGTTCAGTAACCAGTCTGTTGGGGTTGTGTTTAAGTGAATTGTGCAATGAAGATTTTTTATTCGGTATGTATATACATCGTTATTTGCTATGTGACGTAGGTAATGTGTCACTGTGATAACTGATTTTTTCAAATTTTTATCGTTACTGGTGGTGAAAATATAAAAATACTTATATCTTTGAATAGGAATTTTTATCTTCTAAAAATTAAGTTACGATGAATTTTTCTTTAAACCCTATAGTTTTCTCAAAAAAATTAAAAAACGAAAACCCGCCTATTTAAACCAATGTTGAATTTTCATCAGTTTCACCTTTTCAAATAAAACGACACTAGCGCGCCACACACGTGTCCGGCCCGAATAGAGTATTTATAATGACTGGTCTATGTTCTAATTGGTCATACGTCACGCCTGCAACAACCAATCAGCAAGTTGGAATGTGGTAAATTTACCTCGACTAACTCGTAAAATAAAAACACAAATCAGCTGATGATTCAAATCACAAACGAATTTCGTCGTTCACTGAAAACTGAACGATATTATTTAGGAAGGTAGAAATGAAACTACCTACATTTTATCACATTCTAGCGTTATGATTGGTCATTACGCGCGTAACATATGACCAATTAGAACATAGACCAGTCATTATAAATACTCTATAGGGAATGTTTTTTATCTCCCTCCCTTTCAAAAAAATTGGTAAGGGAAATTACCCATGCTCTCTCCATCCACCCCTTCTACTTTTTCGAATCATGTGTTGTTCCTGAGAATTCCTCTCTGGCGATTGTAAAACTAAGAAAAATCTCACGTACATATATTATAAAACTATCGAATATTTTTGGCTATCAATGGTGAATTAATGAGCTTATTAAATTCTTTTTTTAGCTGAGTTTTTAACAAAACGATAGCTATTACAGCCTACCTGATTTGGGAAGGGAAGGTCGGAGGACGGTGGGGTCTTCAAATCTTTGCGTTTCAGACCATTTGTAATCATCTGGCAAATGTCCAACTTTTTGGTATATATATATTTTTTTCCCCCACGCGTAGCGCCGGCGAGTATTCATAAAATTCGCTCAAAATTTGGTGAGGAACTCTTCTTGAAAATGCGCAGAAGTGTTTTTTTTTTTGTTTTTTCGAAAAATTTCAAAATGGTGGATCACTCAAATTTTGAGGGAGGCTGGAGAAGAGGGAAATAGCTCAAATTTTTCGTTTTTGTTTTCATATGAAAGAGTGAGTCACGGACACCAACATATTTAAATTTCAGCTTCCTAAGTGCATTTTGAGGCGAGTTAGCAAAAACCTGTTTTTGAGAAAATTGCGTTTTTTGTGTCACTCACTTTGCGCAGGCGGGTGTGGATAAAATTCGCTCAAAATTCGGTGAGGAACTCTTCTTGCAAATACGCAAAAATGGTTTCTTTGTTTTTTCGATAAATTTCAAAATGGCGGATCACTCAAATTTTGAGGGGGCTGGAGAAGGGGCAAATAGCTCAAATTTTTCGTTTTTGATTTCATATGAAAGAGTGAGTCACGGATACTAACATATCCAAATTTCAGCTTCTTGAGTGCATTTTGAGGGGAGTTAGATCAAAAAACGGCTTTTTGAGGAAGTTTTGAGTCATGAAATTTCTTGAATCTTCCATATCTCCCCACCAAATCAAGTTAAAGATGTCAAATTTTGTGTGTGAGGTTAGTTGGTGACCACAATATGACCTCTTGAATTTGGATCAAAATGGATTCAAAATGGCGGATTATCAAAATTTTGAGTAGAGCTTGAGGAGCCTCAAGTTGGTAAAAATGTAATTAATATGAATTCATATGGTTATTGGGGATAAATTGTATACTATATCCCGAATTCATTTCCATACATGATGTTGGAGGGGGGAAGGCGGGGTTACCAACCTAAAATAGTGGTGGGGGTACAGGAGGGATCGAAAATTTTTTATTGCTGTGTCATGTGATAAAATGAACCCAAGTGACAAACGTATTTTGATTTTAGCTTCCTCAGTGATTTTGGAGGGGAGTTTTTTTTTTTTTTAATCAAAAAAAATCAAAAATTTGAATTAAGAATATATTTACAGAGTTGCGCAGTTGTAGTGAACATATAGAATTATCTATCGAAAACAACAAGTCCCAAGCAACTTTAATGAATTGAGAGGAGCTAGAAATTTTGCAAGTTGAAAAATTTTGCGTTTTTTTATGGTCTTTGTTTTTATTAGAACGATGACTATTGCACTGAATGGCACGTAAAATTATTTGTCGACAACGAAAGTCACCAACTATTTTGGTCGATTTAGGGGATTTGAAGCTTCCCAAAATTTGGACATTTTACATTTTTGCGATTTAAATTTTTTTTTTTTTTTTCGGTACAAATCTATCAAAACGTTACGTTTCTAGCACCTCTCTATCGCATCACTCATAGGTAACTTTTCAAAAACAACATACGACCATAGATTTTTCGAGTATTGTTACCACTTATATTTTTCGAGCAAAAAAACTAATAGCATCGGTAGCTTTATGAGTTGGTTTCGAATGACCTGTGAAGCAGTTATAGTAATCGCGTTTCCATCGAAACTCAGGAATATCTGAATGAAGGAATAAATTAAACGTGTGGGTAGCAATTAACGAACCTGGTAGGTATAGGGAAACCGCGAATATGGATGATCGGCTCGTTAAGTATCAATGTATATAATTATTTTTTATTCGCAATTTAAAATTTAAAACTTTTATATTAATTTGTTGGTCTTTCTGAGGAAGAGAAAAAAATATCGACGAATTTATAAGTCAATAAATTTCCCTAACCTTGATTCGTCAGATAAAGCCAGACGTTTCGGTTTCGGGATTTTTCATTTTCGATATGGGTCACGATTTTTTTCGATTTAAAAATTTATCAAGAAAAATCGTTTGAATATAAAGTTGAAATTATCGTCGTTGAATCGGTTATGTGTTACGGGTAATAAAACTCGATTTTCCCCTTTCTTTCTGTTTAATAAGTAATTCGATACGTTTATTAGATGCGTCTCTCTAAAATGTAGGTATAATGATAACATCGATACTTCTTCTTCTATACCTACTATAGAAAGAATAAATCGATAACATTCCAGACCCGGTGACTTTTGCTTTGATATTTTTTTGTTTGTTCACTCTCCTAAATTGTAATCTCGGTAAATTTAGCCGTTTTGGTGATACTTTTAGGTTATGCTAATCTTGAGGCCGGATGACGGTATCGCTGATGATCGCTGTTTAGGGCGAGTGTGTGGGAGCGTTTGTGGCGTTATTCGATCGACGAGGTTTTGGTAATCTGGACGTAATCGCGATTCGCGTTTAGCTGGAAATGGAAAACCTCGAGAGGAGTAGAAAAACAATACGAGTAATTTGGACGGTCGATGAATGCGGTCGCGATAAATACGCTGCGCTGGCTCGTAGCGTAGCTCGATGCTCACTGCTCACGTAATATGTAGAGTTGCTGCGTCTTTCGAACAGAGGTGTTTGAAAATTATGAAAACGCGATCGATTTATTTCTCGAATAACAATAGCGGCCGAGAAAGACGAAAAATATAAATTGTCTCGCGAATAGGAGCTGCAGGAGCATTGGCGAACGGAACCCGAAGCAATTGTGTCACATCCATTATGCCACATGCTGCTTCCATATCTCGCATCGTAGCATCGTAGCATCGTAGCATCGTAAGTAAGGCGAATCTGGGTACGTAGCGAAAAATAAATGATTGTAACGCGTACATAAAGTTTCATTTTAAACGGCTTTTGTTTCTTCTGTGTATTATGCAGATCAGCAGAAAGCAGAAACCCGTCGGAAAGATGCGGCCGTTATCCGTTTTTTTCATCTGCGGCATTATTAATACGAGCATCTCGGATTTCAACAGAATTTTATATGTATTCAATTAATAAAGATAAATCAGTTTGGTATCTACGAGTACGAGTGGATTTTAATGAATTCGTTAAAGGTGTTCGTACGTGGCGCGGTGCCCCGTTGCATCATTGTACCAGCACGGTGTAACTTTCTAGTGCATTACCATTTTATGTACTTACGAGTATTTGATGTTGATAAATTTCGTGTCATTTGTTTGGAAATGGTTGTTGTACGCCCACCGATTTTCTTTCTTTTCTTTTCCCACACGCGTAGTCGTCCGTTCAGGTACCCCATACCAACTACCAACCTTCCTATGTGGACCTACCGAGTACCACTCCGAAGACTGAAGATCGAACACCGAGAAGTGATCTGTTGGTCATACTGTACGTGTGAAAGGCTACGTCGATTTCGTATTTGTGCGCGCAATTTATAGTCTCGTACCGACGGTTATTTGTCGTGTCTTCTTAATTAACCAAATACCAAATCATTACTTCACGCCCATCACCCATGCACGAGCACAACGAGTTGGTACACATGATAAAGCAAAGAGATCGATGGTATTCGGTATTCGAAAAAACAAGAATAGTAGAATACAATAGGTCACGATTAAACTATAACTCAGTCACCGCGATAATTGCAAATTATGAGATGGTAGAATATAAGGTGGCTGGACGCGGTGCGGCGCGGCGTGACGTTGGCGCGTACGCAACAGCGCTGGCTGGCGGCGATTTCGGTGATTTTTGTTTGTTATAGAAACGCGCGCTAACCGCCATTGTACGTGGAAATTTAAAAGCGATAAATATCGTAATTTTATAATAAAGTCAACACGAAGGCGGTTACCATTTGTCGTCGATTACGAAGCGTGCTTCTCTATAAATGTTAACAAACTTGTCGAGCCAACGGTGGACGGTGGACGTTAGTTTGGCTGAATACCAACACCGTATACCTACTGTATTCGTATTCGAACCGATCTATCATTAATTTTGTGAGTATACTTAATTTTGAAATGCTCGAAGAAGGAAAAAAAATTATAAGCGTCGTAAAAAATAGTCCGAGTGGTCACAGAATACCGCGGCGACTCCATAAATCTCAGCCTCCGCCCGGTCTTGCAAGAAGAGCGCCGAAAGTCGGGGATTTATTAGGACGTTCAGGGGTCCGCTGAAATTCTTAATGATTGCAGGATTTACGCGTTCGTCGTATTATACTATAGCTGGTTTCGGTTACCGTGTCCGGGTGTAATAGAGGAAGCGATTGATCACTTTGTAGTATAACTAATCGCTATGGCCGGTGTCAAGTAGTCGATTAGCGTGATAAATTAATTCCAC
The DNA here is from genome assembly GCA_009761765.1 of Phenacoccus solenopsis. Taxonomy (NCBI): domain Eukaryota; kingdom Metazoa; phylum Arthropoda; class Insecta; order Hemiptera; family Pseudococcidae; genus Phenacoccus; species Phenacoccus solenopsis. Next base: position 44,803,979 of record CM019754.1, on the reverse strand, counting down.
CGTCCAAATTCTATAATAACGCGGTCTCGTTGGGTAAGATTTTTACGTTGGCGAGTAGTACTTGTGCATTCGTTAGCTAACCATTTCCATTGGTGTGTAGTACGTATTATGTACTATGTAGTAGAAGTCGAATAGCGGATTCTCTATGGTGCGTGCAGCTAACTTTGACATTTTTGCTCCTACCAATAGAGTTTCCGCAACCCCAGGTTCATATGATTTTTTTTCTCTCCAGTCCCAACAGGGTGGAGGTAGTTTATTTGTGAATAAGCATTCAGTATCTAATTACCTATGTATCTGGCGCCATAAGTATAATTATGGTTATGGTTTTTGCCAGTAAACAGATGCGATAAGCAATACAGAACGGGAAATACATTACAAGGAAATTTTATTACAAGGATGCTTACATTTTTTATACAAATATCACGACAATTTCAGCATACAAATTATGTATATATTATCGCACGTTTGCATTCCGCCGATAATTTGGGCTCGTTCATAAATTTTGTTGAGGAAGAAGTCAAACTGTTTGGTATAAAAGAGACTTGGATTATTGTTCAATGCATCGAAGGGTTGGAAGGGGAGGAAGTTTCGCATTTCATCAAAAAGGGAACGAAAAATTTGAGTTACTAGCCTACGCCTCCAGCCACTCTCAAATTTCACTTGAGGGAGAAAAATCATACATATTCCAAAAAATTGAACGTTTGCAGATGATTACAAAATGTCTGTAAAGCAGAGATGTAAATTGAACAACCCACCCTCCACCGACTCACCTTCCTAAATCACGTAGGCTGTAATAGCTATCATTTTTATTAAAAACTCAGCTAAAAATTTATAATTCAGCAACCTTACAACATGAATGGTAGCCATAGATAGCGAGTTTATAACACCGAATGCTCAATGATTTGTTAATTAAATAGCTGCAATTTATTTGTACGAAGGTAGCATAATAATTTGTATTTTAATTGAATAATAGAATGAATGAATAAATAAAAAATAATCTTTACTTATTTTATATTTAAAATTTAATTTTTAATTTAAAAAGATTAATTAATATTAAAAGACAAAAAGACCTAAAAATTTTATAATTTAAAAAAAAAATTTTTTTTGGGAATATAAAACAACGAAAGGCGAATGTCATCTTTCCTTTTCAGTCCGTGTGTAGATAAAATGAATTAGCGAAAAATGGCAAAAACTGGAGTCTTAAGGTAAGCATCTCTCTAAAGCTATTAGTTGGAATGAGTTGAATTTTTGGTAAAGACCGGCAGTTACCTAAGGATTAGTTGAGTTTTCAGATTTGCTCCGCATCCAGAGTAGGCTTGGAATTTTGTTTAAAAACATGCTTCAGTGTCTGGTTGGAGTCGGAGTCCAATTTCGAGGAGCTTCGTCGCCAAAATAAGTCAGTGGGGGAGGTGGATCTTCTACCTCATAACCAAGGGTGTTAGCACGGGTAACCTACATTAAGTGTGCTACACCAGTCTCTACTTGCCATACGCAATGCCTGGAAGAGAGGGGCGTTAGTAGGCTGGCACTCCAAAAATTGGAACAGGGAAGAACAGGCTGGCATGGGGTGATGTGCTCCTATTAATGGAGGACGCATTTCATGGCAGTGAGGTAGAGATCCTGTTGTGCCAGCTCCCATAATTCTAAGTTTGTTCAAGTTGTACGTAATTTTCTTTTTATTCAATTTCTATTTATTTATTTATTTATTTATGTTCTCTAAATTTATTCATATTCATATTTTCTAAAAATATATTATTTTATTCAATTCCTTTGTACCTTACCTAATAAGTGCCCTTACTATATAAATATAAATTATTGTGTTCCTAAATATATATAAGATTTGAGGATCCATACTTAAAAAAAAAACCAATCTGATCTTCAGAAGTGACTACAGATAGAAGTTAGATTTTTTTTAATGATGCGCCGTGTACAGCCTGGGGGCTAGAGACGTATGCACGTGAGGTCAAAGAGACTAGAGTTGAGGAAAGAGTGAGTTACGGCGGATAAATAAGAGAAACTTCTATACAGTTTGCTCGTCATCTCCCAGAATTTGTGGGAGGTAAGAAGGGTTTGTAGGGCTCCACGTTGACTTGCATAAGAGGGCAGTCTCGAAGAAGATGAGCGACTGTTATTTGAATGCCATAATGTTCGCAGATCGGCAGAGGATTGCGAGCTATGAGGTGAGAATGAGTTAGACTGGTGTGACCAATTTGGAGCCTACAAAGTAGAACTTCTTCTCTTCTATTGTTGTGACATGATATACGCCAGAGTAATGTGTCGGATTTTATGAGACGTAATCTATTGGAAAGTGGGGTCTGTTGCCGAATGGAGGACCAATTTTTGGGGGTTCTATGCCTCACGATCGATTTCAAATCTTGTAATGGCGCGGAGATGTTAGGGTATGGGAAGCACTGTGTAGATTCCTTGGCCGCCAAATCTGCCAGCTCATTGCCTCGGATACCCTTATGCGAGGGTATCTATGCGAAGATGATGCGTTCTGGATCTTCTGCAAGGAGGGTTACTGTCTCCTTCCCGATGGGGTATTGGTGCTTATCATAAGTGATTCGGAGACAGTTTAGGGCAGATAAAGAGTCAGTGCAGATTAATATTTTTGGGTGTGTATCGGTAGATAATTGTACGCATAGTTTTATAGCAAAAAGTTCAGAAGAGAGGACAGAAAAGGTGGTTGGTAATGAGAAACGAATTGTATTTGGTTCTTGATCGCTATGAACAGCACAACCAGAGCCGAACTCAGACTTAGAGCCATCAGTATAGTAAATAGCGAAGTTATGAAATTTAGTGCACAATTTGTTGAAAGAGGTCGTTACAGTGCTTTGTGAGGAGGATTTGGAAAGCAGTGTTAGTGATGTATCGATGTTGATAAGGCAGTCCATCTAAGGAGTCAGGGCTGGTAATGGATATGCCAGTATTATAATTATAAAGTGAATTAGATCGAGGGATAAGAACATTTTTTTTGAATATTGTCTGAAGAGGTGCTCTGCTGGCCAGTGAGAGTCTACATTATCACTATTAAATTTTTTCCTTTTTGGATTTCAACCTGTTTGATTTCTGTCACAACCAATCACAAAAGGCTATATCCAAATGATGCTCGGTCCATCGTTCTAGTAATTCATCTGATGAAGAAATTGTTGATAATAATCAACCCATTCGTAAGACCAATCTGTTTTATCATTCACGCCTGATTTTGAAAGGTAGGAGAAGGAGGAGGGCTCATTGTTCTCAGAACGTGGTGAAGGTTAACGAAAAGTAGAAAATCTTTTATGATGCTGTCAGAAGATATTGTGAACCCTAATTAGCTAAGATATTTCAATATTAGTTTCTTAAGTTAACATGGAGGGAAGTTGAAGCGAAACACAACTTTTGGAAGGGAAATCAAGAAAGGAAACTTCATGAATCGTGCTTATGTCTTCACCAAATGTAGGCTTAAAAAGCCGATACTTGGTATGAATCATTGAATTTGTGTCAAAACCCATCCAAAATGGAGAATATTCAAATTTTGAGAAATAGCTAAAATTTGAAAAATTAAAGAGTTATGTTTCTTGTGGACAAAAAGAATTGCACATTTCAAATGAAACTTTTTGTTGGAGGGGGGAGATAAAGAAGGCTTTTTGGACCCTGTAATTTAGATTTGCTTTCAAATCAAAATTGGAGTCCAAGTTTTCTAGTGGCTCCGCACTCATCATGGAGTTGGACTTGAGTAAGAAATATCCATCCAACTTCGTTATTTTTTATTTCAATTATATTTTATCTAAAACGAAATTTGATGTATAATGTTCTTTTTAGAGTGGAAGTTGATTTTCTGTCAAATCCAAAAAAATGCTGTGTTTGAGAAGTCAGGAGTCAAAATTAATTTTTCGGTCGACTCCTCCTGATCCTTGACTTTTGATATGTTATTGCTGTGACCTCGAGCATTACATGCAAAATTTTAAATCTTTTCAAAGAGTTCTTTTGAAGATAGGTACATTTGAAAGTCACATTTTCAAATAAGAGTTCTATATATTGAAGTCTTGGAGTTCCTCCAATGAAATATATACTGAGCACGTGCCTGAATGTTTTTACTCCGAAATTCAATTAGCTCTTATTTTCTACTCATAGCTTTAAATTTCTGAATCAGTATTTTCTCTTACACTCTAGTTGTCGAAAAAGAAATTTGAAAAACAAGTCTGTATAGTGAATGGATAAATAGAACTTAATTTTCAGTGAAATCCATTAAAAACATGAAATCTCAAGTTTTTCCTATTTTCTCCACGATCGAATAACTAAAATACATAAAAAAAAAAATAAAAAAAAAATAAAATAAATAAATGTAGTTCGTCGCTGTTTCATCGTAACTCGCTATTCATGAAGATGTCTTGGTACGTTTTGAATGAAGAATGATGAGTAATTTAAGTTTCATCACGATTTTTAAAATTGAGAAAAATAACAAAAATAAAGTAAAAGTCTGAAACTGAACGAAACAGTTATTTCATATTAGAAAAATATTTTTATCGCGTATGGACGGTTACGTTAAATTTTTGTCGTCCAGAATTAATCGAAGACGAGTGGAAAAAATCTCGCTTTCGATACCTGGTCGATGATGTCACCGGTATAGGTGTATAAATACGCTAATAAAAAAAATGATATCAATTTTTTTTTTTTGGTCGGCTTCTTACATTTACTTTTATAAGAATTCTTATCTGGCATACCTATTTCCATTTTCAATGCATGCGGTAACCAGTAAATGAAAAATTTACTTTTATCCGGTATTACAATTTTTCTTATATGTAATTTAATGTAAAAAATCGACTTAAGTGAACGTCAACTTTAATAGATACCAACGAATGTAATCAATTTATTTCAGGCACCTGCCTTTTGTAAAAAATTACTTTTTTCAACATTTTTATCCGGGTGAAGTCGCACAACACTGCTTTGCTGAACGATGCAAAATCAGCTTCTCAGTATTCCTATAGTACTCTTAATTTGCGAATTTTTTCTTCCCAATGGAGCAAATGAATGGAAGAGAAGTAGACATTGTACAATGGACATGTATTGCTTTTATAACGAGAATTGGTACACAGAGGTATACGGGTTAAATGGAGAGTTTGGCAGTTCCGTTAAAACTGCTCAAGGTATTATGCCTTTGAGGATAAATATTCAAATAAGACGATTTTAAAATTCGCGTACGTGCGTTTAAACGTTTAATATTCAAATATTCCGCTCGGTACGCCGAGTATAGAAAGAGCGTGCGAATACCGCAGCTCATTTTATTCAAATTCTCGCAATTGACCTTTGTCCGATGCGAGACACGCGTATTTATCTCGAAGCGTATTTTCATTCATGCAGCCCGGAGTCGAAGTCGAAGCTGAAGCCTAAGTTTACGTAGACGTACGAGTGATTCGATCGAGCTCTCGTAAAGGGCCTTTTAATTAAGCCGAATAGCCGAATAAGCGAACTACCAAATTGGTAGCTAAGTAGTGTGAATGTAGCTTATTATTGGTTAAACATCGGCTTAATAAATGACAGGTTCGGACGTTTATTGTGTATTTTCCATTAGCGCGTTTGATAACATAATTTTAAGCGGACTACCGGAATCTAATGTACCACGTCCGACCAGAAAATAGTGTCTAACGCGGACCGCCTAAAGCACAAAGCCGAGCCGGCTTAATTATTGCCATTATTTTAAACGCAACACGCCAGATAAAAGGAAGCCAAATGCCTCTCGATGCCTTATTTTCGTGTCGCTCGTTTATTTCGTTCATTTTTCGTGCCCCCCTTTCGTCTGCAATGCTTGTGCGCGAAAGCGAAATTATCAACCGTTTCATCGTTTTTACTTATGTTCGCGCGATAGCGGTAATTTATTTCGAGGTTTATCGCTGGCGTATGCCGAAGCGTCGGACTCATTCGGAAATAACTCAAATATCGAGTATCGAGTGGTAAGTTAGTCGTCCATACGAGTATGTGTACTGGAAACCAGTCGACTTTTTAACTGCGTTTGTAATTAAAAACCGTAGCTATTACAGCCTACGTGATGTGCCGAGGAGGGGTCAGGGGTGAGGACTTCATATTTTTCCGTTTCAGATCATATTATTATGCAATGGTATGAAAGATGTCCAACTTCTTGACTTACAGCCGCATATGTTGTATTTTTGATTCACCTCGAAATAGTAATTGACTCAAACTTCGAGGGAAGCTTAGAGAACGCACAAAATCTCAAAATTTTTATTCTTAATGTCGTGTGATCAAATGAAGTAAGGACACATATATTTCCCAATTTCAGGCTCCTAGGTCAATTTGAGCTGATATTAGAGCAACAAATGGCTTCATGAAACGGTTTTGAGTGGCGAAATTTCTCAAATCTTCCATATCTTTTCGCCAAATCAAGGTGAAAATCTCAAGCTTTGTCTGCGAAGTTAATTAGAGACCAGAATATAATTTCTTGAATATGAGTCAATATTAATACGAAATGGTGCATAGTCAAAATTTAAGCAAGATTTGAAGAGCCTCAGGTCGTTCAAAATTTATAAATATGAGTTTAAATGATTACTGCGAATAATAATTCCGTAATCCATCTTCACAAGCATTTGGAGTGTGAATAATAAGGCGTTACTGTCCTTAAAATTTTATGGAGGGTAAATTGGAGTTTGGAAATTTTCCTTGGCTCTAAAGAGGGCTGGTGGCTCATTCTTATCTCATTACTCGATGTACTTACAGAGTTGAAAATTTGTATGTAGACTATAATAATTATGATCTCTTTAATGTGAGACGAAATGGATCGAAAATGATCAATCGCCAAAATTATAAAAAAGCTCGAGGAACTTCGAATGGCTGAAGTTTGGTAAATACGGACTCCCGTGTAATTTCTGTTGACGAGACGTCCCTTGCAAAAAAAACACTACTAGTAACTAGAAATCACTACTAATAACTACTAGTAACTACAAGTAAACTAGTAGTTAAATAAACGAATAGTAGTGAATTGTTACTAGTTACTAGTAGTTCAGTAGCAGAATACTAATATCTCACTACTAGTAGTAGTTTGTGATTACAAGTTCATGAATAGAGTAGTAGTTTTTCACTACTTGTACTGTGATTACTAGTTCATCATTACTACTAGTAGTAGTTTATGATTGCAAGTTCATGAATAGAGTAGTAGTTTTTCACTACTTGTACTGTGATAATTGGTTTCTTATTACTAGTAGTAGTTTGTGATTACAAGTTCATGATAGAGTAGTAGTTTTTCACTACTTGGATGATTACTTGGTTGTAGTTCTTGATTATAAGTTTAACAATAGAGAACTAGTTTACCACTACTAGCAATCCAAATAAACACTAGTTCTTGAATAGAATAGTAGTTTGTTACTGCTAGTGCTTCTCCTGATTGCAAGTTGAAGAATGAAATGTAAGTTATAGTAGTGAGAAACCATTATTTCATTCTTCAATTAGGTATAGTTTTCATGAGGAATAATAGCACTCAAGATAGCAACTGCTAGTTATATGTACTAGTAATAAATAGAGCAACTAGTAGTTTTGCAGTTGACTAATAGTAGGTACTTAAGATATTAATGATCACTAGTATTCTACTAGTAGTCTACGTATCACTTTGCTTCTCTTAGATGAAATGTGTTGCAGTAATGCATATAAGGAAGAGTTTAATTTAACTGTAATTGAAGCACTTCCACCAACAAACTTAAGGACTGTTTGCACATGTTGTGTGAACCAATGGTTTGAATGCATCCTTGGGTGCGTTGTAAAGTTTTGAAAACCATGTTCCATCTTAGACGATAAGAAAATGAATGGTAATCAGGACTTCCAGTTAAATATAAGTATTAATTACTACTAGTATTTAGTAGTAGTGATTAATATTGAAAAATACTACTACTAAGTACTGGTAGTGATCATTACTAGTTACTAGTAGTGTTTTTTTTGCTAGGGGTACTTCATATGTTCAAATCAAATTCTTAAATAGTTTTGGTGGGCATAGGTGAAGTTTCCAGCTTAGGTACTTCAACGTTATCGACAAATTTAAACACGTTCTCATCAACAACTCGGCTCCAGTAAAGTCGCATGGTTGCTTACGTTCTTCTTTCTTTCAACTGCATATAGCGACCTTTATAAAATATTACGATACGTACCACTACACCATAATATGCTTTACAGTAGGCTCTGACAAATTACCATTATGCGGGCGATTTTTCTCTCATTATAACTTTTTTTTTTTTCGAAAAAGCTTCTCATTTCACGTGAAAAATATACCTCTCTAAAGAAGCTTCTTTATTCGCGGTGTTCAGCGCCAAGTTTTCGATCGTGTCCGCACCCGGCAGAACATCTCACACGCGTGTACATCGGAATACATCAAAGAGAAAATAAGATATTAACAAATCGTCGTCGTGGTCGGATTTCAACGAACCGATCAAGCTACGAAGCTAGTTATTAAGGCTACGTACGAAGATGGTCTGCAGCCAATGAGGAACAGGCAATATGTAGGCAGCTAAGTAAGCACTACATATCTAAGCGTTATGCAGCGAAATAGAAGAATGTTGCGTCGAAGTAATCGTAATTCGTTATTGGTAAGTTGTACAAAAATACAGAACAGGTACGCAGTACGCACTTGGAATTAGACGTAATGTACCCATAGGTTGAGATTTCGCGGGAGACAATACTTTTTTGTTTCGATACTGTACCTACTAATTCTGAATTTCACCTTTGCACTGTTGTCGATATTGGTTACACGTTGTATAGAAAATAACATGTCGGCATAATTCCGGGTACAAATACAAACTTAACACAACAGTCGTATCAATATCGTGCGATACATGAACATACATATATGGCTATATTTGTAACTATGTTATTGTTGTGCAACAGTCACGATCGGCAATTATTCTTGATAAAAGTTCTAAGAATTTCTACAATTTGCACCATCATTTGTTATGTTATTTACGCGCGGTAAATAAAAAAGAGAAGTACCATAACAAACCGATGCTCCTGTCTACGTACTATAGGTCTGAGTCTGTAGTCTTTACTCTGTACTGTGTAGCTATACGCACATCACCACGTACCAATGTGTACACACCTAAAGGTAGAAATTTCAAAACTCCGTCGCCACATACTTCGATATAAATGGAAAAATCTGGTCTACTCGACAAATTTATTTCACACGTGATCGGAAAGCTTATAGTCGCTCTACTGCTGCTATACGCCTGTACAGTGTGCAACTGTACAGTGCACACCGCATGTGCTTGGGTGTATGTAGTATACGCTTGCAAATGTATGCATGTACTTGGATGTAAATGTAGCTAGTTACTAGCTAGGCAGTAGATAGCGGATACCTTACACTGGCCCATGGTTATACTCGTAGTATTTATGGTTTAAGCTCTAATTCGATAAATGCCTCCACATCACACCACCTCGTAAAATTGTACACGTACAGTATACTCTATAGCACATTTATAGCGTCTTTATCGTAGTCTTAGCCTTCACGTATATACGTATGTCTAAATTTTCCCTCGAATGTAATTAATTAATTATTCGAGTCTACACATCTAGCTCACCTATCGCGACGCAAGCCTTTTTCTCTCTCTTGTTTTATTGGCGATCTGTAACGCGTACCGTACTTGCAGGCACTTGTCGTTCCGCAATATCGTTTTACATACACCAGTACTTACTTATAACTCACTACGGTCGTACTACATGCACCTTACTCGCAGCGACATCCATTCCAAGCGTATATTGTTACCCTAAAGATGTTTACATATATATCTAGAATCTAATTAAAATACTAGTTTAATTCTCTTTCGCATCGGACATTAAGTATAAGCGATACGGTAGCGATGTTTCCAAGTCGTTAGATATGTTCGCATAGTGTACCTATATGCCTATGGATGTGTTTGCTGTTATTTTAATTTAGATGCGTTTGCAGCATGCCACGAGTACTTTCTCGAATAAACTACTTTATAATACAAATAGATATTCCGGCAATATCCATGTATTCGAGTGCGAGTTCATCGCGACCTTAACCTTTGTCTAACTGTCTTCCAAGATATGCAACTTCAACTACCGAACTCTATCTTCGTTATCAATGAAGTTTCGAGCGACAGTTCTTGATTTTTCTCTAAACATAACTCTAGTTAACATTGGTGGCTGAAATGTGTTCGAGAAAAAAACCGATTAATTTCAAGGTCGCGTTAGTACATTATAATCGGTAAAGGCAACTTTACATTCTGTAATTTTTGCTTATACATTTTTGCTCAAGGTCATTGTTTTCCAATTTTCCTCATTAGTTCAACTAACTATTCTGTGAAGTGGTAAAAATGTAATAGGAAGTACGTTTTATTTGCTTAGTTTTACAAAAAAGCTCATTGACACAAAGCTCTTAAACCTCGGCTTGGAGAATTGTTGTCCTGATTTTTCATTGGTGTGTGCCATTTTCCTATCCTGCAGTCCTTTCACATATTCATGGTTTGCGATCATAGCGTTTTTAGCTGAGTTTTTAACAAAACGATAGCTATTACAGCCTACCTGATTTGGGAAGGGAAGGTCGGAGGACAGTGGGTCTTCAAATCTTTGCGTTTCAGACCATTTGTAATCATCTGGCAAATGTCCAACTTTTTGGTATATATATATTTTTTTCCCCCACGCGTAGCGCCGGCGAGTATTCATAAAATTCGCTCAAAATTTGGTGAGGAACTCTTCTTGAAAATGCGCAGAAGTGTTTTTTTTTGTTTTTTCGAAAAATTTCAAAATGGCGGATCACTCAAATTTTGAGGGAGGCTGGAGAAGAGGCAAATAGCTCAAATTTTTCGTTTTTGATCTCATATGAAAGAGTGAGTCACGGACACCAACATATTTAAATTTCAGCTTCCTAAGTGCATTTTGAGGCGAGTTAGCAAAAACCTGTTTTTGAGAAATTGCGTTTTTTGTGTCACTCACTTGCGCAGGCGGGTGTGGATAAAATTCGCTCAAAATTCGGTGAGGAACTCTTCTTGCAAATACGCAAAAATAGTTTTTTTTTTTTTCGATAAATTTCAAAATGGCGGATCACTCAAATTTTGAGGGGGCTGGAGAAGGGGCAAATAGCTCAAATTTTTCGTTTTTGATTTCATATGAAAGAGTGAGTCACGGATACTAACATATCCAAATTTCAGCTTCTTGAGTGCATATTGAGAGGAGTTAGATCAAAAAACGGCTTTTTGAGGAAGTTTTGAGTCATGAAATTTCTTGAATCTTCCATATCTCCCCACCAAATCAAGTTAAAGAGGTCAAATTTTGTGTGTGAGGTTAGTTGGTGACCACAATATGACCTCTTGAATTTGGATCAAAATGGATTCAAAATGGCGGATTATCAAAATTTTGAGTAGAGCTTGAGGAGCCTCAAGTTGGTAAAAATGTAATTAATATGAATTCATATGGTTATTGGGGATAAGTTGTATACTATATCCCGAATTCACTTCCATACATGATGTTGGAGGGGGAAGGCGGGGTTACAACCTAAAATAGTGGTGGGGGTACAGGAGGGGTCGAAAATTTTTTATTGCTGTGTCATATGATAAAATGAGCCCAAGTGACAAACGTATTTTGATTTTAGCTTCCTCAGTGATTTTGGAGGGGAGTTAGAGCAAAAAACGGCTTTTGGAGGGGAAATTGCTGCAGGAAATTTCATGAATCTTCCATATCTCATCACCAAATCGGCCTAGAATGGTCAAACTTTGTGTGTAGGATTAGTTTGTGACCAGAATATAACCACTTAAATTTGAGTCAAAATGGATCCAAAATGGCTGATTTACAAAATTTTAAGATAATTTGAGGACCCTCAAATAGTTATAATTTGAGAAATATGTGTTCGCATGATTATTTCATGGCAAGAAATACTACATTTGTGCCAAATTCAACTTCTTAAGTGTTTTTGGAAAGGATAGGGTAGGGGTTTTCAGACTTGGTATTGGGTGTGGCCTGTAGTGATGAACGGTTGAGCATGGTTATTACTAAATCAAAACAAGCCCCAGTTAAAAACTCAGCTCCAGTAATGCGGCATGGCTGCTTACGTTTTTTTTTTTTATTGTATCAGTCAAACACAACTTATTTCTCAATTTTTTTCGATTTTTATACGTTAAAAAATTATAGAAATTCTTGACAGCATTAGTTGGTTTTAAACTTATTGAAACTAGAAAAGTATGCCGAGAAAAAAGTTGGATCAATTTTCATCGAAGAATTGATCAATTTGGTTGCAATTGTATGAAAATGGATCAAATTTGATCAAGAAGTTGATCCGTTAGCATGAAGTTACATGAAATCAGATAAAAACTTTTGATCAAATTAGATACAGCATTATTCTTTTCGATACAAATTGATCAAACCATTTATCCAAATTGCATCAAATTATAATTATGTGGTTTCAGCAGAGAATATAATTATGTTTAAATCAATTCCGGAGAAAATTTTGGATCTAAATTGATCAAATTTTATCTAATCTCATTGACTTGTCCATTCGGAGTGGCTGACATCTGGTAGCGAATGTTGAAGCTGTTGGAAATAGGATAACATATAAAAAATTACATTGGCTGTTAGGGAAGCATTTTCGTTTTCTATGTTTTACGCAAAAACGAATGGATTTTTTGAAATTTTAGTCATGTAATTACTTATGGAGATTTTTATGCTCTTTCCAACGATGTATTCTTGATGACTGTAGCGCTTAAACACACAAAAATATTCATTTTTTATGAAATCATAATTTACATTTGAACAAAGAAAAAATGAGTCTTCGACACGAAATTCGAAATTAAGTTCAACATCGTGGCATCTATGTAAACATTATTGCAGAGAGTGATCAAGTTATCAAGAAAAACTGCTTTTAAAATGTAAACAGTTGATTTTTATCAAAAGTGCAGTTTTTTAAAATTGAATATTTTTGCAAATATAAACCCTACAGCTGTCAAAAATATATTGTTGGAAAGAGCATAAAATTCTTTATAAATAATTACGTAACTAAAATTTCAAAAAATCCCTTTGTTTTTGTGTAAAACGTGAAAAATGAAAATACTTCCATAAGAGCCAATGTATTTTTTTGAATATTATCCTATTTTCAATTTTAGACTTGGTTTTTTTCGTGGTAACTGCAGCGCACTCTACACGTTCGTGGACAGGTGAATAGATATAATAAAATAATAAATTGAACACGGAAAAAATTTCAAAAAATTTATCAAAACTCTAAACAAAAAATATTTATCAAAATTTTTGATATCATTTACCTTTAAGAATGAGGTTATAGTTAGTGAGAAATTTTGTATTTTCACATAATTGGAGACATTTTTTTGGTCAAATTTGATCTAAAAGGTGGGCCCTTTTTTTGATTAAATTTTATCCAACTTTTTTTCTGGGTTGTAAGTGTAGGTAAAAGTTGGTCTTCGACTTTTGGATCTTGCTTTCATTAGTTTCACTCATTTTAATTTTTTTGAGAGATAAAAGAAAAAAACAAGCGCTGCTACTTGTAATGAGTGGACTTCACCATCTAAGGAAAAACAAATAGATTAAATTTGATTTAAAAAAATAATAATAATAATTAGTTATGATTTGATAAAATTTTATCTAATTTGATAAAGTTCGGTCTCATTTGATCAAATCATATTAACATTTGAAAATCAAATTCGGCCGCATTCGATGATGTTGTGTCAAATGAAATTTAATACTTCTGAATCAAAAATCAGATTAAATACTATTCCTTCAAATTTGATGAACATTGATTAGGCTATAATTGAATTACAATGTGGCCAATTTATTGACAAAATGTTATCAAACTTCATTATATTTGATCTGTTCCTTTTTTCCTGAGAAAAAAAAAAAAAATTAGGTTATTTCAGAACTTTAATTGATGTCAACGAATAAAGTTCGAACAAAAAACCCCTGGTTGTGGAAGGAATGTGCGAGAATTCGAACTCACGGTAGGCCATTCATTTAAAAGGATGATACCGAATAATTGAAATATTGGATTGTGAACGGCTCGACGTTTCTTACTTATACCTGATACTAATATGCTGAGTGAAGAGTACCATGGGCGGCAAAATTACGCATGACTGAATACGAAATGAACGCGTACGCGGCGTCGCGTCGTACTTACGAGTTGGCTTTGATTTTAATACCGAACCGTAACAATGAGTTTCATATTAGAATAATACAGTTCAAAAGGTTATTAAAGACTTTTTCATATTGCAATCGAATAGGTCGGCATACCACCATGTAATATTGTTTGTTATTTGTGCGCGTGTACAACTGTAACTAGATGTGGTTGCGGTATTTTCTTGGCATAGGAAGCGAATTGGAAAATGTACCGGCGTAGAGCTCGCGCTTTCTTCCAAGTGCAGAGTACACAGGTACCGCTAATTGCGACGTGCTAACATTTGACTTCGGCGGTACGTGATTACGATTAGCGAAATTGCAGACGTGCAGAATTGTAGAAATTGCGCTAAATAAATTACAGTGTGGAGAGGATCATTAACGTAGTAGTAAGTAATATGGATACAAATAAGATGAGTTGGAGAAACATTTTCGGATTGGCGGTAAATTAGTGATTTGGTCGAATATCGTATCGGTTTCGTTAATATTCGACAAATCTTCGTAGCAAGCAATACTTAGTAGGTTCCTAGGTTCATACCTATTGGTATGGGTATCGGTTTTGGTGTACGAGTACACGTGTTTTCCTTCTACATAATTTCATTACCAGTATGATAATCAGATTTCAAAATGATTACGAACCAATCTCTATTAAAATGTTAATATAATATGTTTGCAAATAAAGCCGTTTATACTCTTTTTGATTTTTCCGACTCGGACAGCCGCGTAAACATGAGCTATGATTATATGCGCTGCTCTGAAATCTATTATTATTCTGTATAAAGATAGGTTATGGGCTTATTTATAGCGCTACGGTTTATCTGTATCTGCCTCCTCCTCTTCTTCTTCTTCTTCTTCTTCTTGCCGTTAATAAAGGTGAACAATGACAAAGTTAATGCATGCTGGCGGGTGGCTGGTTGGCTACATTTGAAAGAAGGAAATTTCAACAAATATCCCATACCTTTCTATGTAATTGCATTTATTTATTTTTTATTCTTATAACTTGCTCACGGTTTAGCTATTAGAATTCATTTGCTGAAAGTCAAGTATTGAGTGATCGCCTTATCTCCTTGCTAAAAACGTGAAACGTCTAATGAGTTGATATTAGTCGTTTGAAAAACGAGTTCGACGCTTAAGTGAGAGAGAGGTGTGGAAATTTTTTTATTTTCAAGTATCCATTTCTAGTTTAATCAAGGTCGTACTAAATAAAAAATGAGCCACAGAACATAAAAAAATTAAAAGTCCCAACTAAATACTTCAGTTTTACTCCCACCCTTTCCCTTCCTTTTTTTTAATAATATCCTATGCATGGGTTTATTAAAAATCAATGAAATGTACAGTCACTATGATTAATAAAATACTCAAAATTTCAATTATTAGTTCTTTGCCACTTTTTGCTACCTCATCATTGAGGAATAAGCCATTACCATGATATATGTGTGACGATTTAAATAACTAGATACTAAACTTTCCGCCCCTTAGGTGGTGAGCTAATCTCAGGAGCGGAGTGAAAGCTCTTTAAAAAGCAGTTTTTCGTCTCTGACTCTGCGGGAAGAGGGCAGGGCAGAAATTACCTCATTGAAGAAATATTCTTCACTAAATTTCCTTTCTGGTAGATATTTTATTTTCTCCGTAACATGAATATTGGGATCATTACGATACTACCAAAATAACCCTGTTTTATATTTCTTTGTTTTTTATACATTATTTGTACCATATTATGTTGATGAAACGCTTGGAAATGAAACGTTTACAAGGTATTACAATATTCTAATCGTCGGAGAAAAGGAAATTAAACAAAAAAGCGTAGTGAATTCGTAAGTGATTTTACTTTAAAGTCAAGTCCACTGAAAACGAAAAAATCAGATTATAGGTTATTTCATTGGTATGGTAGTGACCTCAATTTTGATTTTAGCGGGATAAATGAAAAAATTAGCGTAGAATATTTCTTCGCTGAGCCAAATTTCTACTTTGATCCCATCCCGCGAACCATTTTTTGGAGAAGTTCCGCTCTCCTTCTACATTTAACTCACCACCTGCTGGGCGGAAATTTTTGTACCTTATTTATCACAACTCTACATACATATTATGTGAAATTCAGCTTGCTAGCAAATTTTCCTGGGCCAAATGCTAATTTGACTCGGCTTAATTCTGTATGCAAAATTAGCTGCAAACTGGAAAATGACCCAATGAATTTACCTTAAAATAGATCCAAAATAACGGATAGTCAAAATTTGAGTAAACCTTGAGGAAGTCTCAGATGTGTCAAACTTGATAAATATGAGCTCATATGATTGCTGGGAACATAACGTGTACCATTTTTTAAATCACTTTCGCTGATCATGGTAGCGAAAAGAAAGGTCTTCTGTCCAAAATATGTGGTAACGGTGAAGGAGAATTCTAAAAGTTTGTAATTATGATTTTACGTGATGGAGTAAGCCTAACTAATTAAAAAAAAAAACAATTTTTAATAGGAAAAATTATGATATGAAATTTCATGAATTGTTTTTATGTTTTTTTGAAATTTACTCAAAAAAGCAGAAACTTTATTTGTTGGTTTAGTCTGGAACATCAAAATGAATCTTGACTTTGACTCAAATAGTTTCAAAAAAATAATTGTCAAAATTTAAAAAAGGACTGAGAGCTTGAAATGACCGACATTTCTAACTATATTAGACTCTTTTGATTGCTGTGGGTAAAACGTATCACAAATCCTAAATTCAGTTTTTTATTCTTATTTTAAATATTTTGTTTGAATTCTTCGTGCTCTGTACAAGGGCGTAAGTAAGGGGGAATGAGGGGGAGCTTCCCCCCAGGTGTTTTGAAAAGTTGGGAAATTTATAATCGTTATTGAAATAATCGATTATTAATCGATTAATCGATTTTTTTATATTGTCTATACTCTGCAGTTATAACGTTTACGGAACACGGGTGAATAAAGGAAAAAATGAAAATTTACACAAATTCAAATTTTTTTATCGATTTTTTCAATCTCTTGAAATTTTTCCCCAAAATTTTTTGCAATCCAAAAATGTTTTATGACATTTTTATATCTATTTTGAATTTTTTATCGATTTTTCAGTATTAGAAATTTTTTGAACTCAAAATTTCTTCAGATGCTTTTTCAATTTTACACTTTATCTAATTTTTTTCAACTTGGAAATTTTTTCTTCAATTTTTTGCCAACTTTGAAATTTTTCAATGAAATTGTGGCGTTAAAAAATGTTTCCAAAGTTCAAATGAATATTGACTTTTTGAAATAAAAAATAAACATAATTGAAAATAATTTTGAAAAAAGCATTCAAATTTGAAACAAAACTGTAAAGATTTATAGTTGAAAAAATTATGAGAAAAATTTTTGCCTCGAAATAAATTTTGAGAAAACATTAAATAGAAAAAATTTTGAGAAAATCAGAAAAAGATTTGAGTTGAAAAAAATCTTGGAGATTTAAAAAAATTTGGAGAAAATTTGGAGTTGGAAAAAATATTCAGAATTTGAAAAATCTCAAATTTAATTTTGTTTATGCTGGGTTCGATTATAATAAAAAAAAAATTATTTGAATTAATTACAAAAAATAATTTATTCAAATTAATTACAAAAACAAAATCATTTATTCCAAAATGACAGTATTTATACAAAGTCACAATTCTTATTTAAAAAACAAGCATACTTAAGGTATGTGATGAGAGACGATTTCATCGTATTGTAGAAATTTCTTCACAAAATGATTCATTTTTTGATAAAAAGTTTTTTTTTCAGAAATATCAAAGCATTATTGAGAAAAAAAAAAAACTAAAAATCGGCCGATTAATCGATTCTTCCAATTATTTTTACCGATTAATCGATTATTAATCGCCCAACACTATAAATTAAAATTCAGCTGCTACCACTGCTCACTAAGCCAATAATTCACCGATTTTTTTCTGTGCATTGTATACCTGCTCTATGTCTGTACTTTTTATTAACTCAAGTTGAATTTTAAAAAATGAATAAAGGAAGGAAAGGAAAAAGATGCAAAGTGCAGTGTTGTTTTTGTGATGAAATTTTTAACGACAATTACAAAAAGAACGTAAAAAACTGCGCATGACGGTGCTCATTTGTACCTAATTATTTTTTAATTTACTCCATTTCTCAAATTTAAAAAAAAAAAGAAAAGTTGTAAATTTTGTCAAAAAAGTTGGGAACTTCAAAAAGTTGGGTTTTTTTCAAAATCCCCCCCCCCTCCGAAAAATGACTTAGTTACGTTCTTGGCTTTATATAAATAAGTATTAATTGATTTAGAATTTTTTTTCACCCTGCATTATGTGTTAGGGACCCCTTGAAATGTTTAAAGTTCTTTTAAAGAAGTTTTCACAATTCCTTGCCTTTGCAAATTATTTATACCTTAGGTTTGAAAATACTTGGAAAGATGGCCGATATACCAATACACAGGGACACCTTAATTCAAGGACGTGCCAGCTTCCCTTGATTAAATGTGTGCAAACAGGCCACAGTGGTGATTTTTTTTACGATGACTGATTCGTTTAGGAGAGGTGAGGGTTGAGAGTTGAGAGTTGAGACGGCATTCGAAGAAAGCGAACGTGTCATAAAATCGCGAAAAATTTCCACGTCGATTCGTCGCAGCCATGCACGAGTACAAAATACAAACGCATTACGCATTAACCTGTACGTAGCGCGAAAAGAGAATAACCTGTCTTTAGAAAAGTGTCGCGTGTAAGAAACTCGACCATCATTCAACGATCCGATGGCCGCCCGGCTGCACTGTTGCATATGCTGGTAACCTAGTGAAGACTGCGAACTGCGAAGCGGCAATAAAAAGTTAAATTGCAATAAAAACTGGCCGAGTAAGAAGGCCTAGGTACCTAGGTACGCCGTACGCGGTGTATACGAGTAAATGTAAACTGCAACTACCGCGGCAGGCGTGGCGTGGTGGCGTGGTATGTTAATTCGTACGACATTCGGTTTTTAAACTGACGCCGAGCTTCGCAACAATAGTTCACAATTTATTGGCTATAAAGTTGATAAGTTTTCTTTGTTAGCTTGGCATTATCTCACGTTTAGCTTCGCCTTGGAAGGCGCACGGATCGATCTTGTAGAAATTTAATTCTTTTTTGTTTTGTTTCCTTATGAACGCCTGCCGTATGAAATTCTTTACGACTCGTTTGTCTGCTACCAATGAGTTCGGTTTCCAATTACTCTTAAACTCTTTACAGCGTAAAATTTTATTGCCACGGTGTTGCGCACTCGCAATTGCGCGCAAATAACGACGCCAATTCGTTCAAATTACGAAGTTTTAGGCTTTCAGCTCTTCACTTCAACGATAATGGTAACTTGCTAACTTGGTCTTCGTTATTGCTGTGTGGTGTGTACCTAGTACGTATCTGATACCTATTTTATTACCTAGATGGTCGCATCTTTCTTTTGGTGGCGATTTTCAGCCACTGGTGATTATTCGGCTATTTTCTCTCCATCTCTCTCTCTCTCTCTCTCTCTCTAATAAATAGTTTTGTTGGACGTTGATGCGCGAACTATTTATGAATTCTGTACAACATTTCGCCACACTTGTCGACTGGAAAGAATTTGTTATTGATTTATTCTGAAACTAGTTACAAGTTGGTTTTTTGCCTTTTGTCTTCAATGTCGTAGTGCCAATTAACATCAATGGAACCAGTTTACGATAGTTTTTATTCGAATCTGATTGATTTTTTAATGATAGTGCCGTTTTACTAGATGCGCGTCACGCGATACCGAAGGTGGTACATTTCTGAGTTAACGCGTTGAATTTTCATGTATTGATCGTTGTCGGATAATTTTTTTTCTTCACTTCTAGATGTTATCGGTACGTTCCGGTAACGGCTAATAGTTTCGCTTATAAATTGTAGTATGTTCCTCTTGCTCGTGCAACTTATATACGCGTTCGTTATCTATTCGTACGTGTAATTATTCTGGCACGATAACGAACAGGCGACAAATACGCGTACCCGAATGTTGGTGTTGCACATTCGTTGCTGCTGTTTGATCGTTTTATCGATTTGAATTTTTAATCAGCTGCATGATGAGGTAGAAATTTTTTCGCATTTTTTTTTTTTTTTTTTTTATATATTCTTTCGATGTTCGGATGCGCTGGTACGAATTAGAGTACGAGGGTTATGTTGGATTTTCTTTGTTTCTTCGGGTATGAGAGTCGAGTGCGAAGGTATTGAAGATCAAAATGTCGATTTTACGAAAATTTCACGATGGGTAACTGTTGGTTAAGTTGCATAGAGAAGCGCCTGAAACGTTGATGCAACAGGCGGTACCTGTTAGGCGATTACGTATGCAGCTTATGAAACACGAATCAGCACGAGAAATCAAGTCTGCTTAGAATTTTTTATAATTAAAATTTTTTTTATTCTATTGGTTGTTTGTCGCAGCATCATGATCTTGAAGAATAGGAGTGGTGACGTATCCGTCTCTTGAGTTCAGGAAGATTTGTAATTTTTGATTTCTCACTTTGTTTTTAAACGCAAATAATGGACCCTCCTCCCGACACCTCCATCTAAGAAATTTTTGCTCGAGTCGTTTTTGGAATTAGTCGAACAATATAGTTCTTTTGAAAATATTTTGAAGACAGCCCCAACTCCACTCAAGAGAAATCTTACGGTTTACTTTCTATTTTTCATTCATTGACGAACCTTTATTATAGCTGTTGAGATTATCCTCGGCAATTCATTAAAATATACACTTTTTTATGGAACTATGCAGCGTTACAATATTTATTTTTAAACTGGTAGCAGACATTACAGACTAAGATTTAGTGACTCGCTAAACGTAAATTGAAATATTTGAATTCCTCTAATTTTGTACAGTACTTCAACCCATTTAAATTAAAAAAAGAATTTAGATGAAAAAAAAAACAGCAAAAAAAAATGTTTGTAATAATGTGAGTAACTATCAGAAAAATTAAGGCTCCCAGACGATTGAAGGACCACGTGAAAGAGGCCAAATGAATTCCCGAAACTGGTGGTTCACTGAGTAAAATGAAAAAAGGAGTAAAATACTGAATACTGTGAATTTGAGATATTAATGATTTATCTCGAATCTGATTACTGTACAGGAGTGTATGAAATTCTGAACTTTTCAGCACTGAGTACGTCATATATATTGTATTGGTTAATAACTAATGGTACTTAAATCCTTATAAACAGAGTTCATTATTGTATTTCTCTATTAGAAATAGAAAAATAATACAGTAATGAATCGTGCAAGAATACAGTAATTTAGTGATACGAAGTAATTTCGGTACACAATACTGTACAGAAATTGATTAATTTCGGAATTTACAAGGGATCAGCACATTATTCATGAATTAGTACTTTATATGATGCATTGAATCCCAAACTCAATGGAATTATTAATGCATAAGTCAGGAATGAAAAGCTTATGTGATTTACTGAGTCCTGAAAATATGGAAATACATACCTTTCGGCATAGTAGTTAAGTTTCACCTATTTCATTCCTGAAATGAAGGTATTCAGAAATAATATGTATATATTTTTGTTATAATTTTTCCATCCTCAAAAAAAAATAATAATAAAATAAAAAAGTTTTGCCTTGCTAAATTTGAAAAAAATTTTCCATCCTTGAATAACAAATAAAAAAATTCTGAGTACAAAAATTCCAAATGGTCTAAATAAATTTTTTTTTGATATTTTTCTTTTTTTGAAAAGTTTAAACCCAGTTTAAGGGACGTTCTTGTTGTAATTATTAAAATTACGTTAAGGAGAAGAACGTAAATTTTGTTCCTTCGGTGGAGTAACTAAAAAAAAAAAATAAGCGGCCATGTTGCATTACTACCCTTTATGACTACAGGCCACACCCAATACCAAGTCTGAAAAGCCCTACCCTATCCCTTTCAAAACCACTTGAGCAGTTGAATTCAGAACAAACGTAGTATTTCTTGTCATGAAATAATCATATGAACCCATACATCTCAAATTATAACTTTTGAGGATCCTCAAATTATTTTCAAATCCTAATGATCCGTCGTTTTGGATCCATTTTTGACCAAATTGAAGAGGTCATATTCTGGTCATTAACTAATCCTACACACGAAGTTTGACCTTTTTAGTCCGATTTGGTGATGATATATGGATAATTCATGAAATTTCCAGCCGCAATTTCCCCATCAAAAGCAGTTTTTTGCTCTAACTCCCCTCCAAATTCACTTGGGAAGCTAAAATCAGAAAAAGTTAATCACTTGGGCTGATTTTATCGTATGACATAACAATAAAAAATTTTCGATCTCTCGTGTACCCCACCACATATTAAGTTCAATAACCCCTCCTTGCCCCCTCCAATATTATGTGTGAAGATGACTTTGAGGTATGGTATACTTTTATGCCCAATAATCGTATGAATTCATATTAATTATATTTTCACCAATTTGAGGCTCTTCAAGCTCCACTCAAATTTTGATAATCCGCCATTTTTAATCCATTTTGACCCAAATTCATGAAGTCATATTCTGGTCACCAACTAACTCTACACACGAAGTTTTACCTTTCCAGGTCGATTTGGCGAGTAGATATAGAAGATTCAAGAAATTTCACGACTCAAAATTCCTCAAAAAACCATTTTTTGCTCCAACTCCCCTCAAAATGCACTTACGATGCTCAAATTTGGATATGTTAGTGTCCGTGATTCACTCTTTCATATGAGGTCAAAAACAAACAATTTGAGCAATTTTCTCCTTCTCCAGCTCTCCTTAAAGTTTGAGTGATTCGCCATTTTGAAACTTATCAAAAAAAACAAAAAATGTTCTTCTGCGCATTTTCAAGAAGAGTCTCTCACCAAATTTTGAGCGTATTTCATAAATATCCGGCGAGGGAAAAATATATTTATACGTAAAAGTTGGACATTTGCCAGATGATTACAAATGGTCTGAAACGCAAAGATTTGAAGACACCACCCTCCACCGACCTTCCCTTCCCGAATCAGGTAGGCTGTAATAGCTGTCGTTTTTTAGTTGAAAACTCAGCTAAAAAGGTGTTTATCAAAAGTGGAGGAATCGCATACCAAAGAATTTCCCCATTTTCAATTAGATTATATGATCCGTTATCACTTATCACACATACGAGTATACGCAACAATTCCTCTCACTTCAACGGTAGCATAGTTCAGGTTCAATCGGTTGGTGGAAGCACCATGCACTTTGACCATTTATAGCCATTGTGCCCTTAGCATAGTATAAGTGTGCAAATTTACAAATATCATACCTTTAGCCGAATGGGCCAAACACTAAAGGTGTTTGACTTAATTTTGCTTCTTGGCTGATATTTTTATATTGAATTCAAAATTTTACTAGTAGTTGCTAAAATTTTTCTAGAGAGAACGTCCCTTAGTCACCTGGCTACAGGTGTGACAAATATGTAAGTGTATGAGAAATAAATTGAAAAACCCATCATGGAGGGTGCTTTGACACCTATCCCTTGGCTGCAGGGATTATATTGAAATTTATCAAATCACTGAGAAACGTCTGTAATGAGTTTTGAAACTTTGAGATTGGAATAAAACAAGTGCTATCAGCTGATCAATGCCTGCAGCTATTTGGAAGAGAATTTTCGCGTCTATGAGACGTACGTAGAATTATATGGACGAGGCAATGACGGCGGAGCTGGTATTATGTGGACTTGTGGGCAAAGCTGTGTACGAGTATACCGCACAACATGCAGCTAGCAACTAGCCGGTAGCTATTTTCCCATGAATTTGAACTGTATTTTACACGACATAACGCGACGCGACGCCGATCATCTTCATTTTGTCGTTTGACGTGGACTACTGGGGAATTGTGTATGTGCATGTACTATGTAGGCGACATGGACTCGTAGTAAAGAACGTCGACATGTCCGGAGATTGGTACGTGTGGCAGGGGCATAGGCAGTAGCGGATGGAAAGAGCAGCGTGAGAAACTGATTTATTGAAAATCGTGTACGAAAGACGCTTGGTGACAGACGTCAAATTATATCTTAAAGGCGAGACTATTCATTTGCGAATAACATATGTTAATGACACCGGGTTCTCTCGGATAAGACCTACTTTACTTAAATCAAGCGAACGATCTTCCTACTGAAATCGAAGGATGTTTCAAAGAAAATATGCCAACCATTTGCATTCATTATCATTACGTCTATTAGTCGATATTCTGGCTGATGTATTTTATGCGAATGGCCTTTTGTTTCCAGATCTATGATCTTGTTTGATTTAATTAGCGGTAATTCCGATGCCCTTTTGCTTAAACCTACTCGTTGTCTGTTTTATTTTCCTATTTCGTTCATTAACGTTCGTCCGCTATATATTTTACCGCCGCGCCGCCGCCGCAACGTAATTGTACAAAATTTATTCGCGTATCTGTGGCGACTGGTGAGTACGAGCAACGCAATACCGCATCATCACTTACGTACGGCCGTATGGATAGTGGGTACTCGGGTGGTATTGTGCGCTAGTATTGCGATGCGCATTGAAATACGAACGAGTATGATTTTTGTGTGGTTGGTGGTTCTCATTTTTAAACGGCGAGTTTATGAAACTGTCCAAGTATCCGGCTATCCGATCGACAGTTATGGTTTTACGCGGTAGCGATGCTGGCCAACTTGAATGCTAATTATGTCCACAGCCAGTATGCATGCTCGTTTGTACGTAGTATATACATAAGTTTACCAGTGCACGTCAAGGGATGCGAGAATATGCTGCGGCGGTGATTTTTAGTCCTCGAAGACGTACGCCTATTCGTATTCTTATAGTCTTACAGTTATACTGTATAAGTATAGGTATAGGTAGAGGTACCGATACTTCTAACGGATTGTGGCGAAACTCATCCGCGTATTCGCTATTATACTAGTAGTATTATACTCATGCAGATGATATTGTAATGCGGCGTCTAATATCGAACATGAAAGGTTTTCGCAAAATACTCGTACAGCAATGGTGGCGTTTTATAGAATTGACGTCTCGTCTATTTGTCAGCGACGGCCATTTGCATATAATGAAAGACGAATGACGTTTTCTGTCGATAGCAGCGTGTTTCACTAAAACAATCATAAAAGCTTACAAACTTTGCGACCTTGTTGGCCGTAATACCGAGAATAAATCGAATAACAAAAGACAATCCATTTGGAAGTATACTGTAAAACAATGTTTTCAGCCGTAACTCGCTGTCACATTCGTGTACGTGTACCTATACCTATGGTACAGGTTAAAATTGAAATTTCTACCTACCGAAGAGAAAAAACGTAAGCAGCCATGCCGCATTACTGGAGCTGAGTTTTTAACTGGGGCTTGTTTTGATTTAGTAATAACCTTGCTTAACCGTTCATCACTACAGGCCACATCCAATACCAAGTCTGAAAATCCCTACCATCCTTTCCAAAAACACTTAAGAAGTTCAATTTAGCACAAATGTAGTATTTTTTGCCATGAAATAATCATGCGAACATAGGGCATCTCTAACCCAGGTATGGAAATACGCCATCTTTGGTTATCGATATTACCACAAGAAGAGAAGTACGACAAACGGCTTACCTAAGATAATAGTGTAAAAATTTTATTTTGGTGTAAATTAAGGAAATTATTTTGATAATATTTCAAAACGCTGAAGTCTTATGCGAAAAATACGATCATTTTATGTTATAAGGCTAATTTGAAAATTTCACCATCCATAACCTAATAACCAAAAATGGCGTATTTCCATACCCATGTTATAGTGCCTTATGCGAACACATATTTCTCAAATTATAACTATTTGAGGGTGCTTAAATTATCTTCAAATTTTGTAAATCCGCCATTTTGGATCCATTTTGACTCAAATTTAAGTGGTTATATTCTGGTCACAAACTAATCCTACACACAAAGTTTGACCATTCTAGGCCGATTTGGTGATGAGATATGGAAGATTCATGAAATTTCCTACAGTAATTTCCCCTCCAAAAGCCGTTTTTTGCTGTAACTCCCCTCCAAAATCACTGAGGAAGCTAAAATCAAAATACGTTTGTCACTTAGGCTCATTTTATCATATGACACAGCAATAAAAAATTTTCGACCCCTCCTGTACCCCCACCACTATTTTAGGTTGGTAACCCCGCCTTCCCCCTCCAACATCATGTATGGAAGTGAATTCGGGATATAGTATACAACTTATCCCCAATAACCATATGAATTCATATTAATTACATTTTTACCAACTTGAGGCTCCTCAAGCTCTACTCAAAATTTTGATAATCCGCCATTTTGAATCCATTTTGATCCAAATTCAAGAGGTCATATTGTGGTCACCAACTAACCTCACACACAAAATTTGACCTCTTTAACTTGATTTGGTGGGGAGATATGGAAGATTCAAGAAATTTCATGACTCAAAACTTCCTCAAAAAGCCGTTTTTTGATCTAACTCCTCTCAATATGCAGTCAAGAAGCTGAAATTTGGGTATGTTAGTATCGGTGACTCACTCTTTCATATGAAATCAAAAACGAAAAATTTGAGCTATTTGCCCCTTCTCCAGCCCCCCTCAAAATTTGAGTGATCCGCCATTTTGAAATTTATCGGAAAAACAAAAAAACTATTTTTGCGCATTTTCAAGAAGAATCCCTCACCAAATTTTGAGCGAATTTTATGAATACTCGCCGGCGCTACGCGTGGGGAAAAAAAATATATATATAGATATGATTTTAGTCATAGTGGTGCCCGTTTTGAGTATACAAAGTCACTGTGGTGTCCGTTTTTAACGTTGTGGTACCCAAATTGGGCACTACAAGGTTTTTAAGCTAAAAACTATCAGAAAATGATCGTCTCATCCCTTTGGGTCCACAGCTGAAGTTTTAGAGGTGGGCAGTTGGGCACCACAATGACTATATTTATATATTAAAAATTAAACCTCTTATAAATACTGAAGTTTATGGTATATACACCTTGTGGTGCCCGATATGGAATCCTCAAAAGACAATTGCTTTGTGGTGCCCGGCATATGGCTTGGCGCCTCATAGTTCAAAATATACAAGGGCACCACAAGATATTGAATACTTATATTCATATATATATACCAAAAAGTTGGACATTTTCCAGATGATTACAAATGGTCTGAAACGCAAAGATTTGAAGACCCCACCCTCCCCCGACCTTCCCTTCCCAAATCAGGTAGGCTGTAATAGCTATCGTTTTGTTAAAAACTCAGCTAAAAACGCGTGTACGTTGAGGAGAGTCAATCAAACCGACCACTGCGGAGAGTGGAGCCATTTAAATTGTCGCAAATGCCATTGTACTCGTTGAGCAGAAAATTTATTGGCAGCGGATTAAAAATTTCTCGCGCACGCGAAATTACGAAAATATATGCGCTATTTAGATGTTAAAACTCCGTTTCCAGATTACCTCACGCGGAGTTATTTTTTTTTATTACTCGAAACGTATACGTATTAATAGTCGCAGAGAACTGGCGACCGGTAGGTTAGTACCAGGCTGGCAATATAGGTAATACCTATACGCGTACCCGTACGCTTGTAAATATAAATCCGGGACTATATTTTACCGAGAGGGAAAAAAAATTAACACTCTTGTTTTGTTGTTCCCGAAATAAGATTATATTTTCCACGTTCGCGGCCATTAATAGCGATTTTTAAGGTATAAATAAAGCCTTTGTCACCGTATTCTGCTGTCCGCTGTCTGCTGTCGACTTGTCGTAGCGCGACTCATTCGTGTGTCTTATGAAATTTAAATTCAGAACCCGATAACTGGCTACACTGAAGGCAATTAGTTTCATTTCGTTGGTACGAATAACACCGGGAGGTCGGCCTATCGCTTACAAATCGGCTTTATTTTATTACCCGGCCGCGATTATAAATTAATTAATATTAGGTAAGTGGAATAGTTATGCATGTGTGGAAGTTGGAAGAAGTGTATGGGTATTTGTGTGGAATAAATTATTTTAAAGTACATTCGCACATAATGACGGCGATAATTTTTAATTTTTTAATATTTTGTTGATTTGGAATAAAATTACAAGAGAGGAACGGCGTTTTCACCTAAGACGCCGAATAAACGCGTCGAAAATGTTGAAAAATTCGGTTCGAAATTGTCCGGAACTCGTTTGGTCGGTGGAGTCGAATTTAAGTCGTAAATTTCGAACAGTAGGTGTTTGTATGGTTTTGGTCGCATACGCGGAAATTATTATTTTTAAATGATAGCGTACATGTGGAAAAAATTTCAAGTGCTGTGATAGGTGAACGAGTGATTTGTGATTGCGACGTATACGTTGCCGAATTATCATCGGTGCCCGATGAAGTTGAATAAACTCATTTTGAATAAGTTGGTCGTTCGTTGTTCTTCATCTGTTGTCGGCTTAGCGGTTCGTCTTGTCAACAACCTGACAATAGGTACGGCTTTGGGGACCTCACGCCTTAGTTTTCGTCATGATGATGATAGTCCAGCATTTATCTAATCACCAACGTTTGGATCGGGATTTCATTTCAGAAAGAAGTTTATATAGTCTGTTAGAGCAAACAGTGGCTTTTCCAACTTGAAAATCCTTAATCAGATTTCATTTTCAAAATTTGGAATTTTCGTCAAAAATTTCCAAAAACTAAAATATAGGAGATTGATTTTTTTTCCTTCGCTTTTGTGAGCGATATTTAATTTTTCAAAACCCCATTTTCGATGATAAGAGAAAAATGCCTCAAGTTCATAATGAATTAACGTATCTAGTGTAATAGTTCTTAAGCTAAACTTCTTTATAATGGCTTTTAAGTGAGCTTAAAAAAAATGAAATTCACTAATATTACCCAGAATTGGAAACATCATTTATCAAAGACTTGATATCGTGAAATCGATTTGAGAAAAAGGGCTGCCTTTTGAGAGTATTTACAACTTTTTTAAACTGCAGTATTATCGAAGGTTACGTGCACTGAAAACATAAAATAGTAATCTTTAAGTTCCGAAGATACCTATGGTCAATTTTAGGAAAAATCAAATAGCAATGATTTGTGGATTCTTTTTAAATTAGAATAAAATTAAAAAAAGAACGTAAGCAGCCATGCCGCATTACTGGAACTGAATTTTTAATTGGGGCTTGTTCAGATTTGCAAATCACATAGCACTCTTGGTTCAATAAGGCCACATTTCAAAAAAAGCAAAAAATGGGGTTTTTGGGATTTTCTCGTATTGTTTCATGATCTATTTGTAAGAAAACACAGATTATAGAAATGTGTATTTTTAATACATTTTTTCAGAGATGTGATCTTCTAGAGTTATGCGATCGCTCGCTCATACATTGGTTCAATGAAGCCACATTTCGAAAAATATAATGTAATTCGTAAACTTAGGGTTTTTTTTTGGTCGACATCTGTAGAAAGCTCACTTTTCTATGTTGTATTTTTAATTTGTTATTATGTATGTATTAATGCATAAACTCTATAATATAATTATGATCTTATTCAAGAAACAACAAAAAACTGCTGTACATTTCATTTATTTAAGAAAAAATATAAAAACAAAATACATATCTTTTTAAAAATAAAGAAAAAAAAATACACAGCTTTCATAAAACATTTAAATAAAAAAAATAAAAAAATGAAAAATATTCTTAAAAATTAATAATAGTTATCAGATTTGTTGATATACAGCCTTGTAAAATAAAAAAAAATACATAGCCCCTATGAAATATTTAAAATTAAAAAATTAAAAAACATAGCCTCCTTGAAATGATTGAAAAAACATTCAGACCTTTTTTAAATTAAAAAGAAATGAAACAATAAATAAAAATACAGTCTTCATGAAATATTTAAAATTGAAAAATTAAAAACACAGCCGCGCTGAAATAATTTGAAAAAAATTCACGGTCTTCATCTAAAACAACAACAATAACAACATTTAAAAATTCAAGGCTTTCATTAAAAACAACAAGAACAACATTTGAAAAAAATTAAAAATCGTCATCGTATTTTTATTTTATTTATACAAAATTCAGTTTTTAAAATACTCACGGGCATTTCCATTCGTTCGAAATGGTGTTACAATTTTTTTTGTGAGCTGTCAAATGATTTGGGCAGCTGAATTGCTGCCCACACTTTTGGCATCTGAATTTGGGCTGAAATGATGTAAAAGAAAAATATCGGTAAGTTTTTTACTTGAGGGGTGTTATAACGTTTCTAGCTAGAACTTCTTACATGTTGCGCTGCCTGCTGAACTGAATGTGGAGAAGGAGGTGGGGAGGAGAAACGTTGGGTGAAGGGGAGTGGGGAGTTGAGGAATGCGGCGGAAGGTTGTGTGGATAGGGGACACGAGTTGGAAGGGCGAAGAGGAGGGATGGTCACCCTCAATTAAAGGATTTCTTCCTCGGCCCTTTTCAGAACACACCCCCTCCTCCACCTATAGTAGAACCTCCCCGTCTCGTAATATCGAATTTTGTATGCCCTATTATGATATTGAAGCACCTGTAAACAAAGAAACGTGAAAAATGAAATTGTAGATAAAGATCTTAGTAAATAATAGTTGTAAAAGTATCTATACAGACTTTACTTACCCTTCCAATGTAAATATGCCCGTCCACATAGTAATCATCCATGACTATATCTCCGATATTAAATACTCTACTTTTGTGCTTAAATGATGTAAAAGAAAAATATCGGTATGTTTTTTACTTGAGGGGTGTTATAACCTTTATAGCTAGAATTTCTTACATGTCGCGCTGCCCGCTGAACTGAATGTGGATAGGGTGATGGGTAGGAGAAACGTTGAGTGGAGGGGAGTGGGGAGTTGAGGAATGCGGCAGAAGGTTGTGTGGAGAGGCACGGTATTCATCTAAAACAACAACAATAACAACATTTAAAAATTCAAGGCTTTCATTTAAAAACAACAAGAACAACATTTGAAAAAAATTAAAAATCGTCATCGTATTTTTAATTTATTTATACAAAATTCAGTTTTTAAAATACTCACGGGCATTTCCATTCCTTCGGAATGTTGCTGCAATTTTTGTTGTGTGTTGACAAATGATTTGGGCAGCTGAATTGCTGCCCATACTTTTCGCATATGAATTTGGGCTGAAATGATGTAAAAGAAAAATATCGGTAAGTTTTTTACTTGAGGGGTGTTATAACGTTTGTAGCTAGAACTTCTTACATGTCGCTCTGCCTGCTGAACTGAATGTGGAGAAGGAGATGGTTAGGAGGGAGGTGGGGAGGAGAAACGTTGGGTGAAGGGGAGTGGGGAGTTGAGGAATGCGAAGGAGGGAAAGAAACGTGAAAAATAAAGTTGTAGATAATGATTGCAATAGTGAAAAAATGTTCTAGAATAAAAAATAGAAATTTTGTAAGCATCCTATCTTGTCCAACAATTTTTTTTTTCGTTATTTTTTGGGCTTCAATCACCCAGCGAGAGTTTTTATCGTACTAGTCGATGACAGTAATGTACATTCTTGAGATATTTGGGGATTTTAAAATTTTTCAACATGTTTTGAAATATAGGCAATTTCATAGCGAGAAAAAATCATTCAAATTTGAAGTTATGCAAACATCGTGGCCCATAATCGGGTTTAAGTGATTGTCACATAAATTATTTCCACGCTTCTTTGCGTTAGTCGAATCCAACGTTTTTCTTTTACAAAATACGTTATGTTTATACTTATATTTTGGCGTGAGTTTTTCACAGACTGAGCTCTGATCTCAACCCATGATTAAATATTTGATCAAAATTGAAGGACATTTTTTCCTTCACTCAACTCTATTATACATATTCCCTAGGTTTAGCCTAACTATAAGTTTTTCCTATTTACCTGGTTATACATGGCTTTCACGAGAAAATTGATTATGTACAGAATTATTCTACTTTCTATTTCCTACAAAAAAGGTCCATCCATTTTGAAATTGCCACAAATCTTTCCTGATTATCGCTTAGTTCATTTTCAATGAAAGCAGTTCAACAATTGAGTTGGTAAAATCGCTTCGAGAAAATAAACCTTTTACAAGCAGTTTTATTTTTCATCGAAAAAATTTTTTTTCTCATACGAATATATGTATTTTGGAAAAAAAACAATTACGAAATGCCTACTTCGTCGTGTATTTTGTAAGAAGTAATGGTACAGTTGGGTAAGTCCGTGCAATGGGAAGCGGATGCGATGTAATTTTCGTCGAAACGAAGTACGAATAGGGCTACGTTCGGCTGTTGGTTGGTATTCGTAATAAACTCGACAGATAAATTACGACTTACGAGTCGTCTAAATTGATAAATATTTAATCGAACGATGATTAATTCCGCTGGCCAGCTCTAGTCTGTGGTACTAGCGAGCGGCGCGGCGTGTTGGTCTAGCCACGCTACCTTCGTCTCCGTGCACCATTCCAATACATCTCAATTCCTACACTATTCAATATTCATATTTAGTTGCAATTAATTAATTAATTTTAGATTGCGCCCGAACGAAGTTCTGATATTAATTAAGCGTTATTTCGTGCTTAGAATTACGCGGCATCGATTTGAGAAACGAATACACTCGTATAGGTTGGGCTGGAAATAAAATTTCATATGTATCAGGTTTTCGGACCACATGCGGCGTCTGCGGTACGAGGAAATTATTCTATGCGTTCTGTTTATTAATGTTACAGTTTCTAGTCGATGCGACTGGCCGCAGACAAATGCGGAATTTGCGAATGTATTTCGTCAGGGTGTGTTCGAGGCGGTTATCGGCCAGCAGTGATGGTTGACGTTTTTTTTTTTCTTTCTTTTTCTCAAATTAAATAAAAAGCAAAATAATCTACAGTCGCTTTTCCGCTTATCGTTACATTCACGTTGTATAATTTGTAAGAGATAGGTAGAATACAAAGGGAGAACGTACCCTCAACGTGATAATTTCTAGCAACATGTAAGTCGTAAGTTCTATAAAATCGCTTATTAGAAGTGTCTGAAAAATGAAAAAAAAAAAACAACCTACTATAATCTATCATTTGTCTGTACTTAGCGCTAAAACTAACCGGTGGCGAGACACCTTTACAAAGATTGATTGTAACCGCATCGAGATTCTTTTAAAAATATACCTAGTCGGCTTTGTAATACGGCTAACAGCCTACATTTGTTTAAAAGGTCAGACGTAAACAAGCTACCTCTGTTTATTTTGTGGTAATAGACGCGTATCCGCGTGTGTTTATTTAGTACGAAATGGCATCGCTATCGCTCATTTATTACCAGTATGTAATTCGTCAAACGTCTATTATACTTCGGGACGTGAAATTCGATATCTTCGTAGCGAAGCCTCGTACGTCCGAAAATTCAGACGATGCTGACGTATCGCTAAATTTGAATTGTCCTTGAATTGAATTTCGATCTAACCTCTCTCGTCTCTTCGTACCGAGTAGAACGATCGTAATGCGCGTTTTATTTTTCATAATCCATTTCCCAATTGATTGGACGGTGGGAATCGAAACGATTTAATTAATGGATTCGTCATTCGGGCAATCATTAATAAGAAGAAAAAAGCTTACATAAGAATAGGTGACATAAGGAGTACCATTCAGGTATGGCCGTGTGTATTGTCGATTCCATTCTAAATCGTTCAATCGCACGCTATTGTGAATGATATTAATTGTGAAGACGCGTACGTCAAGAAAACATGAGAAAAGTCTGTTTTTCGGAACGAATACAATTAAAGATTAAACGACAATAATAATGAGACGATCGTTTGTACTTCGTTGCCTTCTTCGTCTGCGTTAAATTATATTACGAATGATATGTTGAACGCATCATAGGTGAGTTCGTTTATCGCGGGTTTGATTTTTTTATTATGATTTATTTTTACCTTGAAGGCTACAATGGGGAAGTGATGAATATAAAAGAGTCTATCAGAAATCACGCTATCTATTTAAGATGCAACTTTATATTTAAGCGGATTAATGCTCTTGTATCATTGCACAATTTAGTTGTTTGCTATGAAATACGTAGATTATCGTTGAAACGTCGCCGAATGTTTTGTTCTTTTAAACAGCTTTAAAAAAAATAAAATTTATTGCATTTGAATTCATTTGCTCGATTTTTAGTTGAGTTGAATTTCGCGTAGTTGCAATACGTCTGTAGCCAAGTTTGTATTAGGAGCATGTTGAAGCTCTTTGATGATGTTGTTTAATTTTATTACACTTGAGACCCAGTGCTGGGACTGTAAACCCCCCCTCCCCTATTACTTCTTTCAAAATGAGCTAAAAAGTTAAATCTACGGTATATAGTACAATGTGTTTGAGCTTTTCGAGTGCTCTCAAGTATTACTTAAACTATTACTCTCAGGTAAATATGAGTCCACTTTGACTCAAACTTCAGATCTCATATCGTAACTCTAAAGTTATTCTAAGTAGGGAACTGGTACATCTGACGAGGAGACAGGTTGATTCAAGAAATTCCTGGCAAGAAAATATAAATGGTGATATTTGTACTTATTCTGCATTCATTTGATTATTAAAAGAAATTAATTCGTTACATTTCTTCCATAATCTTTCATTTGTGAAATCAGTGCTACCGTATTAAGTATAATTTATAAAAATTGTCCAAGAAAGAATGACTTTGCGTTGAGTGTTAATTTATCAATACGACGCTCTGATATAATGTGTGTACTGTGTCCCACATCCAAGTGATTTTTGTACGCTTGAGCGTCAAATTCCAAACATTGATGAATGACCTTTATTTCATTTTTTTATTTTTTAATTTCGTGACATTAGGTAATTAAAACTATCATTACCTCGTATATATGCTTATTCTGTATTTTTCTTTTTAGCTGAGTTTTTAACAAAACGATAGCTATTACAGCCTACCTGATTTGGGAAGGGAAGGTCGGGGGGGGGGGTCTTCAAATCTTTGCGTTTCAGACCATTTGTAATCATCTGGCAAATGTCCAACTTTTTGGTATATATATATATTTTTTCCCCCACGCGTAGCGCCGGCGAGTATTCATAAAATTCGCACAAAATTTGATGAGAGATTCTTCTTGAAAAAGCGCAAAAATAGTTTTTTTGTTTTTTCGATAAATTTCAAAATGGCGGATCACTCAAATTTTGAGGGAGGCTGGAGAAGAAGGCAAATAGCTCAAATTTTTCGTTTTTGATTTCATATGAAAGAGTGAGTCACCGATACTAACATATTCAAATTTCAGCTTCTTGAGTGCATATTGAGAGGAGTTAGATCAAAAAAGGGCTTTTTGAGGAAGTTTTGAGTCATGAAATTTCTTGAATCTTCCATATCTCCCCACCAAATCAAGTTAAAGAGGTCAAATTTTGTGTGTGAGGTTAGTTGGTGACCACAATATGACCTCTTGAATTTGGATCAAAATGGATTCAAAATGGCGGATTATCAAAATTTTGAGTAGAGCTTGAGGAGCCTCAAGTTGGTAAAAATGTAATTAATATGAATTCATATGGTTATTGGGGATAAGTTGTATACTATATCCCGAATTCACTTCCATACATGATGTTGGAGGGGGAAGGCGGGGTTACCAACCTAAAATAGTGGTGGGGGTACAGGAGGGGTCGAAAATTTTTTATTGCTGTGTCATATGATAAAATGAGCCCAAGTGACAAACGTATTTTGATTTTAGCTTCCTCAGTGATTTTGGAGGGGAGTTAGAGCAAAAAACGGCTTTTGGAGGGGAAATTGCTGCAGGAAATTTCATGAATCTTCCATATCTCATCACCAAATCGGCCTAGAATGGTCAAACTTTGTGTGTAGGATTAGTTTGTGACCAGAATATAACCACTTAAATTTGAGTCAAAATGGATCCAAAATGGCGGATTTACAAAATTTGAAGATAATTTAAGCACCCTCAAATAGTTATAATTTGAGAAATATGTGTTCGCATGATTATTTCATGGCAAAAAATACTACATTTGTGCCAAATTGAACTTCTTAAGTGTTTTTGGAAAGGATGGTAGGGGTTTTCAGACTTGGTATTGGATGTGGCCTGTAGTGATGAACGGTTAAGCAAGGTTATTACTAAATCAAAACAAGCCCCAGTTAAAAACTCAGCTCCAGTAATGCGGCATGGCTGCTTACGTTTTTTTTTTACTCCC
Organism: Phenacoccus solenopsis; assembly: GCA_009761765.1. NCBI lineage: Eukaryota > Metazoa > Arthropoda > Insecta > Hemiptera > Pseudococcidae > Phenacoccus > Phenacoccus solenopsis. The sequence continues at coordinate 44,767,819 of CM019754.1, read as the reverse complement.
ATTTATCTATCTGTTGATCTGAATGGATTCAATTAAATATCAGTGTTGTCATGTATACCGAAATGATTTTAAAAAAATAGATTAATTATGGAGGATCATGGGAATTTGAAAGCCTCCCACCACCCTGAACTTTCCTTTCCAAGTCAAGCAAACTGTAATAGCTATAATTTTTATAAAAAAATCTGCAAATAAAAGATTAAACTCAAATTATTTAAATGAATTGAATAATAAATATTTTTAAAATTTAATTGATGTACTTCATTATTTTTCATCGGTTAAAATTGAAATTGTGTCGGTAAAAATAGTGAGATAGTTTGTTTATTTTTATATTTAGATGAGACAATAAAATATGTCATAATAATTACATACACATGCGTGATTTAATTTAATGAAAAAATAAAAAATGAAGAAATACATTCCTTAAAGTTATCACTTCTTAAATTTTTTGCTAAAAAAAGGATGATTTTTTCGAAGGAATTTAATGATCAAAACATATTAATAAAAGTTGAACGAGTATATAGATGGCATTAAAACTTAATTTATTGAAAAAAAATCAAATGTTCAGTAATTTTCAATTTGATGGCAAATGAAATATATATACGCGTATTGAAATTTGATAAATTATCTTTAATTGTATTTAAGGTAATTTAATTTAAGGACTCGCTTTTATACGGAATTTTTGAAATCATTTAGTAAAAACATTGGAAGATAAATGTTTGACGACGATGACGATGAATACCTGGGCGAAGCGTAATATTTCATCGTAAGAACTTCTGCATGCGTTATAATTACCCGACGCTATTAATTATTGCAACTTCTACGTGAAAAAAGAAAAGGTAAAATCAAAAAATAAAAATAAAAATAAACCCCATATACCGCTCATAATTTATAAAACACGACGTATTAAATGTAACAAGCATTTTAATAAAATATCTTGCCGGGCACACGCAACATTTGAGCACAAATATGGGTAAAAATGAACGAGTAGTGGAGTTGGACTACTTTAAACATGATACATATACTTATTTATATTTTATATTTATGCGACTTAAATACCAATAAATAACGGAGCTACTTTAGGTGGTAACATTAGCGTAAAACTATATTTTTTATTTCCTCGACGTGGGAAAGTGCGACCGCTTACTGGTATTTTATATTTTCACCATTTTACCTCAGAAATTTACTAATAATCGGGTACCATGTTGCGCTCGGGCGTGCTGCGTAGCTGTAGAGCCGAGCATAGGGACGTCATTTTGCAGTTACCTTAGGTTGTGTGATGTCGACTATGTGGTTGTAGGAAGGGGAGAGGAAGAGGGTGAGTGTTTGATGCATGAAAAATGAAGATGTTGCCAGTTGGGAAAGTATTGAATATTGGAAATAACGCTCGAGTTAATATCTATGTAGGTAAATTCTAGTTTATGAATCTACGCGGGGGATATAGATGGGTTGTCGTTTTTTCTGCCCCTAAACGCACGATAGCGCTGTCAGCGAGTATTTTTAATTATTCGTTAAAAATCTACGAAAGGCGATGTCGTGCCGCGTAACGTGATTTATTGTAAGGTTGATGGGCTCGCCGGTGAATAACAACTTTGTTTTGCCTTCGTATATACGAGTATATATATTTTTAGCTGAGTTTCTAATTGAAAACGATCGCTTTTATAGCCTACCAGATTTGAGAAGAGTATAGATATGCGTATTTAGTTTTGTATGTACATCCACAGTATGGTCAAGCAAGTTTATTATTCGCCCACATATAGGGTGAAAAAGTTGAAAAAACCAAAATTTTCCAAATTTATCTCAAATTTTTGTGGCTTTAGGGTCAATCTTTTCAGAGTGTCGGATTTTTTACGAATAGTACACGTTATAAGCTTTCAATTTAAAAAAAAAAAACTTTCTTGGTGCAATGGAAAAACTTCGGGAGTTTTTTCGATTTTTTACCATGCTGCTTTATATATATGATAAAGAATAGTGGCGCAGTCTACTGCCTACGTATAAAATTTCAAACGATATAGATGCATAGTTGAACATTTATGAGCTTTATGTGTGCAACTGTTCAGAGAGGTGTTCGCACGCCAAATCGTAAAAAAAAGAATCAATCAAATTTGATCGAAATTCATCAAGTATGATGAAATTTTATCTAGAAATATATTAGGTAATTAAAACTATCATTACCTCGTATATATGCTTATTCTGTATTTTTCTTTTTAGCTGAGTTTTTAACAAAACGATAGCTATTACAGCTTACCTGATTTGTGAAGGGAAGGTCGGGGGAGGGTGGGGTCTTCAAATCTTCGCGTATCAGACCATTTGTAATCATCTGGCAAATGTCCAACTTTTTGGTATATATATTTTTTCCCCCCACGCGTAGCGCCGGCGAGTATTCATAAAATTCGCTCAAAATTTGGTGAGGAACTCTTCTTGAAAATGCGCAAAGTTTTTTTGTTTTTTCGAAAATTTCAAAATGGCGGATCACTCAAATTTTGAGGGGGCTGGAGAAGGGGCAAATAGCTCAAATTTTTCGTTTTTGATTTCATATGAAAGAGTGAGTCACGGATACTAACATATCCAAATTTCAGCTTCCTAAGTGCATATTGAGAGGAGTTAGATCAAAAAACGGCTTTTTGAGGAAGTTTTGAGTCATGAAATTTCTTGAATCTTCCATATCTCCCCACCAAATCAAGTTAAAGAGGTCAAATTTTGTGTGTGAGGTTAGTTGGTGACCACAATATGACCTCTTGAATTTGGATCAAAATGGATTCAAAATGGCGGATTATCAAAATTTTGAGTAGAGCTTGAGGAGCCTCAAGTTGGTAAAAATGTAATTAATATGAATTCATATGGTTATTGGGGATAAGTTGTATACTATATCCCGAATTCACTTCCATACATGATGTTGGAGGGGGGAAGGCGGGGTTATCAACCTAAAATAGTGGTGGGGTACAGGAGGGGTCGAAAATTTTTTATTGCTGTGTCATATGATAAAATGAGCCCAAGTGACAAACGTATTTTGATTTTAGCTTCCTCAGTGATTTTGGAGGGGAGTTAGAGCAAAAAACGGCTTTTGGAGGGGAAATTGCTGCAGGAAATTTCATGAATCTTCCATATCTCATCACCAAATCGGCCTAGAATGGTCAAACTTTGTGTGTAGGATTAGTTTGTGACCAGAATATAACCTCTTAAATTTGAGTCAAAATGGATCCAAAATGTCGGATTATCAAGATTTGAAGATAATTTGAGCACCCTCAAATAGTTATGATTTGAGAAATATGTGTTCACATGATTATTTCATGGCAAGAAATACTACATTTGTGCCAAATTCAAGTTCTTTAGTGTTTTTGGAAATGATAGGGTTGGGGTTCTCAGACTTGGTATTGGGTGTGACCTATAGTCATGAACGGTTAAGGAAGGTTATTAGTAAATCAAAATAAGCTTCAATTAAAAACTCAGCTCCAGTAATGCGGCATGGCTGCTTACGTTTTTTTTTTTTTAATATTTTTTTTTGGGAGTTTGCGAGGCCTTTGAAAACAGCTGTGGTCCGGGGCATCTTGCCCCTTTGCCCTCCTCTCTCGCCGGGTCGGGCCTGTGTTGAAGTATTAATAAAATATTGCAGCCCAAGAAAAAAGAATTGATTTAATTTTGATCAAATTAGATCCTATCATTTTTCTCGGAATTTACCAAATTTCATGAAATTTGATCTATTTTGAGCTGATGATCTCAAATTATATCTGCCCATGAAAGAAAGGCTGGATCAAATTTGATAGATTTTGATGAGATTTTATCAGATTTGGTGATGAAGATGACCAGATATCATTTGATGAAACCTGATCTGATCCGATGAAATTTGATCAAATTATACCTGCTCATCTTTATGATCAAATCCCGTTTTCCTCGGTGGTCAGTTTGTCGATCATATTTCATGAATTTTGATAGAATTTGATCTATTTATTCTTTTTTTCTAGATGGGGTTAATGGCTGTGAAAAGATTAACATTCAACAAAATTATCTGCAAATTTGAACTAATACAAATTCAAAATCCAGCTCTTGTAATGTAGCGTAGTTACTTACATTTCTTTCTCTCATATTCCGCAAATGAATCAAAATACGAATTTATTTCGACGCTGCGAGTGTGTGGTTGGTGCAAATCGAACATGTTTGGTAATTGATAGCTCGCGTGTGCGAGAACGAACGAGTATTTTTCATTTTATATTGTAGAGCTATAGCTATGTATCGTGTGTGAAGAGTATAGAGTATGAAGTGTGATGAGATAAGGTATGGTCATGTGGCATAAGTAATAAGGTCGCTTATGAAATGAAAATTATTGCGTATGTATAGGAGCGAGGGCGCTGATCACGATACCGATATACTTTCTCTATAGATGGGTAAAAAAAAAGGTTTTGGCGAATAACGTGGGGCGGCGCGGCATGTTCGGCCATCACAAAGCGAAGTAAGATTTCGTAAACGGTGTTAAGAGCTGTTAGGTAATGAAACGCGGCGTTCGGATGTTTGGCTTTCAGCGCACGTTCCTTTCCGCCGATAATATGCCCGTAGCATGGCTAATTTCAACCTTTTACACTTCGCTATGCGGTCGTCGTAATGGTGATTTTTTTCTGGTAAGATGCACGGAGGGGAAAAAAAAAGAGCGCCGATCGTAGTCGGCTAATTTTTGTGCACATACGCGCGTACGCGTTCGCGTACGTCGAACGAAGGTGAGGTGGCGCGGCGCGGCGTCGATGATTAATCTTCGTTTGTAATATTAAAATAACTTTAAACGGGATAGGTGACGTAAACAATATATGATTGGCACAAAAGATCAGTGCAGCCAGCCGCATGTGTTAGCTGTTATTGCTTTGTGTTAACTTAATTACATTGTGAGACCTTTCGGCCTGCCGGTCATATATCACGTTGCGGCGCGCACCGCAGTCTGTACGAACAAGTGTTGGAGCGCGTTACTTTTTACACGCTCCCAATACTGTTATTATTAATAGGAATGGCAGGCAAATGGTACTACGGTAATGACACGTGAAACTTGACCGTGGGAGAAGAAACACATCCATGAGAATCACGTTGACCTACGGGCTGTTTGAATATTACTGGATTTGAAGCAGTCCAATTTATATGTCTATGTATGTATATACGGTATTTAATACGGATGGAACACACAGAACATGGCTCGATAGATTTGCATTTATTTCTGTTTCTATGTCTTTTCTACGCGCGGACACGGTAATATTTCATAAAACGAAAATATTCCATCTTCTATCGTTTTCACAGATGAGAAATTAATTTCTTCTGCTACAGCTCGTACAACGTCCGATAAATGATTTTTCCCATTCGTGAATACCACCGTATACCCATTCCTAGTCCTACTACGGCTACGGTACTGTCATAAATTCGTAATACCGTCCGTCTTCTTTTTCCTTCCCTCTTTCAACTATGATTGGCTGTATACGTAGCGACGCGACGTGTCAACTTTTTTCTTCTTTTTTTTTAACGAGCCTACCACACTCCATAATTCGTCCGTATCGTATTTGACGTGTTAACTGTATTAATTAAGGCGATAAATAACGAATTTATTTTCTCGCTGACGAGCCCATCGTACGAAAGTTGTGAAAAGCTGCCAATCGACTGATGATTAATTTATCGTCGTCCAACTCCGTTTATACAAATTTTTTCATTCGCACCCAGGCCAAATTACTTACTTTCCAAACGTCATCACGGTTTGTTAATTTGTTTTTGTGGGAACGCAACATCAACCTGTTGTCTTAACCAAACCCATTGTAGTGTATGCATGGGGTGAAAGTAAACAATCACGCTTACGCTTCTAACACATAGTAGGCATAAAAGTCACTGCGAGTTTTACTATTAATTTTTCTTTTTCCCGTGTTTAAAAAGTTGCATACTCGATTCGCCCTAAATAAGTGTTCTTGCGTTGCGCGATTTTTTTTCTTCTCGATTTAAATGCTTCCTTTTGGAATCAATATGAAATATGATGACTGACGATCGAGAATTAAGAAAAGACTCGAGTGAAAAGATTGTAAGCAGTCATAGCGCATTACTAGAGCTGAATCTTCGTAAGAGGTGTGTTGAAGTTTTCAGATGATGCAGTTAATCTTTGTGCATCCTTACCCAGCAGGATAAATCGAATTTATTATTTTTTTTTTCTCAAGAAATGAAGACCTCACTCACAGTAATTGATGAATGACCGCAAAAGAACTTCATAAAAATTTAAGCTATCTAATTCTATTTTTACGTAACTCCCCACTCCTCAAATTGAGTCAAAGTTATGAAAATTTTGAAATAGAAAAAAAAATTCTAGGATAATTAATAATTTCTCACCTTTGAAAGTCATATTTTACTGTCCAAAGAATAAAAAAAAATTATTGCAGCTAAGTTTTTAATTGGAGCTTGGTCAGGTTGCAAAGAACGCTGCTAATGCTTTCATGTCTGCAGGTCACACTCAGTACGAAGTCTGAAAACCCCTATCCTATCCCTTCAAAAACCACTTAAGAAGTTGAACTTGAAATAAATGTAGTATTTCTTACCAGGCTGTTGAAAAATAGAAGATAAGACCTGCGGGGAACTTTTCAGCATTGTTAAGGAGGGAGGAAAAGACGCTATCTTGATTACGATTACGACAACAAAATGAATACATATGTGAATTTTTTTTTTGAAGTTTTATTTAAGTGAATATAATATAATTTTAGTAATAATGATTTCTGACTATTCTTCCTTTTCCTTTTTTCCTAAAAACAAAGAAAATAAATTTGTTAGAAACGATCAGTTTCTAAGTAAGGAGATACTAAGTTATTAAAATTGAATAAGACAAGATTAGGAACAAACTAGCGAAGGTTAGAGAGAAGGATGAGAAAGGCTAAGAAGGCGAAGAAGATGGATAAAGAACTTTAATCACTCACATTCGGTATTAAGTTTCATTAAGAAGGAAAATCTACTTACACTTGGTAAAGTTAAGATATTGTTGTCTGTTTCCATTCAAATTCTTTTAACGAGTATCGATGAACTAGTATGTAATCAATTTGAAGTTGAAAAAATTGATAATGATGAATTACGTGTATAGTAGGTCTTAAATCGATTCAGTTCTGTTGTAATGGTGGAAAATCAGGATGTGATATGTGATTGTCACCTCCTCCGATTTCCATACTTTTATTCCGATTTTGTTTTTTTTTTTTTAAATATGAATACGTCTAAAGTCAGTCAATCTTGTTTTTTAAAATTTATCTAGCCAGATAAATTTAAAATTCTCTAGCCAGAGGTGTAAGAATAACAGGAGAAATTTCTTTTTTTTTAAATAGGTAAATCCTATCTAAACTGTGAAAAGTTACAGAGTCGAAAATTTGGAGGAAGGAATTCTAAATCTAAGTGGACTGTGAGTCCAAATTTTCGACACAGGCAATAATCACTTGTAAATGAACCTATATTTTTCAGATTATAGCAATTTGAGGTTCCTCAAGTTATCCTCCAATTTTGATAATTCAGTACTTTCTGAAAAAGCTATTTTTTACTCTAACTCTATTATAAATTGGCTTAGGAAGCTAAAGTTACTATCTGTTGGTGGTTTTTTATAGGCGTTAATGCGTATGTAATACCTTCATTAAAAAATGGAAAATTGTTGAGTTACACGTTCACAAGTTATGTTATGTATAGCACCCGAGAGAGGAAGAATTAGTGTGGGAGCAAAAACTATTTTGGGTAGCTTGCTAATTATTTTGTTCCAAATACAATAAAAATTAAAAACGAAATAAAATTAATGTCAACCGGGTTGCTGCACCCTCGGTCGCTTCGTGACCTGTTTGTGCCTTTGGGTCGTAAAAAATTAAAAACTTGATTTTCTAGACCTTAATAATGTTATAATATCATTTTTCTTTCTGCTTAGCAATCCGTGGGAGCTGGATATGGTAGTAAAAAACTAGAAACAATTGTGATTTTTTGGAGTCTAAATAATAAAATTTCCATATCTCCTATCTGCATGTCAAATTCAACCTTTTTAGCAGAAAATCATCAAAATCAGTGCATTGCGAGATGCTGGCGAATTAATGCATATTTATATGATTGGAATCGTGAAAATGTCTATAGTGCGATCACAGACTTCCATATATTAATACTAGACCAATAGCTTATGTGAGAATTGCTTGATAAAATGGAAGCCTCATATATGAAAGTTAGTGTGCTTGTGTTAGTGTAATGTTCTCCTGATGAGCACTTTGTTGCCATATTTATTACTAATGATTATGGAGATAAAATTATGGTAGCTATATGTTTTTTGGTTGAAAAAAATTTGTTCAATATATATATTATCTAATATCTACCTGTTGCTTTATTTAAAGATAATCATTCCCTTATAGCTCATAGTGCTTACTGCTACATTATAAAGCACCTATTACTTCAGAATTTAACAACGATTTCCTCACCAATAATACACTCATTACTTAAAACATCTAGTAACAAGTGCTGATCAGTATGGTATCTAATATAATGCACTAAAACAGTTCTTACTATTTTGATGGAGTCAAGATAACTAAAATGTGAAGTAATGATTTCATTTTTATATAGGAACCATTACTATATTGCTTGAATTTATATTCGAAAAGTTGTATGGCAATGGTTACCATATGAAATAACGCATTTTACTTCAAGAAATATACGAGCGATTGCAGATACATTAAAACAGTGATTCTAATTTCATATAAGTACCATTCCTATATTGCTTTAGTGCTATACCATACCGTGCACCATGGTACCATGTAACGAATACAATACACACAGCATATTACAAGCTAGAATTTTATAGGAATGGCTGCTATAATTTTCTCACGTCCAAAATTTGTTATATTTTTGTGGCAATGATTGCTATATTTTTTCTCTTAGTGTAAGGAAGTGCAAAACAGTTCTTTTTTTTAGCCGACTCATGATTATTAAAATAAATGATGAGCGAACCTCTGATGCGAATCACAATTCGATTTCATAAAATAGCTGGTTAATTTGAGAAGATTTGGCAATTCCTTTTTTATGAAGGCAAAAATTTTATTTTTGTATATAAACATAAGGGTCTAGTTTCTTGGACCGCACTATAAAATCTAAAATTGGATTTTCGGGCCCTCTCGAGAACTGTGGTACGTGGTCAGTGGGTCGCCTGCCCTCTTTCTCTCCGATCCTGACTATACAGCATTTAGCCGTTGAAGGTTTGATCTTCAACGTGATTAAAAACGTTGACTTTTTCCATAATGATTCCTGAATCATCTCGCTTCCCAAAAAAAATTTTACATCTCGTAGAATACGGGTAAAATATCAAAAGGAACAAAGAAAAGAAAACGAAAATTAGTATCGGTATGTAGTTACGTACTCACATCACTACATATGCGAAGATTCGAAGAAGAAAAAAAAAAACAGACTATCGCAGTGTCGTCCCAGTGTGTGGGATCGACTAAATACGCCTCTTTTTAATAATCTCGATGTGGTCTGCGAGGCTTTAATTACTTATTAAATATACCACGCGTATTAATGCTCGTAATTTGAAATTCGAGATGTTCGCTTAATCAATTCTTTATTATTTGTTGCTTTCGTAACGTAATTACTCTTTCGTCGACAAAAACGTGTTTGATAATTTTAGTTCCGTATGAGTATACTTCGAATGGTTCTCTATTATTAGCAGCATTTTCCGCGAAGAATCAAGGCTACATGGCTCGAGTTGATTTATCGACGGGGAAACACTACAGTTCGAATATGTTTACGTTTTAAAGTGTAAGAAAAACTCGGTTATTAATTTTAACCACTGATTCTTAAAAATATGCCAAGATAATGAGTGGGGGTTTTTGATTCCAAACATCTCACGAATGAAATTCGAGTATCGTTTGTCTATTCGACGATCTGTGCAAGTCGAAAATTTTGATGACTTATGGCATTCGATGAGATTGTATGGGAAAATTTGACTTGATCAGTAGTAGTGCTGTATTCTTTACTTTTTTTTCGTGTGCTGACCGATCAAACGATTGAATGATTGGATTTGTTTGAAGTGCGCCCGATTAAACTCTATAAGGAGTTTAGCCCAAGCGGTGGTGTATGAATGGAACATATTGCGCTATGTAACAGAAAAAAAAAAAGAAAAAAAAACATAATGAAATGCTATGCACCGTGTTCGGTATATACGCGTTATAAAATAATGAATACGTTTGTAAGATAGCGAGGAGGAGAGTACACAGAACCCACGTCTCCTCGCCTCGGTACGGAAAACGAGTAAAGCAGAGAGCCTAGAATGGATCATGTTTCTAGCGAATTTTAGTTTAATTTTCTCACACCATTAAGAGGCTATAATAACCAATAGACTATGTTCGAAATAATAACGTGTGCGGAGTTAAATGGTTTATTCCCACACATAATGGTTCGCAGCTCGCAGAAACACAGAATTTATTTACGACGATGTTCTTATTTGGTGTCAGTAATGAGGACGGCTGGTGGCGTTTATCGTGTGTACGATATCCTAGTAATATATGATCGATAATCGAACCCATAATTCATAACGATAAATTAGCACTTGGATCGATTGCACGTACCTTATGCCGTTTGTTATCCGACAAATCGCGGCCCTTGAAATTGTTTAACTAGAACGCGTATTTCTTCATTTTTTTTTTTTCAAATTCTTTTAACGAGTATCGGTATTATGTAATCAATTTGAAGTTGAAAAAATTGATAATGATGAATTACGTGTATAGTAGGTCTTAAATCGATTCAGTTCTGCTGTAATGGTGGAAAATCAGGATGTGATATATTTATAAGGATATTGAATGTATATATTCAAATTTTATCTTTCTACATGAATTTCGAAAGGGAATTTTTCAGTCATGAAATTTTTTAAATCTTCAACATCTCTTCGAAAAATTGATCCAAACTCAAATAGCTCAAATATAATAAATATAGATTTTTGATTTATAAAGATAAGGAGTAGTATGCTGCATAGTGCATACCTACAGCTCGAATCCACCTTCTGACAATTTTTGATCACATCATATGACAGGGTGAACTCAAATTACTAATATATGAAATCGCAGTTTTCTTAGTTCGGTTGATGAACAGTTGAGCAAAACCAATTCAGAAAATTTCATGAATCTATTACATCTCCGCCTCAAGTGTACCTTGAGAGTTCAAACTTTGTACGTAGAATTGATTAGAGACCAAAAGATAACTCCTTGCATTTAGATCAGAGTGTATCCAAAATTTTGGATGATGTAAATTTTAGGAGCTTCAAATAGCTGAAGTTTAATGAATATTTGGGTTTCCAACGAATTAGATGGTGCTGCAATCGAATCGCTGAAAACGGGAGTGCGTTGCATTATGCTTATGGAAGAAATAATGTTCCTTTCCAGTTTTTACTCTAAAATGGAGGGATGATGTAGAATGTTTTAATTTCGATCGCTATTAAATCTGTGTGTATAATTTGTTTGTATATACCCGTTTTCGGTATACTATAACGTCGCGTTGAAATTTCTCATAAGCTGATGCGACGACCTTAATTTTTAACTGAGTTTTTAACCCAAAAACGACAGCTATTACAGCCTACCTGATTTGGAAAGGGAAGGTCGGGGGGGGGGTCTTCAAATCTTTGCGTTTCAGACCATTTCTAATCATCTGGCAAATGTTCAACTTTTTTTTATTTTAGTATGTTATAAATTTTTTTTTCTCTTTTCATCTATTTATGTTATCTGTGCCTATTTTTTTTTTTTTTTTTTTTTTTTGAAGTAATTACTTTTAAAGTTAAAAATAATTGGTACGCTTTGGTTGTTTTTTTTTTTCTGAAATTAAATGCTTGTCACTTCCAAAGTTTAAATTGAGTTTAATATGCTAGCAATAGAATCTGAGGAAAATGAAAGTTTCCAGTAGAAAAAGAATAAATCAAATTTGATCAAAATTTTAACAAATTGACCAGATGCAATTTAATACGGTGTAATCAAAGTTGATGAAGTTTGATATATTGCGGCTAAAATTAGATATGAAGTTATCAAATTTGATAGTATAAGCTCTTATGTGATAAAATCTTATCCAAAAGGTATTGCATTTCATTTGATCTGATGTTACTGAATTTGATCAAATTTGATCTTCACATGGTAAATAAGATTTAATGAGATTTGTTCCGCTTTCATCGATTATGATGAATTTCTTTATTCTAGGGTTCCTTCAAATATGCTTCGTATACCCAGGGAAAAAGAATTGATCAAATTTGATTTAAAAAATAACCAAATATAATTTTACAAAAATTTGATCAAATTCGATGAAATTATATTCCTTATTATGTGAGAATCAAATTTGATAAATTGGTTCAAATGAAACCAATGAAAAAATTATTGGATGAAATCATATCAAAACAATTCATTATTTCATTAAACCTGATCAAACTTTATCAAATTTTATCAATAAGATGACCAAATATAATTTGATCAAATTTGATAAAGCTTGATAAAAATTTGGTGATCAGATTTAATCAATTTATCTGGTCATCTTTTTGATAAAATGCGATCAAACCCTTTTTTCGTGAAAATCCAACATTCCAACTGTTATGTTTTGCTTAAATTTTGATCAGATTTTATCCTATTTCATCAAATTTGATAACTTTGTAACTAATTTTGTCTGAATACATTATATCTAATCAACTTTGAACAGATTGTAGCGCATTATATCTGGTCAATTCGTTGATAGAATTTCATCAAATTTCATCATAATGATGAATTGATGAATCATCATGATTGATGAATTTTGATTAGACCTGTTCCTTTTTTCCTGGGTATTTATTTGCTCAGAATTCATGTGTCTAATTTGTTTAAACATTTGTGTGCGATGTGATTTTTACTTGATAAAATAAAGAAGTGTCAGTAGTGTGCTGAGCCACATTAAGCCAATGTGAGGCCAGGGACTACTGACAGTTTCAACTCCCATCCTTCATGATTTTCTCATCAGCATATTATTCTAATTTCTTGTTGAGAGTTTTCAATTTATTTAAAATTTTATTAGATAAATAAAAATTCTTGATGTTGTTTTTCAAGTAAGACATTTCCAAATTTACTGCACGAAGTGTAATTTTATTTTCAAAAATCACAGATTTCAAACTTGTTAATAATTGTATTTTTTCTTTCACTTTTTTTTTTTGTTGATTCTACCCTACCTCCTGTAAACTTATATTCTTCAAAATAAAATAAAAACTTGAGCAGTCATACCGTATTGCTGGAGCTGAGTTTTCAATTTGAGCTTGTTTACGTTTGCTAATAACTAGAGATGTGATATATATTCTCTAAAAAACAGTGAAATATTCCCTTAAAATATTCCCTTAAAAATGTGAAATATACATTTATATTCCCTTAAAAAGGAAAATATTCAAAAATATTCCCTATCAATATGGGTATCATTTTAAAGGAAATTTTATTCTCAATTTTGTTTTGGTGTTATTATTGTATTTAAATGAAATAGAGTTTGTATAAAATGGAAAAAAAACAATTTATATTCAAAGTTATTCTCAGTCATTCTCATTAATTGACATGATAAAAATTATTCAGAGTCCATCCAAGGAGTGCAATTCACAATGGTGTGCTGGATGATGCAAGGAACGATTTGAAAATTTTTTTTTGATTTCTCCATATTCAAGCATGTTGTTTTTTCAATAATTTGAATTTTTCCCATTTTTTTTTTCTTAAAAATATTCCCTAAAAACAGTTATAATTACGAAAATTAGCTAAAATATACCAAAATATTCTCTTAAAAAGCGCAAAATATTCATTTATATGCATTTATACCCAAAATATGCAAAAATATTCCCTAACAAATGCGGCTCAATCGACTTGGAATTTGATGAAACGTGAAGATATGTTGGATATCCCTATTCAGGTGTACCACAAAAAAATATTTATTTATATATAAATCACAACTCTACGTAATAACACTGCTAACCCTTTTAATATGTACAGGCCATACCTCATACCAAGTCTGAAAATCTCTACCCTATCCCCTACAAAACCACTTGAGAAGTTGGACTTACGAGTCTAAAACAAATGTTGTATTTCTTGCCATGCAATAATCATATAAATTCATATTTTTTAAATTATAACTACTCGAGGCTGCTCATATTATCCTCATATTTTTCCGATGCGCCATTTTGGATCCATTTTGAGCGAAATTTACGAGGTCATGTTTTGGTCATCAACTAACCCTACATACGAAGGTTGATATTTCTACGTCGATTTGGTGAGGCGATTTAGACGGTTCATAAAACTTCCTGAAGCAGTTTCGTTTTCAGAATCCCTATTTTGCTCCAACTGCCCTCCAAATTCACGTGAGAAGCTAAAATCAGAATAGGTTAGTGATAAAGACTCATTTTCAAAATTAAACGATCGAATGTCGAGTTTTGAAAACTACCATTGAGGTAAAGCGAAGAAAGAGTCACGTCTTGAAAAATATTTCGAAATTCGATCTAATGTTGAAGTTGGAGATGACTGCCGAGTCCTAGTTTTGTAAATTTGATTGGTGAATATTTTGTGGCATAGTCGATTCGCAAATTTGACGTATTCACACGTCCCAAATTTCGCTGCTCGGCTGAGCTAAATCATAAACGTCTGGAAAACAGCTTTCATTTCGATTTTAAGACGGGCGCAGAGGCGCGAATGAGCTGTCACCGTTGCATGCTCGCTGCTCGCGTTCCTGCGTTAATGAAGGTCTCACTCGTTCCTCAATTTGCGTCCTATCAAGTAGGTATTTAGATGGCACGGCGTAAACTAATTAAAGTTCACGGAATACGTATTGTACGCGATGATTAGAAGCGTACAAATGATTTTCGATCACGACGCGGCGCGGCGGCCAGCCATCACGTCGCAAGCTGTTTGATCTATTTTATAATTTGATGGAGGACGCGGCGCGCCGCTACATGCTATAAAACGTCCGTCAACGCGCCGAGATTTAATTGCGAGCTCGTTCGCGTGAAAATTAGAAAAGTCGAGCGACCGTACTAACAAATCAGGTGTGGGGCGGCGATCTGACACCTTATAATCGTAGCATTATCAGTGTGAAACCTTACATTTACGTCGAGCTGGGGAAAGGAAAATATGATGGAGCGAGTGGGTGTGAATACCGTCACGTTCTTTCTTTATATTTTACTCGATTTAATATGTGTTTTAAATCAGCGATTTCCGAATCGCCAAACTGTGTTGAAACGCGGCCTTTTTGTGGAAAAAAAAAATTACCAAGACGTATGGTAGGTCAAAGGATGAGACTTGACAAACTAGGTACCTAACAATATATCATAAGTCGTATGTTAAATAAGGTAGGCGGTGTTCTATATGACAGCTGTTACTATTCAGAACTTTCTATCTAGTTTTTAATACGCCATGTACCTATAGTCTGTAATTTAGAACTTGCTGTATCGTCTCTGTACGTACGCCGCGCGCCGCGCCGCCGCAGTACGCGTATTCGTTTGTTTGGCGAAAGGGCATCACCACTGCCTGATGCCTAACTACCTATAATAGTATCTATACCTGTATGCGATATGCAATATGCAATATAATATGTAGTAAGTGTTCGCGTTTAATTAAAAATTCTCGAGCTCCGTTCGATCAATTAGCGAACGAATTAAGAAATTGGCTAGCTTCCGGGGCTTTCGCGTCGATGCCTAATTAGCGCTGCATCGTTGCCGGGCTGCCAGCGAACGAGGCGAAGTGGTGCAGTGTCGTGCTGCTGGGCAACCGTGATCTCGGACGTCGGACGTCGAGCTTATCAGTACTGGTAGAGGTCTTTTGATGGGTATAAATATGAGGCGAATAAAAATGAATTATGCCAACGTATGGAATACGTATAGGTGTTTGTAAGTACGCTAGAAGGTGTAGAAACAGAATCGCTGGTGTCATTTTCTGTATATAAAAAAAAGTGATAATGTTCTAATATATCACCAAGTCTGCGCGATCGTTGTGTGTGGTATATGTAATGAAATGTACTATAGGCGAGTTATAAGCTAGATTTTAAATAAATTATACATAATAATATTTACAACGTACGTGTTTCCTTTTTTTTTTACACTAGTTATGCTAGAAATAAATATAGCTTGACAATTAATATATCTTTCAGTATTATATACCAGTTCGATATTACCGGTATACTTTACGGGTATACAGATACACTACCAATACTAGATACTGCGTTCGTACGTGTACCATACAGATGCGTGAACGATGAGAATTTCGGTTTCGGTCAACTTTTTACCAACACTAAGGGCATGGCGACGGCAAGCACCGGCACGCCGCGCCATCGCCACCAGATAAGTGCAAACCGTTTACTTGAAAATGCGACAACGATGAATTACTCTAATCTGCTTAAAATTTTATTTATAACATTGTAGCGATACGACTGCGAGTAATCCTTTAATAAATTATCGGCGAACGGTAATACAACATAAACGCGTCAGATTATAAACATGATATATATTACTCTGCAGTACCTACCTATGCTCGTATACTAGCTATTTAACCTTAAACGCTTCCAATCAATTTTAATCGATTTCTTCGGCAGAAGTTATATCAAGTACACACAAGTTGAGCATATTATGTAGTCGTCGCAACGTACTGCTATTAAATAATATGGCTTTGTTCGTTCGCTTTACAGCTAATATTCATCGGTACGAAACCATTTTTTGAAGTGACAACGCAATGGAGGTATGTATCCAAATACTACAAATGTCATTTCGTTGAAGCACTTCCTTCTTTGGAAACATCAAAATCATTAAAAAAGAAAAAAAGTATATAAAGAAAATAAAAGTAAACGAGAGAGCCGTACAGTCGAGCTAAAATCGATCAAATTAGATTTAAAAAATTGACCGCATATAATGTTTTAAAATTTCAACAAATCTCTCTATATATTAAAATCAATTTGAAATCGGTTTTGAGATGCGCGCGCATCCTTGTTTTGATTAGCAGGTATACAAAAGAGTGATAAATTTTGATAAAAGCTTTATATATGGGCAAGACTTGCGAGCCTCAAAGAGGCGAGGAGGACATCCAAGTGAAGCGAGGAATACTGTGGAGATTGGGTTGCCAAGCGGTCAGTGGGCTCCAAGGTCGTTGATAGTTTGTGTTCAACCTTCGAGCGAGATAGACGTGTTTTAATCTCTGTATATTAAAACTAAAATGAAATCGGTTTTGAGATGCGCGCGCATCCTTGTTAGAGTGATGAATTATAAAAATTAAAATAATGTAAATACCTATCAAGGTGTCATTGCTTCATTTAAAAATTATAAAAAAAACTCCAAAACAGGAAAATAAAATTTATCGTACAGCTCTTCGCTCAGCCGCAGGAGCATTTCCCACTTCACATATCATCAGTTTACTTCGCGACACAGTGTTAAATTCTACTACTAACATTCTCGAGCAACCCTACCATCAAAATCGACTATTCCTTGTTAGATATTGGTAGATATAAAACAAACCACATGGGTAGCCTATTTTTTGATTTTCGGTCTTAACGGAGAGGGGGGGGGCTGGTGACATTGGGAAATGGCGTCAGATATTAAAAATATGTTGAAAATCTAATTTCTCACCTTTCATTACATATCAAACGATACCCCACATGGGCAGACTATTTCTTGTATTTTCAGTGTTGTACGACTTATTTAGAAGAGCCTTTAACGAACTTCTGTCTAATTATCTAAATCGATTGTGCATTTACAAAGATGGCTCAATGTATGTACCAGTAATAACTAAAGGTGCGAATCTTCTATGAAAATCGTCTATCTCATGAATGATCGCTTAGCTGGGATAAGATTCCTAATTCAAATTTAAGCAAATAAAATCCTCAACTGACCACTGGTTGTCCATGTTCTGATCCCATGGCAAGGAAGAAACATCTCTCTGCCATTTGCGAATAGCCCATTCACAGATTACTCACTCTCATCTCCTCACTAAAGTGGCAAAATACATCACTGATTGAAGTCACTTTTTTTGTACCTTAGTTCTTGAAAATGGTTTTTGAATTCATCTCCAAAGTGTGATTCATATTGCATACCATGAATGCATGAGTACTTCTCATAGCATGATTATTGACTGTAGAGCATTAGCTGTCAAAATTTGTCTATACATTTTATGTAGCGCTGCAATCAGAGCCGTTGCCAGTAGGTATATATCAGCGAGGAAGAGTTATGAAAATTATTTTCACAGCATATATTTTGTAAGGCTACGATCAGGATAATGGGGGAAGAAAGTAGATTTTTTTAAAGTACATAAGTGTTTTTAATGCACAAAAAAATTATGAATATACATCGCAGGATATAACTGAAGAGTTGAAAAATGTTTTTATAATGATTGGTGTCATGTAGATAAAACAAAATTCATCTATGTTCGTAACTAGGGCAATGTATTTTATATTCGATTTTTCTGCAGCCGTCTCATCATGAAAGTAACAAAATCATTTTCCGCTTCAGAAAATTTCCTTCAAAATAAGCCCAACTTCAATATGAATATTTTGCCTTTAAAAAAATTTTTTCACATATTCGAATATTTTTGCCTAATATTTTGCAGCTTTCAAGATTTTTTTGAATATTTGAGAATATTCTGGGAATTTTTAACTGAGTTTTTAACCCAAAAACGACAGCTATTAAAGCCTACCTGATATGGGAAGGGAAGGTCGGGGGAGGGTGGAGTCTTCTAATCTTTGCGTTTCAGACGATATGAGAGTTAGAGCAAAAACCTGTTTTTGAGGAAATTTCGTTTTTTGTGTCACACGCCTAGCGCAGGCGGGTGTGAATAAAATTCGCTCAAAATTCGGTCAAAATTCGGTGAGGAACTCTTCCTGAAAATACGCAAAAATAGTTTTTTTGTTTTTTCGATAAATTTCAAAATGGCGGATCACTCAAATTTTGAGGAGGGCTGGAGAAGAGGCAAATAGCTCAAATTTTTCGTTTTTGATCTCATATGAAAGAGTGAGTCACGGACACCAACATATTTAAATTTCAGCTTCTTAAGTGCATTTTGAGGAGAGTTAGCAAAAACCTGTTTTTGAGAAATTGCGTTTTTTGTGTCACTCACCTTGCGCAGGCGGGTGTGGATAAAATTCGCTCAAAATTCGGTGAGGAACTCTTCTTGCAAATACGCAAAAATAGTTTTTTTGTTTTTTCGATAAATTTCAAAATGGCGGATCACTCAAATTTTGAGGGGGCTGGAGAAGGGGCAAATAGCTCAAATTTTTCGTTTTTGATTTCATATGAAAGAGTGAGTCACGGATACTAACATATCCAAATTTCAGCTTCTTAAGTGCATATTGAGAGGAGTTAGATCAAAAAACGGCTTTTTGAGGAAGTTTTGAGTCATGAAATTTCTTGAATCTTCCATATCTCCCCACCAAATCAAGTTAAAGAGGTCAAATTTTGTGTGTGAGGTTAGTTGGTGACCACAATATGACCTCTTGAATTTGGATCAAAATGGATCAAAATGGCGGATTATCAAAATTTTGAGTAGAGCTTGAGGAGCCTCAAGTTGGTAAAAATGTAATTAATATGAATTCATATGGTTATTGGGGATAAGTTGTATACTATATCCCGAATTCACTTCCATACATGATGTTGGAGGGGGAAGGCGGGGTTATCAACCTAAAATAGTGGTGGGGTACAGGAGGGGTCGAAAATTTTTTATTGCTGTGTCATATGATAAAATGAGCCCAAGTGACAAACGTATTTTGATTTTAGCTTCCTCAGTGATTTTGGAGGGGAGTTAGAGCAAAAAACGGCTTTTGGAGGGGAAATTGCTGCAGGAAATTTCATGAATCTTCCATATCTCATCACCAAATCGGCCTAGAATGGTCAAACTTTGTGTGTAGGATTAGTTTGTGACCAGAATATAACCTCTTAAATTTGAGTCAAAATGGATTCAAAATGGCGGATTATCAAGATTTGAAGATAATTTGAGGACCCTTAAATAGTTATAATTTGAGAAATATGTGTTCATATGATTATTTCATGGCAATAAATACTACATTTGTGCCAAATTCAACTTCTTAAGTGTTTTTGGAAAGGATAGGGTAGGGATTTTCAGACTTGGTATTGGGTGTGACCTGTAGTCATGAACGGGTAAGCAAGGTTATTACTAAATCAAACAAGCTCCAGTTAAAAACTCAGCTCCAGTAATGCTGCATGGCTGCTTACGTTTTTTTTTTTCGTTTTGCGGGTGGTTACACTTACATTTTCACAGAAAACATATTTCAAGTTTGAGTTTCAGCACAAGCTCTTTTTTTTCTCCAATGTTTTTGATTATTTTTTTCGAGTTTTTTGCTTAATAAATGAATAATAATTTTCATTTGATGGATAAATACAGTTTTGATGCAATCGTTCGCTTTATTTTTATTATTCATTCAAAATATTATGATTTTCTGGTAGCACTCCCTCAGACGAGTAAAATGACTCCCATACTGTATTCGAATATATTTTCGAATATTTTCATGATATGTAAATATTATTTTTAGAACATATGCTAATAAGATATTGAATATTTTGCCTCTTATATTCGAATATATTGGGTCTTCCTATTCATAACAAATGGAGTTGTCATAATTAATTAATTATGAAAAATTTAAGAAATCTATTTCAGTGCAAATTTACTCGACTTTCGCTATTATAAAAGAATTATACCATTTAACAATATTTAAATATTCAAAAAACTGAGCTTATGGAGCAAGCGGGATGGGTGTTCTGACCCTAAAACCCCGGTTTGTCTATGGTGGCTGCTATATTCGTTATTAAAACTTGATTTGTGACTTTAACACAACTCTAGAGGGATTGGAGAAAGGTTGTCTATCTAATAGAGTCTTTTGACTTGGAAGTCAGAATGCGAAACAAGCTCGAGTCTTTGAATTTAATTACATCTCGGTAAGAATGAAATTATGCGAGAATCGATTGTAAAAAAAAAAAAAAAATGGATAGCGTTAGAAGAACCTTGTAGAAGAGGAGAAGAAGAGGGAAGAAGAAATGGAAACTTGAGGTACTTGGTGATGGTAAAATTGGATGTAGCAATTGAGCGTAGTTGGTTGGTCGCATCTCACGACAAATATTGTAACGAAAAGTAACGTTACCGTTATAGGTAAGTACGAGCATACGAGGGTAAGGGTTATACGGGTAAATATTGGCATATTGTACGAGTGCACGCGGTACTGGTACACGTATAGCATATACACGGTATGAGGAAAACAAGTGTTGAGCGTATGGACAACTGGTTAAAACGACTGCGTAATTAGTAAATGGAAGAGGAGGCATTTGCTGGTACGCTGTTACAGTGGCGTTGCTGCAGCATACTCGTAACTTGGCCAGCAAGACAGCGATAATATTTACAACATAGTTTGTAGTTTACGCAAGTGCATATTGTCGCATGCTTGGAATACTAATGCAACGGCATGGCGATTCGCAATTCGCAGCCTATACCGTGTAGCTCGTGGTCAGCGCTTGGACATCTTTTACGGTGCCGTTCATTGGCAGCGAGGGTGTCCGTAAAACCTGTTAAAATGCTCTTCGTTACCAACGTGAAGATAACCTACTAGTAGATAGCCTTTCTATAGCGTAGGTCACATATTATTGCCGCGTTTTTGCGCTTAAGCTTAACTCATGCGAATGACTAATGTTGCGCAGGCCGTGCCAGATATAAGTAACCGATTAAAAGACACGGAAAATTCTCGCCTTCGCTCGGTGTTTTATGCTTACAAGGAATATATTCTGCGCACCGTGCCGAGTAATTATACTACAATCGAGCCCAGCTATCGCTGAACAACTCATGCTTTGGTATTTGTTCGTTGCTCAACGCTCAATGCTCAAATGCTCCAATGCTCAAAAGTGTTCCATGCTCATTTCTTTGCGCCTAATTTTTGGTCGTCGAAGTGGAAAACTACTTTTTGGAAAAGCGAATCAGTCTCATCATGCCTGATGACCTACACAAGTTCAACGATTTTCATTGTGAAACCAACTCGAATAGGAATTTCCATCACTGGAGTGTACTGAAAAACCAGCGACCTATATAAAGCGGTGTAATATTAATATACCCGACTATATGAGTAATAGCGTAAAGTCTAAACTAGATGTGTCACGTTCGCGTGATTCAAAATCGCCACTCACGATATAGCGGATAGAGGATGAGTTTAATAACGCAATTTCAAAGTGCATTTTGTGAGTCGAGCCGAGCGTCGCGTCGTCGTAAAAAAAAAAGCAACATTATGTAAATAATCCATTGGTAACGTATCAAATACTACCACCCACGTGTTCGATGCGTCTTTTTTAGTGTATTATGAGCTCGTGTATACAACCGGCAACATGATACTTTGAGCAATCATCGTTTTATTGGTTGGTATCGTACGACACACGTCGATATCATTTTTCAATAAAATACAGGCATCTCTGTGATCTCTAACATGTTGACTAATGACGCGTACCTACTTCTCATAAATATATATTTTATTACACGTTGTAAGACCACACCACGCCGCTCCGCTCCACGTCCTTTATGAGTACATACACCTATTACCTGCCTAGTACCATCTTACGAGCGGCTCGGCGTTTGAAATTACTATATTTAATGTACTGAGGCGGCGATTCGTGAACACCTTCGTACTATGTACTCACCGCAAAGCTATCCGCTACAGTGTGTTTACTAGTTGGCCAAAATTACGATATTTCTTCGGAGTAGTGTTGTACAGCATTTTTATTGTCTGTTTGACGGTAGAATAATTTAATCAAACGATTCTGCAATTGGAACAATACGCTAATTAAGTAGCTCATTAACTGAGCATGGGTGTTGGGTGAAGGTAAAATGATTGAGCTGGACGAAGTAGCAACGATATTCTGCATAGGGTGAGGCTGATGCCTGTGGTAGGCGACTGAACTACGAGACAAACATTTATTGATGATGGAAAATGGGATAAATAAATTGGAAGAAAATAGGGATGATGGCCCCCCTCTGTGTTCAAGACGATCAGAAATAGGGAGCGCTTTAGTGAAGACCTAAACCTTTATTATTTTGGTAAGATCTAGAGAAATTGATTTTAGTTGAAAGTGTGTTGTTATTTTGATTGTTTTCATAGCCTGTTTTTGCTTTTGTTTTTTACTCTGGTTACTGCTGTTTTTCTTTTTTTTTTCTTCTGGCTAGCGTTGTTTTTGTCTTTTTAGCTGAGTTTTTAACTGAAAAACGACAGCTATTACAGCCTACCTGATTTGGGAAGGGAAGGTCGGGGGAGGGTGGGGTCTTCAAATCTTTGCGTTTCAGACCATTTGTAATCATCTGGCAAATGTCCAACTTTTTGTGGTATATGTATATTTTTTTCCCCCAAGCGTAGCGCCGGCGAGTATTCATAAAATTCGCTCAAAATTTGGTGAGGAACTCTTCTTGAAAATGCACAAAAGCACTTTTTTTGTTTTTTCGAAAATTTCAAAATGGCGGATCACTCAAATTTTGAGGGGGCTGGAGAAGGGGAAATAGCTCAAATTTTTCGTTTTTGATTTCATATGAAAGAGTGAGTCACGGATACTAACATATCCAAATTTCAGCTTCCTAAGTGCATATTGAGAGGAGTTAGATCAAAAAACGGCTTTTTGAGGAAGTTTTGAGTCATGAAATTTCTTGAATCTTCCATATCTCCCCACCAAATCAAGTTAAAGAGGTCAAATTTTGTGTGTGAGGTTAGTTGGTGACCACAATATGACCTCTTGAATTTGGATCAAAATGGATTCAAAATGGCGGATTATCAAAATTTTGAGTAGAGCTTGAGGAGCCTCAAGTTGGTAAAAATGTAATTAATATGAATTCATATGGTTATTGGGGATAAGTTGTATACTATATCCCGAATTCACTTCCATACATGATGTTGGAGGGGGAAGGCGGGGTTATCAACCTAAAATAGTGGTGGGGTACAGGAGGGTCGAAAATTTTTTATTGCTGTGTCATATGATAAAATGAGCCCAAGTGACAAACGTATTTTGATTTTAGCTTCCTCAGTGATTTTGGAGGGGAGTTAGAGCAAAAAACGGCTTTTGGAGGGGAAATTGCTGCAAGAAATTTCATGAATCTTCCGTATCTCATCACCAAATCGGCCTAGAATGGTCAAACTTTGTGTGTAGGATTAGTTTGTGACCAGAATATGACCTCTTAAATTTGAGTCAAAATGGATTCAAAATGGCGGATTATCAAGATTTCAAGATAATTTGAGGACCCTCAAATAGTTATAATTTGAGAAATATGTGTTCACATGATTATTTCATGGCAACATATACTACATTTATGCCAAATTCAATTTCTTAAATGTTTTTGGAAAGGATAGGGTAGGAGTTTCTAGACTTGGTATTGGGTGTGGCCTGTAGTCACGAACGGGTGAGCAAGGTTATCAAACAAGCTCCAGTTAAAAACTCAGCTCCAGTAATGCGGCATGGTTGCTTACTTTTT
Source organism: Phenacoccus solenopsis (assembly GCA_009761765.1). NCBI lineage: Eukaryota > Metazoa > Arthropoda > Insecta > Hemiptera > Pseudococcidae > Phenacoccus > Phenacoccus solenopsis. The sequence continues at coordinate 44,743,382 of CM019754.1, read as the reverse complement.
TTTCTCTCATTCTATGCCCTCAGTTTTTGTTGCTTTGTTGTGTTTTATTTTTTGTTTGCTTTATCTTGTATTTTTTCTTTATATTGATATAATGATGATAGCCTTCTAGATTTATATTTAATACGCCCATAATGGGCTCAAAATTTGAAAAATCAAGACTTCTACAATTCTTGAAAATAAATGTATTTTTCAAAATACATGATTTTTTTAGACAGAATATTTGTATTTTATTTCACTGGTCTCGAAAAAAAATATATGCGAGCAGTAATCATTTTCTGCAATGTTTAGCGGTCCCGAAAATATTTTTAAATTCTGCTGTATTGGGTGACTACTTGATTCGAGCCTCCAAGCGACAAAATTAGCTAAAAGCTGAATAAATTCAATACAATCATATACCTATGTATTTTTGACTACGCAAGTATAATTCAAAATTTTATATTTCATTGATAGACACTTTTAAGCATAAAATAAATTTAATGTATGCCATTTATTTTTGTTACTATGATTCAAATATACACGTGTAATTTATTTCTATGAGGAAAAGATTTTTGCGCTTAGAATACTCGAATCATGTAGTCACCCTATACTTACATCAAATTTTACAATGTTTCGCAATATTATGTAATATTGCTAATGGAACATTAAATCTTAAGGGTACTCTTATATTGCATGATGAAAAATGATATACGAGTACAAATCTTTTTTTGAAAATTTCTGGAGAAGAGAAAGTTTTTCAAATTTGAGCCCATTATGGGAATAGTAAATATTGACCTAGAGGGTTTAACTTTTGGAACATACCTACTGTTGGCAGTAACGTAACCAGGGACGTACCAAAAGGGGGAGGGAGGGGGGAGCTTCCCCCTTGGCTCTTGGAAAGTTGGTAAATTTGAAGTTTTAGGGTAAAGGTGGTAAACTTGACCACTTGCGCAGTATTATTACAGCTATTTTTAAATGTTTTGAAGACTAATAAGGCTGTGACATCGTGACATCGTATTTAACATCTTATTTTCGAGGAGCAAAAAAAAAAAAGGTCAAAGATCAACAGTTGGTAAAATTTCACGGTATTAGTTGACAATTTTTGGTTTTCTCCCCCCCCCCTGAAGGATGTCCTCGGTACGCCCCTGAGCGTAACTAGCTTTTTTTAGAAGTGACATAGGGGCTGATGAAATGGAACAAAGTACTGTCATCAGTGGTGTATTTAAGGGGGGTCCAGGGGGTGTGGACTCCCCTTGGCGATTTCAAAAATAGTATTTTTGCCATATACAAATAAGGAACAACGAAAATGTAATATGCAAAATAATCAATAGTAATAAAATCGCTAAATTAAAAATGCTAGTACGCAAATATTAATTTTACGTCATCAACTCGTACATTACCGCATCAGATGAACGCATGACGCATGTAACACGACGCCTTGATTTTCAACGTTAAATGATTTTTTTTTTTTATTTTTTTTACTTACTTAGTTGTCATTTTTTTAATTTCTTAGTTCGCAATTTAATTTAATTTTCGTAAAAAAATTGTGAATAAAATTTTGAGCATACCTAACAGATTTTTATATTTGAAAATTTTGCTGGACCCCCCCCCCTCTTGACCATCAGTCTGGATACGCCTCTGATTGTCATACTTTTGAACGGGGAGAGGGTTTATGAGAGGTATATGAGATTTCAAATTTTTAATATTGAAAACTTTTTGCATTAAAGAAAAAACACGTCAATTTTTTATCGAAAAAACTTAACGTATTTAGGTATAATGCTTAAATTTAAATACTCTGATTCCATTATTTCCGTGGGAGGTAGGATTTTTTTTAGATGATCGAGCCCTCCTCACTGTTGTGATCCTTTGACACTTTTTCCATCATGGCGCTATCAATTTTCAAAAAAAAAATCATATCGATTCACCCTAGTGAACACCGTGAATTTTGAGGTGAAAGCATTTGGACACAATATACTTTCCCCTCCTTTAATGTAGGGATCATGTGTGACATAATTTTATTGGAAATTCAGTATAGATTCTAAAGCGATGACTGATTTTACCAGAAGTCAGTTATTTTTCTCAACATCTCTCAAAATTTGTACCAATATTTCACACTATTAAGCAACATTTAGGGAAAGGAGGTCTCTTTCCCTTGTTTTCAGAATTCATAAAATTCACATTTGTTCATCTAAGCAATGAATATTACACGCAAAGACATTTTTTTAACCCTCTGATGCCCGTTGTATCATATATGATACAGCTAATTATTATTACTCTAAAAAAATTTTAATCAATGCCTTATACTTTTCCGCCAATTCACTGTGTTCCTAACATATCTAAGAGTTGAAAAAAAAATTAAAAATGATCGCAGGTCAGATGTGATAAAAGGAGAAAAAAAATTCCAACAGTGTATGAACACAAGCCACAGTTTTTGATTAGGTGAGAAATGGTGATTTTCTATGCCAATTAAAACATAAAATTTTGGATTTTATGCAATGAGAGCCTATTTTTCTTAAAATTTAGATTTTAAACTATTTATATCTCATCATTTTCACCATAATTTCGCCAATCATTTAAAAGAATTCACTTCTGAAAAATTCGTGAGATATGAGCATATATGATACCGAGCATTTCAGCATTATAGGAACTAAAAATAATAAAATGGCTTAACACATATATGATACACTGGGCAGTTTAGGAATATGATGAATTAAAAAATATTTAAAATAGATGTTTCATCAATACCCAATGTTGGTAACACTGTTTTGGAATGGATTGATGGCAAGTAGGCACAAATAGTTGAATTAAAATTAAACTGAACTTATTCGAATTTTTTGAAAAAAATTAATTGCTTGGGCATCACAGGGTTAAAAATAAATTCCACTTTCACGTCTTCCCTCATCAATATCCCATCAAAATAAATAGTTTTAACCCCTCCTGCTCCTTCTCAAAGGTATTTGATGTAATAAATTGTGATCATGTTTGGTATAACTTTGAAAAAATTATATGCTGATTTTAATTTCTTCATTAACTCCTCTGTTATTTCATTACTGTTGATTTTTTCAACTAAAAATTACCCAGGTGATCTCTCCTCATCTCTTAGGAGCTTTAGATTTTGTTCGATATTTATTTGCGGTATTTCAATCATTTTGACATAGATACGTTGCTTAGCCCTTTTTTGACCAAAGCTACCAACACTATAGTCTATTTTAGACTTTTTTTTTTTCATTTTGAATTATTAAAATAATATTGTAAATTTTAATACGAATTTAAAATTGTGAGTAAGTAAGAAATAAAAATTAAGTAGTTGATCAAAATACAAAATGTGCAGCGAGAATTGAAAAAGTAAAAGACTCGAATGAATATTGATACCTTATGTATACACCAATTACACATTTCTGTAAACTCATACATAGGTATGAAGGCATGCATATGTATTTTTCATTTGTCGTAAGTATGTGTATATCTCAAAGCGTTGTGAATAAATTGGATAATTTGTGGTGATACGTGTGTTAATTAATAAAGCAAAGAACGTTCGACGTTGGTGGAACGCGTATGCATAACTCATATTAAACGTTGTAAAATTATCAGAACCAATTTGAATATTTTATTCAAGTTGTTCGATAGCGAGCATCGATAAATTAAACGCGAAAGTAATTTTTTCGACGCGGGAGATGGCATTTTTCAAAATTTTACAATGATTCCGATATCTCGAATTTCGCGCGCGCTCTTTAAATTGTTTATAATTTGTTAGCGGTTTACCTAACGCAGCTATAAATGTTATTGATGGACGATGAGAATGTGGGTGTAAACGAGAAGTATTTATGAATATAACGGGTTTCGATGATAAACTAGAAAATTTTTATTTCGTAATACGGCGCGGCGCGGCGTGTAAAAAAATCACACTGTTTCCAATTATACCCGGTTGTAACGTAATCTTATAGGTATACGATTAGTATACAAATTATATGCGAAAGAAAATTAATAATTTCGATAACCTTTATAACGCCTCGATCGATTAATATTTGTGACATTTACTACGCTGCTGTAGATTTCAACGCTGTGTGTCTGTTGTGTAGTTCTCTCGTGATATCTACGTATAACGTATGTCGTGTATATAGGTAAACATAAACTGCTGAACTGGATCATCCGAGTCTGCATACTATACGGTGTCGCCTGTTAACTCATCATTGTAGTTCATCCTCAATCTGATAATATGGAAATCGAAGATTCGGATGTTTCTCTTACTGATGCGACTTACCGTGAGAGAAAGTAGTCGAGTATTCAACAGAAAATAGAGCTTTTATTGTTCAATGCGTTATTTACGGGTGTTCTATACATTATTATCATATTGAAAGGTTGGAGGGTGTCGTTTCAAACATTGTAGAAATACCAACGAATACGAAATAGTTTCGAATTCTGTTTCTCACTTGTAGAAAGTACTGTAGTGCGAGAAGTTTATGGTGAGATAAAAAATTAATCGTTATTATTGTTGCGAATTCGATAGCATTTGGCGAGCTATATGACTATTGCATGTAATGAAGTCGCGCATTCGTCTATACACGATACCGTGGTATGGGAATGAGAACCAATAAATGTTACCCATCGTGTAATACACCTTTAAAATGATATAACTAATTTTTTTTCTTTTCGCTTTTTTACGCGCAGAAAAATGCTTCTGGTTTTTGTTGAGAAAATAGCATAATCGCCAGCTGAGATAGCTGCAGGTGGCTACCTATGGTAAACTGCTCTGCAAGTCAAGTTGTAAATCATTGCTGCCTAGCTTTTAGTAAATGCTGTGGTGCTTTATTCAAAGAAACACTCAACGTGTAATATAATTGTGTTTAAAGCAATTCTCTCTGCGTGAATATGCGCTACGGAAAATAAATCTTATTTATGTTTCCTGAATGTTTATTACGAAATTAGCCTTATTTGACATAGTTATAAAATGACCGCGGAGTAACAAATGAACAATTTATAATAGCAGCGTTACGTGGAATTATAACACGTCAATTATACGTAATTTGTAAGAATTTATCGTTCGCAATTCGCTACACCGGGCGCACGTATTGGCGCTTAATTCGAAACTGGAAGTTTTTGAAGGTGGTGGATACACCTGAAGCCACGAGCACGCCATGAAGGTTGTAGCGATTGAAAATCCTTATTTATAAGCGCGTATGTGCATTAAGAATTCTACTTACTTTGGAAACTGAACTTTCAAAGTATTTTTTTGATCGTTCGAATTTGTGAATTCGAGTGTGCAGTGAACTGAAGGTGGCGCTTAAACTTGGAGCTTTTTCAAATGAACTGAAGGAATTCATTTTTGTTAGATGCTACGTAATTTAAGTTCGTTTCAATGTTCATTTGTAGATTCTTCGATGCTTCCAGTTCTGTAGCGAGAAAATACATACATATATGCACTAGTGTAAGGCTCTTTATTAACTGACTACAGACTAGTTCTCTTATCTTATCTCATATATTATGTACTAGCTAAATATACTCCCGCTACAGGTTTTCCCCCCTTTAAAATTTTGAATTTTTTTTTTTCACATACAATACATATTGGTATAAATTATAGAAAACAGAAATATAAAGACGTACAATACCACACATACAATACACATCGATATAAGTAACGAAAAACAGAAATGCAAAGACATACAATAATAGGTATAACAAAATGAGTAAAATTTGAAACATAAAATCACCCTCTCGATACCAGCATGGAAATTAATCATAAATATTATAAATCGACTAAATTTTATTATTTTTATTTTTTTATTTTTTTTTATTTTTTAATTTTTTATTTTAATTTTTTATTTTATTTTTTATCGGTAACGACTTGGTAAAATTATTCGTCTACCAGTTCTTGTACTGCTAGGTAAGTTTACTAATCCACGCCTAGGCCTGCGTACTACCCCTGGTCTAACTTCTAGAGGTGAAGGAGGAAGCGGAACTTCAGCTGGCGATGGAGGGAGTGGAACATCGGCAGGATTTATTGGACGTAATCTATGGCGAAAACGTGGAGGAATTGAAGCGAATCTTACCTTTTTCTTACCTTTTACTCTACCTTTATCATTATTTATTAAGATAGGTTTCATATCATTATCTATTTCTACCCTTCCCCCACTTACCTCTTGGTTAACGAACTCATGAGCCGGCTTTAACCGATCAACACTTACTGCATCTCTTTTTCCTTTTATGTCCAATTCGTACCACTTTTTTGTCCGCTTAATGACCTCATATGGTCCCTCATAAGGCATTTCCAGCGGCTCCCTGACTCGATCCACTCGTACGTAAACCCGCTTACATTTTTCCAATTCTGGATGCACGAATATGGTTTTCTTTGATGAATTGTAGCGTACTGGACGATTATTTTTGAAAGCTTCTCGAATGCGCTGAACATATTCATGAGGATTTTGTATACTATCGCCTTCTGAGAAAAATTCCCCTGGTAACCGAAGCTTTTCGCCATAAACCAATTCAGCACTCGTTATACCATCCTCATCTCTAGGTGTGGAACGGATTCCCAACAGCACCACGGGTAAACTATAAAACCATTCTCGATCCTGGCATTTTAAGGCCTGCTTTAACCTTCGATGTTGTCTTTGTATTAATCCATTTGCCTTTGGATTATAACTCGTTGTTGTAATCTGATGCACGCCTAATATCCGGTTTAATTGAAGTAACAGTTTGAGTTGAATTGACCGCCTCGATCCGTGGTTAATTTCAGTGGTACTCCGTATTTCGCAATCCAATGACGCATGAAAGCATCAGCTACTATCTCCGCAGTCATGTTTTTGAGTGGAACTACTTCAACCCAACGCGTTGCTCTATCCACCATTGTACATGCATAATTATAACCATTTGACTCCGATAATATAACTATATCCATGTGTACGTGTTCGAATTTGTTGGTGGGTGAAAATTTTCCAGGTTGGCTGCGTGTATGACGTTGAATTTTTGATCTCTGGCATTTATCACACGCTCTGGTCCATTTTACGATGTCTGAATTCATTTTTGGCCAATAATATCGCGCGTTGATCACCCTTTGAGTAGCTCTTCTTCCTGGATGGGAGATATCATGTAATGTTTTGAACACAGCATACCGGAGCGCTTTCGGGACGAAAGGTCGTTTTATTTCTCCATAAACCACGCACACTACCTCATGACCATTCATGCTGACTTTCTGTAGATCATCACGTTTATATGCCGCGATATCAGGATCATCTTTCTGTAGATCTGCGATTTTCTCGATGCTCATCTGGATTTCTACCGCTGCCACGGACTGCTCTTCTTCAGGTCTACTGAGATTATCCGCCACGACATTTTCTTCTCCAGTTATGTGCTGAATTTTACTGAAAAATTGCGCCAAATACTCAATATATCTTGCTCTCCGTTGAACTTTGCATGTTTTATTTGTTGAAAACATGTGTATTAAGGATCGATGATCGGTAACATATACGACTTCCCGTCCTTCGATGAGGTGTTCGAACGCCAACGTGCCCGCGTATAATGCATATAATTCTCTATCGTATGTCGGCCATTTCTTCTTCGTAGCATCCAGTTTTTCCGAAAAATAACCAATCGGCTCACGTTCCCTCGTTCATTATTCTGCTCCAAAACTGCGCCAACCGCTTCATCCGATGCATCGCCTACTAAATACAACACCGAATCGTTTCTCGGGTAATGAAGGAGGGTAAATTGTGAAAATAATTTTTTGCACTTTCGAACGACTCTTCCAGCTCCGAAGTCCATTTTATCATTGTTTTATCGTTTTTTTTCGTTCTTCCTTTAAGTAAGTCGTTTAAAGGTGCCAGGGTTTTTGCGGCTTCTTTTTTGAAGATTCGATAATGGTTGAACATTCCCAGAACTCTACGAAGTGCTACAATAGTTTTCGGTTTTTGTAGTTTTTTAATTCTTTCGACGCGATCCTCTCTTGGCTTATATCCTTCTTTCGAAATATGAAAACCTAGAAAATCTAAATTAGAACAACAAAATTTCGACTTTTTTAAATTAATACTTAAACCATGCTTATTTAAGCGATCAAATATTAGCGTAGAATAGCATAGTGCTCTTCCAACGTACGTGTGTAAATTAGTATATCATCCATATAAAATAAAGATGTTATCTATATCGCCTAATATATTATTTATGAAACGCTGAAAAGTAGCAGGGCATTACGCAACCCAAAAGGCATCCTATTATATTCAAAGAGACCTGCAGGAGATATTAAAGCCGTTTACACCTATGACCTTT